>JAFIRS010001462.1:0-354902 GCA_018342105.1 Gonioctena quinquepunctata | reverse complement strand
ATCTCAAGGTCAAACACACACACACTGCACACCTGCAACTATTCAAGGTCACACGTGACGTCATAGTGGTGGGGGGAGACCCAGAACCGGCTTAAATCTCCTACTTGCAGCATTCAAAAATACATACAACCCCAAATTTTCACCCTTCTACGATCAACCCCTATTTATTTCGCAGGATTTTTATTTTTATTTTGACATGACTTAGAATGAAAAAATTCATATTTCTCTTAATTTTCACTCTTCTACAATCAACCCCTATTTTTATTTTTTTTTATTTTATGGAAAAAACGGGATAACAGGAAAACGGGATAACGGGAAATAACGGGATAACGAAAAAACTGGATAACGGAATGACATGATAAGGGGATAACGGGAAAACGGGATAAAGAAAAAACGGGTAACAGGAAAATGGGATAACGGGATAACGGGAAAACGAGATAACGGGACAACAGGAAGCGGAAGGAGTCAAAAGCATAATCTAGATGGAACAACATAAAGGAAAACATAGAAAAAAAGAAATTCTACGCGGACGAGAGTTTTCAGGAAAAACATTTTAGGGAACATAGAAATTTGGACAGAACAACGTCTGTCGGGTCCGCTAGTATGATATATAAATATTATATGTACATAATATTCAAATTATTGAATAAAAACAACTGAATTTACTCTTTTACGCTGGTGATTTCGCAATCGTATTTTTTCCTAAATCAATTGAAAATAGAAAGCAGTTTGATATTTCAAAATGGCGATCGCGAGTTGAGACAGTTTTAAATAAATTAATGAAAACAAATTGATACACCGTGCCAGTGTATCAATTTCGATGTGCCACGGTACCCCGAGGAGTATTATTTCATGTATCATGTTCAACATTTTCAATATATGTTGGCATTTCCAAACTATCCTCGGTTTGATACTGAGAGAGATCTTCACTTTGATGATTGTTTAGTAAAATGTTTCAATAGCGTGTATTTCTGCTTTTTTTTTAAATTTGCCCTCAAACTCATAGTACTTCCTGTAGGGCCCAAAGAACTCCGATCAAAGAATCCTTCTTGATTGATCCATACAATCAGATTTGATCTGTTTCATTGTAGAACTGTGGGAGAAATATTTGTATTACCGCATTAATGATGTGTTCACAGCTGTATTCCGATCTTGTTTGTTATCATACATCTACGCTCTATACACATACAGAAAACACCCAACAAGACACCTCGGGGGAGGCAGATCTGTTTTAATTTCATATTGTCGTCCCGTGGTCAGCGAGAAACGTGATGGTCGTACGAAGTCAGGCCTCAGGACCCGTGATGCTGACATATCTTGTTTTCGTTCATTTACGCTTGGAATTCATCATACCGCTTTTTCTTGTGTTTCATTCGTTTGTTTTGTTGTTCGCCTGCGGGTAGTGGCATTATCTTCTCATCGATCTTGGAAACAGCATGGGTCAAACATTGTTGATCTACGCTTTGGGAATATTTCTTGGGAAGGCTATACGCGAAAATATTTGTCCTTATCCAAACACTCATTTCCACAGGTATTGGATCAATGCCATTGCTTGCGAAAACAAGCAATAAGATGATTTTTTTTCTTCCTCACGAAAATAATTAAATCATTTATCTTTTTTATGGAAACACATTTTCCGCGAATTGTTACCGTAAGGGTGTTATACAATTTTTTTTTCATTATTTCAATAAAGTATTCCCGTATTGAATGGATCAATGTAAAACATGAGAAACATGTTGGTGACGTTTTCTTTGGCACTTTCTATTCTGTTAATCGAACCTAATAACATATTTAGTGTAGTTACCCTACTTTCATGTATCTACTATTAAGGAATTCCCTCGAAATGAAAATCTGTATGATATCAGACAGTGAACCAACACAAGAACTGAAATATATATTGATGCAAATCATACTGTCTACTGATATCAATCTACAACCTTGGATTGCAATATATTTCCTTTTTTCCAACGAGAGACACATAATCAGTCATACATTTTTTGTTATGAAATGAGTGTTGCAGTTACACTATAATATCAACTAACCGAAAGTCGTGAAAAAAATATATGTGACCACGTAGGAAATAGATGTTGAGATTTGAGGAGAAATAATGTTTACAGTGTCTGCCAAAATCTTGGAACTATATGGGATTTTTTTTATTAATAGTTTCTCAGAAAATTTCATGTTTCTCAGAAAATTTCATTCCTCATAAAATTTCATTCCTCATAAAAGTTGGTGCTTCCAATTAGACTGAATACGCGCATAGCCGTTATTATCAGTGGCGTGTGGCTAAGCGGGAATCGGCCGATCTTCTAAATTCACTATAGAGTAAATTGACATTACTATGGAAATTATCGAAAAAATTTATGAAAAAAAATTGTTTGCAATTGAAAGATATTTCCACTCATCCAGTTAGATAGGTACACCTACCTACCAAGTCTTAATTTAGATATTCATTTTGGGGTTATTAATTATTTAGCAAATCATTTTCTAATAAAGATTTACCTCTTTTTATGGATCCTGGATTTATTTCATTATCTTTCCATTACTGCTTCTTTTGACTCATCTTCAAGATTCTGTTCGAGCAGTTGATTGTTTTGACAGACAATTTATGCTAATTTATCAATTTACTACGCAGAAATTATTGTCGATAATTCCCATTAAAAATTGAAACCAACTCATCAAGCTGTTATTGAAATTAGTAATTGGTAGACTAAACTGGATAACTGGAAATATCTTTCAATTGCAAACAACTTTTTTCAATAATTTTCCATAGTAATGTCCCTTTACTCTATAACAGTTAATTTACAATATCGCCCGATTCCTGCTTAGCCGGACGCCACTGATAATGACGGCTATGCGCGTATTCAGTATTATTGAATGCACCAACTTTTATGAAGAATGAAATTTTCTGAGAAACTATTAATAAAAAAAATTCCCATATGGCTCCAAGATTTTGGCGGAAACTGTATGTATATTTTTGTTATTCATACATTGAACAAAAAATTCATGAAGTTTCATCAACACAGCTTAACCAGCAATTTTGAGAATAACCAAAACTAAATGCCGAACTACTTACAAAAGTTCTATATTACAAATCATATAAATTACCAACTGTGAATGGAAATGATTTTTTTGAAAAAGTTAGATAATAGGTAAGGGAGGGGAAGAATAGGTTTTTCTTTCGAGAGATACCGTTTCATATTTAACAATTATGTTTGATAATTAACACATATAAATAAATTGGAATTTAAAATTATTGTCATTTCCGAAATGTTCAATTTGGTGAATTTACAGAAGTGCGGGGATTTTTCATTATAGAAAAAGTTTAAATTGATATGTCATGAGTGGGTCATCAACTGAAATTGGCATCTGCAATATATTTTTTCAAATATTCATTCAAAATCAGTAGGATCTAGCAATTTCCTAGTTTTGGGAAAATATTTTGTCATTATGCCCTTTCTGATGTATTTCATACTGAATCACCATGTATACTAAAAAAACAAAAATAATCAAGGTTTGTATAATTGTCAAATAAATATCTAAAAATTGATTGCACGTCTGGAAGTTTTTTTTAAATATTCAAAGTTTTCCATTCAAATATAATATTTAAGCGATCATCTACGGTGAGAAAGTATAAGAAAAAAAGTCGAAGACTATTCAATAAAAGTAGTAAAGATTCAGTTCACAGCAGTGATATGATAATAGTCAAAGAAGAAAGTGTTGGCCAGGCTGATCCAAGTGATGAATAACTAACACAAATATTTTAGCGGATTGAATTCTACAGAGAAGAAATCATCGAATAGAGATCGAAACAGGTCCTTATTTCAAATAATGTAGTTTATCCTGAGTATGAGTTGAACTGGACTATTAAATGTTTATATATATATATATATATATATATATATATAATTGTAATGTTATGAAAAACCAGTTAGATATTTTAAAAAAGAAATAACCCACAAAAAAGAATAATTATTGATTAGTTATTAGTTTCAAGAGTTTCTTTTTGAATAACTTTTGAAGTTCCATGTATTTTATGAGCCTATGTATAATATGGATAAATAAAAATGTCAAAATACTATAACATAATCAATGTCATACACTGTCATAATGATTATAACCCATAATTGGTAAAAAGACAACAAAAAGTCTAGATTTACAAAATTTTCATGAATAAAAAGTTATCAACACATTTATAAATTTGAAACATACAGTTTATGAAATTGTAGATAACTAAAGGTAGCCAATGGTAGAACAGCAAACCTCTTGATGAGAATAGCCAATCAGGGAATAGATGGTCAAATGGAAAAAAATTAATAACAACTGGGTCATGTCATAAGCAATTATTATTGAAAATTGTATATAGTAATAAGAATGGGAAAATAGTTGTATATATAAATTATATAAGATAAACCCAAACAGTGAAATATGACAATTTAGTGCGCGAATTCAAAAATTCAAATGAGAAAACAAGGAGGAAAAATTGTATCCAGGCGACAAGAAACAATGCCGAGGGAAGATTGAAAATGAATTGAGAAGCAAATGCCACATTTTGGGGGAAGAAAAATGAAATTATTCCAAATTTTGAAGAACAAAACTAATATTACCTTGATGATACAACATATCCAAGTATCCAAAGCTGATTTCTGCATATGTATGGTTCCTGATTTATGGTATTGGAGTTCCTGATAGAGCTTGAAGTGATAAGAGATCCAGTTTCAGGGCATATCTTGAACACCGACAGTTCCAGCAGGTATAAAAACTCTTATAGTGCACTTCCGGTCCATGAACAATATCACAAATAACGTGTCTCACATCTGAAGAACTTTATTTCACTTTATTTTGAACAATAACAAAAAACTTCACTCTCAAGGAAAAAGTGAGGTTCTGTCTATCTATCCATGATTGCATTTTTATGATTATCCGTGAATATTTGTAGATTCACATTAGTATAAGTTATTTCTCGTAGGCCAGGTAAAATTAAGTCTTCCTGAATAAAGGAAATAACTGCTTTTTGATACTTTGTTGTTTGTTTTCTACAATGATCAACAATCATTCCTACGACCAGTGAATTGAGTTGTGATATATCAAGTAGTGGCTAAATTGCCTTGAACCGGCTATCTGAGATGAGAGGTGTACCAACTGTGCTAGCTGTGGTAAGAAAAATAATAACTATTGGCAGCGACGTGACGAGAGAACAGTGACGTTCGCTAGCAATTGTTATTATTCATTGCAATATTATACAGGGCGAAAATATCTATCTATGTCATATCAATTTGGCTCACAAAGAATAGCGAAAATTATTAGCAATCTTAATATATAAAAACAATTTTTTTGCAAATATCATTACATTACAATATATATATATATATATTTATATTGTTATGTTTTGTTCATTTGAAAAATGATAATATTATTTTATTTATTTTATTTTGCTTTCGAATATTATTTTTGCACCGCGTTGGGCGCCAATTGTTATGGTATGATAATTTGGTAAATATATATTTTTTTTTTATTATTTTAATAATTAATATATTTTTGCACCGCGTTGGGCGACACTTGTTATGGTTTGATAATTTGAAAAATCTATAAATTGTTAACTTAAAATGAAGATAGCTAATTATTTTTGGTAATTCTTTGAGAGCCAAATTTGTATAATATGTAAATAGATATTTCTGACCCTGTAATAATAATTGTCAGCGAACGTCACTGTTCTCTCGTCACGCTACCAACAATTATTATTTGTTTCGCCACAGCTAACAACAGTTGGTACGCCCTTATCTCATATAGTCGGTTCAAAAGGAATTTGGCCACTGGTGGCTAACTTCAGTTTATTGAATGATCTTCATTATGTTAGTTGATCATTGTGAGAAAATAAACAAACCAAATATCAAAAAACAATTATCTCCTTTATTCAGGAAGTCTTAAAATACCTGGCCTACGAGAAATAACTTATGCTGGAGTGAATCAAACAATTATTCACGGATAATCATAAATTGCATATCATGGATAAATAAACAGAACCTCACTTTTTCTGTGAGTATAATTTTCTGTTATTGTTCATAAAAAGTGATATAGAGTTCATCGAATGTGAAAAATGTTATTTGTGAAATAGTTCAGGACCGAGAAAGCACTATTAAAGGTTTTATACCTGGTTGGAACTGTTGGTGTTCACAACTATACCATAAAAAACAGGAAGTCCCCTCTCTCCAGCCTCCGTTGGAACTGCAAAACCATGTGTCAGGAATGTATCGATGCGGGACTCAGCTTTTGGAATCGTGGATATACGATATCATCAAGGTAATCTTGTTCTGTTAAGCAAATGATGGAATTATTCCATTTTTCTTTATGTGAAATTTTGTGCGTGCTTCCGCTTTGTAAAATATTTTCGATCTCCTCGAAGCTTTGTTTTCTCGTCGCTTCGCAACATCTTGCCATTGTTGTTGTTCCATTTGAAATTTCGAATTCGCGTACCAAATTGTCACTTTGCACTGTTTATATTTAATGTTGCACAATTTTACACACAATTAAATTCCCATTCTTATCATTAATTAAATTTAAAATTGCTTATGATACCTTCTCTTTGCCATTTTCTCACAATTTCCAATTTCACACAATTATGTTCTCTCATTGGCTAACTTTTAGTTTGCTACAATTTCATGTACAGAGTGTTTCAAGTTAATAAATGTGTTGATTACTTTTTATTCATGATAATTTTGTAAATCTTGACTTCTAGTTGTCATTTGAGCAATTATGAGATAATTTTGATAGTGTATATAATTGACTGTTTTATAGTACTTTGACATTTTTATCTATCCATATCATACCTAGGCTCATAAAATAATTAATTTTAAAAGTTATTTAAAGCAAACTCTTGAAATTGTAATTATTTATTATTTATTCTTTTTGTGGTTTTTTTTTGTCTTTTAAAATTTACAACTGGCATAACATAACATAACAATATATATATATATATATATATATATATTATATATATATATATATATATATATATATATATATATATATATATATATATATATATATATATATATATATATATATATATATATATATAGATTTTCGCAGGTATAATGTGTTGAGATAGTATCTGGACCGCGTTCTGTGTTCTTGGTTCTCGAAAGGTCTGATTTCCAGACGTTTCGGCAAATTCACATTTGCCATCTTCAGGTGATGTCTAGAAATTCAATTGATTCGCACTCGACTGATCTTTTTGTGTTCAGCTATTCAATTTGTAATGCGTGGGGCCAAAAGAAGTCGTTCTTGGAAGCATTGTTGCCAAATCGTCACAGGTGTTACGCGATTGTGCACCATCGTCACAATCGGCCTCCCTCATGCCTCGCTGATATTTTGTTGTTGATTAATTTTTCGGTGCACCAAGATAGATCTCCATATAGCTGGTAGTCTTAGACTGTCTACCCTTTTGTTCATATTATGTGTCGCTTTGCGATTTGTTCTCATCACTTGCCAATGTCCGAGTATCACCAAAGTTTATGCTGTGTCCTGTTGTTAGTTTATGTTGAAATAATGAGGATGTGGTCTCCTTGTTTCGTATAGAAACCTTTGCGGATGTTGATTCTTCTGTTTGTTTGGCCTATGTACGTCTTTTCACAATTCCCACATGGCACTTCATAGACTCTTCGACACCCTACTGGTATACGGTATTTGGGGTTTCTGAGGGTAGATATCATTGCAAGGTCTGTTGTAAATGTTCTAAGAGTATTGTGTAAGTGAAGAATTCTGCTGTACCTGTCCGTTGTACCCTTTATGTATGGTGAGAATGTTTTGCCAATCGCTGATGAGCCTCTTGTTGTTTTTTTTCTCAACCGGATGCTGCATTGATAGTTTTTTCTGAATATCCATTCATATGGTCGTTTCGATTTATTCCAACTCCTCTTTTATATGATATTTGTCCGCCAATCTTCTTGGACGGGATCTGCTGAATCCTTTACCCTCACAATATTCTTTCAACGTTAACAACAGACCGTACAATAAGATCTACCTTCAGAAATCTCAAAGACCGCACACCACTGGAGTGTCAAGGAGTCTATGAAGCACCATGTGTAAATTATGAAAAGACTCACATAGGCCAAACAAACAGAAGAATCAACATCCGCAAAGATTTTTATACGAAACAAAAAGACCATATCGCCACTATTTCAACATATACTTACAACAGGACACAGCATATACTTTAGTGACTCTGGGACATTGGCAAGTGATGATAGTTTCCACCCAAGAACAACTAGAGAAGCCATCGAAATCGAAAAACGACCACATAATATGAACAAAAGGGATGACAGTCAAACACTAGAAACTATATGAAGATCTATCTTGGCCCATCGACAAATTAATCAACAACAAAATATCAGCGGAAATGAAACATCGACGCTCCCAGCAGAGAGTTCACCCAGCAACACCTATGGCGACCTGGCAACGGCGCATCCAACATACACTCCTTCCGGACCCATACAAAGCAAGACACGAACGAGAGAGGCCGATCGGGACGATCGTGTACAATTGAGTAACACCTATGACGATCCGGCAACAACGCAACCAACAACGACCCCACACGAAATAGGGCACGAACAAAAACCAATCGTGAAGATCGTGCGCAATCCACTGATCACCATAACAAATTGGGGTGCACAACATCAAAAAATCAGTCGAGTTCAAAACAATCGAATTTCCAGACACAACCTGAAGATGGCAAATGTGAATTTGCCGAAACGTCGTGAAATCGGACCTTTTGAGGACCAAGAACATAGAACGCAGACAGATACCCGAGAAACTATCCCAACATATTAAAACCGCGAAAATCTACGGAGAAACATATATTGTAGTTCTCTTCAAAATTGTTTTATGGCTTGCCTCATAACTTTCATATATTCTTCGAAAATGGACCAATAAATCTATCTATCTATCTTTCTTATAATGTTAACGTTCTATAGATAGTTATTTGAACAAGTCTTCCATTCCAACTTTGAATACCTTGTACCATTCACAGAAAATGTAGACACAAAATCACTTCCTATTTCATTCCATATCGTTATCTATCTATACGGGGCAACGAAAAGCAAGACTGAAAATCGCTTGAGTACACAATTCTCGAGCCTGTTCGACCGAAACAGTCGAGCAACGGTAAGCAAGACTGGAAAACATTTGGGAACGTACTGCTCGATCCAGGCGAACACTGCACGCTAATTGAAATCTTGGTGCATTCCATTACGATGGTAATTATGATTACAGTCTTTATCCAAGTGTGGTTATTGGAAAAATGGATGGATTCAGTGGAAAAATTCTCTTGAAATTCAATCTGCACTAATATGAATTATTTTCGATTAACTTATGTTGACGAAAGAGGATACGATGTTTATCAAAATTATATTTCGCATATTTCCTGCAACGTATCAAAAAAAGTATATAAAAAAATCAGCCTTCACGAAACCCACGCAGACAAAGCCACAGGCATAATCTACATCGAACAACACAAAGGAAAACAAAGGAAAAAATCAAAATTCCACGCGGAAGTTATACGAGTAACAACTAGTATCAATATGAGACTTGAAAAATAAAATATCCTTGTGTTTTTTATTGCGAAACACGCTTTTTAATGAAACTCATGTTTTTTTATTTATTTCTAAGTCATTCTGATTGTTATTTTCCACCGTTCACTCAGAGCCATTGTACCGATTCGCAAAGGAAGCGAACAGGCAGCAAACTCAAGATGTTCCGCTCACAGTCTGATGAATTGTTTAGGGTTACAGTTTACGTCTTCTTCCCGAGCTATAAAAGATGATGGATTGCCTACAGGTTAGGTTATGAACACAAAGCGGTAGGGATGATTACGAATAGATTACCCCGGCGAAATTAATTGCTATTATTCCGCAATAGTCCACTCGTATAACATATGTGGGGGATACTTTCGTGTTCCGCCAACTCACCACTAATTGCGGCGATACATCATTCATTATAGAGGATGTTTCACAAATGAGTCTCTACAATCCACACTATTGTGAATTTAGAAAATAGTAGGTGGCATGAAATTGAAACAGAAGAAAAATCGGGGTTAGGTTAACCAAGATTCAGGGTAACTCTCAATAGTTTGGCGATCATTTTACATAACCTATTCTCTTCCAGAAAAGTATACTAATGAAGGAAATAATGCAACTTGTTTCTAGCCTACAGATCCGTGAATTCTAGTCTCAGTTGATCAGAACTCAGTGTACCTACCGAATGTTTTGTAGTTATTCTGATAACATGCAGTAATATCAGCTTGACACATGTATGATTGATTGACCATTTGAATTAAGTAAACTGAATGTATTTTCATCGTCACTTCTGCCGTCAGGGTGCGCAGCAATACTAAGAGATAGTGGACTCAATACTATACGTAAGTGAAATAGCAGCGACACTGCTGAATATAACTGAATTTTTACCAGGTACAAGGAATACATGCAGTTGTATATTGACGTATTCCGACTTATTTCTACTCATAGGCATTAGGCGGTCGGTATTGTGCATTCAGCAATCATTTAACCTTTCAGCTGCCTATCTTACAGGTGAATAAATGAATGTATTGTATTTGTTGATCATTTTGTATGTACGCGTGGAATAAGCACGTTTCGTGTTGTTATCTGAATCTCATGAAACTCAACATTTGGATGTTTCAAATTCGTATTCACAGCTTAAATGTTGAGGAGTTTCACTGATAAGTATAATTTCATGGGAGAAAATCTTTAACTCGAAAATAAATTCAGCTGAAAAAACGCACATCGGAAGACATAACTGATAAAAAGCAAACGAATAAACTACAAAAACGGCTGCACATGAATAGGTGAAAAATATCCGGTGAATAAATTTATGTTCCATTTCTTCCACATATGTTGACAAAAACACCTTGTAGGAAGAAATAAAATTAGTGTGGATAAAAAATGACAACTGGAATGCGATTTTGTTTCGTTGAGTGGTGCGTTGTCATTGTATTGTCGATATTCTAATAGGACAGTTTGAAGTGTTTTGATATGGCCGAACAGTTTACATTCAACGAATATGCAGATATGCATGCATTGTATGGACGATCATTTGGTAATGCTGCACAAGCCCGTCGTCTGTATGCCGAGCATTTTCCCAATCGAACGTTACCGGCAAGAGCGAGTGTGTCGATCGCAGCTTGAGGGAGACAGGTATGTCTAATGGATAATTAATTGGAGCCTTTTTAATTTCGATATTATTGTAGGTTCATTTTGCCAAAACGAGGTGGTGAGGGCGCTCCTAGGGCTGTGTCCGTTGTATTGGAGGAAAATATTTTGGAAATTGTCGCTGATGATCCTTCAATGCGCATCAGAAACCTATCAGAACAGTTCCATACATCCAAGTCCACTATTCATAGAATAATTAGGGAACAACTGCTCCACCCATATCACATCCAGAAGGTACATGCCATGACACCTGAAGATTTTCCAGCACGACTGGAATATGCCAATTGGTTTCTGGATAAGCAAAGAGAGGAAATGACTTTTATTACTCGAGTTTTATTCACTGATGAAGCAGGTTTCAGTAGAGATGGGGTAATCAACTCTCATAATATCCACATATGGGCCGAAGAAAATCCCCATGGGATATCGCAAACCTACCACCAACGGAAATTCAACGTGAATGTTTGGGCTGGTATCATAGAAAACTATCTTATAGGACCATCCGTTCTACATGACCGATTGAATGGGAAACGTTATTTGGAGTTCATTCAGAACGATTCGAATGGACTTTTGGAACATGGTCCATTGCAAATCCGAAGAGAAATGTGGTTTATGCATGATGGCGCTCCTCTCATTTGAGTTTGATTATGCGGGACCATCTGAACCAGATTTTCCCCAATAGGTGGATTGGTAGAGGTGGGCCATATTCATGGCCACCGCGGTCTCCGGTCTTTAGAGGTGAATGTTATTCCACTATTGCAACACAATGGAAAAATATTTACTCTGCGCTTTATATACACAATGAACACCAAAGCTTTAGATAATCCGCATTATCAGACCTTCCATTGATTAAAATCCTCCTCAGGCCTTCATTCGGGAGATGGATGGGACAATAATCCCAGCTCATTCAATGGAGGTGTTCTTTGAGGCAACTATTGTTTCAAAATTCAGTTATATCCATTATGAATTCAAAGTGCAATAAATTTGGGAATTTTCGTTCCTCAGAATTTGAATTTCTGTCTGGTATGGGCCAAGTGGAACAAGTTTGTGACGAGTTTGACGGATTCAACTTCATGGAATGAACAGATTATATATTAACTATATTGCTGGGTATTCCAAATTTGGGCCAAGAGA
Source organism: Gonioctena quinquepunctata (assembly GCA_018342105.1). Classification (NCBI taxonomy): domain Eukaryota; kingdom Metazoa; phylum Arthropoda; class Insecta; order Coleoptera; family Chrysomelidae; genus Gonioctena; species Gonioctena quinquepunctata. The sequence goes on along the minus strand of JAFIRS010001462.1, from coordinate 342,549 downwards.
CTAACATGCTCTCATTGTATCGAAATTACATTTTTTGATTGAAAAACTCGATTCAATCAATCGTGCTAATTGAAAAATAATATAATTCTTTTTTTCATATTTGTCAGAACTCATTCTGTTTAAAAATCAGTTCATAAAAGAGTTATTGAACATCAAGAAAATCATTTTGCCATCACTCTAAAATGTTTCCTTCCTTCACATCTGCCCACCCTCCCACAAACTGAACTGGTGAGACTAGCAGCATTAAATTTTGCACAGGACTTATACAGTGGTTTTCTTCAATGTCCCCTCCCCCTTTTATTTTTTGAACGGGTCAACTCAAAAAATTGAAACTTGGGATAATGAAATTGATGCATCCATACTATATTTTGGAGTGAAATTGACAAATGAAACTCTCAAGATGGCGACTGGGTGCCACCTGGGAAAAAAAAATTAAATTGAAAGGGGGGTCTTGTGACACTTCCTTTTGAAACTACTGACGAATACTTCATAACCCTAGAATATAAAGTCAATATCTTCACCTACTACAAAATGGCGGAACATTCGATAATTACCTGGATACAAACACATTGATATCGATACATCTAGAAATATTTGTTTTTGTCTGCCATATGGCAATCCCAACAACCTGATTAGGTTTGATAGGTTATTTTTCGTTTCAACAAAAAATTACAAGAAATGTCGGTACGACAACAAACATCATTGTTCAGTAAAAATATTCTCATTTAGTTTTCGGTTTTACTAGTAAATAGATAACACGTGAACTATCTCCAAAATCTTCAATTCTCGTCCATTGAAAGAAAAAATCGAAGCGATTTCATTTCAAATTTCATTTTAAATTCCGCATTGAACTCGAGTACCTTCCCTTCTGAATGGAAACATGCACTGATTTTCCCTCTGCCCAAATGTAATCTCCCTACCGATCTTTCTGACTTGAGACCCATAAGTATACTGCCTTCCCTCTCCAAAGCCCTAGAAATGATCATCAAAAACCAAATGACAGGTTTCATATACGCATCAAATAATAACCCCCGTACAATCTGGCTTTCGGAATGGGTATAGTACTACAACTGCACTAATGGCAATCACGGATGATATTTTCAAGGCAGCGGATCGAGGGCAGATATCGTGTTTGGTATTATTAGATTATAGTAAAGCATTCGACACCTTAGACCACTCCTTACTCTGCTCCAAGCTCAGATACTTTGGTTTTTCTAACGGGGCCGTAGATCTCATATTTAACTATCTGACCAATCGTACCCAACGTGTTGTTTTGGATGGCATTGAGTCAGATTCATTGGATGTGGATCTCGGTGTTCCCCAGGGTTCCATTTTAGGACCTCTTCTCTTCTCCTTATATATTTTCGATTTCCATGAAATCATTGAAAATGCAAGAATACATCACTACGCCGATGATACTCAACTCTATATTTCTTTCAATAGTCTTAATCTCACCGCTGCTCAAAATTATATGAATAATGATTTGAATAACTTATATGACTTTTCCACAGCTCATAACTTACGTTTGAATTCTAAGAAGTCACAGGTTATGCTTTTTGGCTCCGCAAAGAAATTGGAGGAAGTTCGTGATGAACTGAAAGTTAATATTGGATACGATATAATCCCTATAGTTAATGAAGCCAAAAATCTGGGACTATGGATCGACACCCCTCTAAGATTCTCTAAACACGTTAGCCATCTATGTCAAGCATCTTACAATGTACTAAGGCAATTATTTCCAAATAGACATCTACTTCCTAAGCACCTGAAGCTCACCTTATGTGACCCCTTGATAACGTCAGAGTTGTCTTATTGTGATAGTATCTATGGACCTGCCCTCCTTAGATACGACCAAAATCGCCTCCAGAGAATACAAAACTCTTGTATACGATTCTCCTACGGTATCCGCAAATTTGACCATATTAGTGCTGCACTGGAAGACTCGGGCTGGCTGAGGTTGGACGATCTTCGGACTCTTCACATACTCTCATTCACACACAAAATACTTGAAGCCAAAGCTCCAAAATATTTGTTCGAAAGGCTAAACATGTTTTCGTCTATAAACAACCTCAGAACACGCAATAGACACTTGTTATCCCCCCTCACTCCTCTGCAATCTTGACCAGAAGTTATTCATATAATGCCGCCAAATTGTACAATCAGCTACCCAATGATTTTAGGTCTTACACGCTATCCAATTTCAAAAAAAGACTGAAACTTTTACTGAGAGATACTCAGTTCTCTTTAAGACGTTGATGACTGCTACCCAATTTTGGATGTTCTTGTTGAATTCTCTATAATGTTTTTTTCATTGTTGTTCAATTAGGTAACTCATTTATCTATCTTCATTTCAAATATTATATATAAATTCAGAGTATTTATTCTTATTTTTATTATTTATTTTTTATTTTATTTTTATTTAAATTTTTTTTTTTCTTTTTATGGTTAAGTTGAAAAACAGCCCTTGCTGACACTTCGCCTTTCATCATTTCCAACTCTGTTTATTATTCCATGCCACTCTGTACCTTTCTTTTATTTTTTACTAAAATGATGAATAAAGCCGCTTTATTATTATTATTATTATTTTAATTTCCTGGCGACGCGTAACTTTCACGAAATCGAGAGAATTTTTAATGGTCGTTTCTCGAATGGTCCTATCTGTAGAAAATATCTAAGGGAACTGTAACCAAATTTACAACTACCGGTAGTGTACAGAACAGAAAGCCTCCAGGTCATCTGTTCATTCCGGAAGAACAGCAAGTTCAAATATTTGGTGAGATGATAGTAAATCCTCAACAGTCTACTTCCTCCGTCGCGAATGTTTGTGAGGTGTGTCCTTCTACTGTGTGGAATAAGTATCATCCATACAAAATCAAAATGGTACACCAGTTAATTGAAGATGACCCTGATCGGAGAACATAATTGTGCGAAATTATGACGGAAACCATTGCAAGCCATCCTACCTATCTCCACAATATTTGTTTCAGTGACGAATCTACATTCTATCTCAACGGCAAGGTTCACAGACAAAATTTCCGTTATTGGAGTGACACCAACCCTCACATTTTCCGGGAAACTCATATTCAAAATTCAGGAAAAACTAACGTCTCGGCAGGAATATTGGGAAATCATTTTGTAGGACCTCTATTCATTGAACAAAATTCAACAGGGGAACTGTAATTGAATATGCTGGAAAATATTGTTGACCCTCTTATCACCGAAATCGTCGAAGCGAATCCTAATGAATTCGATATGGATATTGTATTCCAACAAGATGGAGCACCACCACATTTTTTTTTTTTTTTTATGTTCTGGTTCCCACGAAAAGGGATATCCTGTAATGTTCAGAGAACATCGTGGAAACCTAGGGAAAGAAGGTAGGAGTTGGTGTTCTTCTTGAATTTCTGAAGGTTGTATGCCTCGGGGAACACCTCCCTAGGCAATGAGTTCCAAAGCCTCGCTGTTCGTTGGATGAACGAGTCTTTGGAAAGTGATGTTCTGCAGGTCTCCAAAGTGACCACGAAGGGGTGTGATGACTGAACTTGACGGGTTAATCTCGAAGAGACTGCCAAAGCAGGAACGATTGTTGATATTTAAGAAGAGCATCGCCCATGAAAATATCTATAAAATAGAGACAAATCGCCAACTTTTCTACGGTGTTCCAGACAAGTGAGAGAGTTTGTAAGCGAGGCATCACCGACGAGACGAATTGCCCTTTTTTGGACAGAATCCAATAGCCTCAGGATATGTTTAGGTGCCGCACTCCAAATATGGGAACAGTATTCCAGGACAGGTCGGATTTGTGCCTTATAGATCATAAGCAGCTGACTGGGGGTGAAATAGCTCTTGGCACGAAACAGAAAACCAAGTTTTTGGGATGCACTTTTGGCAATGGACCTCACGTGATTTTCCCAGGAAAGGTTATTGCTGATAGTAATACCAAGCATCGATATGGATGGCTTCAGTGGTATGGTTACTCCTGACAAAGTTATGTTAGGCACAGTGAGATCGGCTTTTCTAGAGAAAAGACATGCTTGTGTTTTGTTTGCATTGAATTCTACCAAGTTATTAGATCCCCATTCGAGAATTGTTGCTAAGTCCATATTTATATTATTAACATTTCTTCCTCGTTCATCTAATGCCACAGCTAAAGTTTCTCCATACTTTTCAATAGATAGCTACGGATTACTACTTTGGAAAGACCACATAAGTGTTCTGGGCCAAAAAATTGAGTGTTTGCCCATTTCTTGGTATGGCTGTCCGCTTCTTCATTGCCTTCGATTCCCTTGTGATCTGGTACCCACATCAGAGTGTCCTGATTGTTCGTAGCCAGTTGTCTTAGGGAGAGTTTGCAGTCTCAAGTAACTCTAGATTCACAAGTGTGTGACTTAAGAGCTTTTGGTGCTGCTTGGCTATCTGATAGGATATAGATCATTGCCCCCGTGAAGCCTCTCTCAAGGCATTCTTGGGCGCTAATTTCTATAGCATGGGTTTCTGCTTAAAAAATTGTTGGGGCTTTCCCTAGGGATTTTGAGAGCCTGAAACTAGGATCTGTTACCCCCACTCCAGCCATTCCGTCCATTTTGGAACCTTCAGCATCAATTTGGTGATTGTTTTTTTTCCTACGAGTATGTGGAAAGGTGCATATTTTTCAATGATTTCTCGTGTGCAAAGGAGCACTTTTCCCCATTAGTACGAAAAAGTACTTTTTCGTTCGATTTCAAAATACTCAGAATTATTCGAACGAATACGCATATTTTATCCCCATATCCCGTCACTGTATATGGGACTCCTCGACTGATCACAAAACGGTGGTACTCAAGTTCATAAACAATTATTTTTTTCCGGTGAAACCATTGACTTGTAGTGCTCATATTTCGAAATATTTGAATGACACTGCAATATTCTGATGTGTCATTGAAACGATGTCAAATAAACTGAGCTCAAAAGGGTATATGCATTAGTTTCTGAAAATTTCATTTTGATCGTTCGAATCCAAAGAAATTTTCAAAATTTCGTGAGATTCAGCGGACTTCCTATATTCCTCAACTTTTGCGTATAACTTTTTAAATTGGTTGACAGTAGCTTACGTTTATCCATCTGAAATACATTGTACGTTCATTCTACGAGGGCATTCTTTCGTTACCATGGAATCGGGTAAATAAGCAGCGATTGTTGACTTCATAATTCATAATTGCGGTGCCCTAAAGTTATATTCAAATTTAATCTTCAATTTGTTATAGAAATAGGATAATTCGGAAGATTCATTGAGTGACATTCCATCAAAAATCTTGGAGGCTGCCGATTCTATAAGTAGCCAGTTAGTTCCGGAGAAGTCCCGCTGGCGTTACGAGAAAGAATAAGCAGCATTTGAGTTGTCGTGTAGGGAGAAAAATATACTATCACTGAAAAAATTACAAAATTTTAGAATATAGTTGAAGACGTGTAAATAATTTTTGATTTTGGTAGTCTTTGGTCGACATTCTTCTTCATTATCGGAAAAATGGGGTCCTTGTCTGTATCAATAATAAATTCTAATATTTTTTCTGGACTAGCAACCATTATGGATTCAATGTGTGCAGTTCCACATTTTGAATATGATATATCAATAAATGTTACCAGGACTCCTCGAAAGTATCTCAGCAATTTGACAATCTTCTTCTGGTATAAAGACTAGCTTAGTATTATACTTGAGTAGCCCCGATGCGAATCAAAATCTTGGTGCGATTGAATCGAACGGTTTATGCAATGAAACAAGCAAGCACTCAACGATTGCTAATATATTTCTTTCAATTGCAGAGAAGCTTAATTGTGTCGAAGTGTAATAATTTTTTTGTTGAAAATTAATTATGCTCAAACAATCGAAACAAAATGGTTTATGGTCGTCACATAATCATTGGGTATTATTTCTTCCCATTTGCTATTTTCTCATTGGATTTCTAGCTCTGGTTTCCCCTAATTCTGATCCTTTCGAATGATTCATCGTAAGTCGTGTTTATGATATGTGATTCCGGTCCATCAGAGAACTTGGGTAGGTTAACTGGCTCTCAATTTCTGTTGGTTCACCACTTTTTAACAGGAGATTACTTTATTCCTGCTTCTCCTGATCCAATATCAGGGTTTGAAAACTTTTCATTTCCGATTTTTCACTTATTCGAAAGGGAAATATGTTTACTACTTTGTAAACTTCCATCGTACAAGATGGAAGTTGCTTCATCTGTACATGAAATGGTTACACCAACTAACAACGGGTAGTACTACCGCAGTTTCTCAGGAGTTCACAAACAAATATGTTTTCTTGGGCAACCTCTCAATTGAAGATTTTTGAAGAATAGGCAGAGCTTCTCCTACAACCGTGTTCTTCAATAACAAAGTGAATGGCATGTGTAACCAAATAACAACAATAACAATAACAACAATAACAAAAAACGGGAATACCCTAGGGAACTGATGCGACCAAACTCAACTCGTAGAGAGTTTGTTATTAGATGGAGTTGGGGGAGTTCCATATGGAAATAACAATACATTATATTTTGGTTTGAATATGTAACACACATTGTGGGGAAAATTTTTGTTCATTGAAGTTTCGACTAGGTCGGTGACCAACTGACAGAATTTACTATTCACCTTCCACATTTATTATATTTTTTCAAATGAATTACCAGCTATAGATGGATAATTGTTCTCCGATATCAGTCCGATTCAGTGATTTAAGGTATTGTACTATATTTTTTTTGACAGTAACTTCTTTTAAATATCAAACAAATGTTTTTTGGCATATTTTTTCGGATTACAAAACTGCGGAACCTGAGGAAAGAAGGAAGAGCATCCAGAAAATCGAAAAGGCGCATTCCTATCTTCCCGAAAACAATAGTAAGGAACTTTCTCATTTCCACGAACTTAAACAACACTTGGAGGAGATAGGGATGCATTAGATCCGATACCGGTTCTATATTCGTGTTGTTCTCTTTATATTGCTGATTGAATCGGGTTCATTTGCCACTCAGCAATTCGCCTCAAAACTCCATTAGTACTCGTGGAAACTTCGCTCATTTTCACATGTTTCTTGTTTCCCTTGTAGCCGATATATTTCCCCGTACACTCTCTCCCACGCTTCTAAGCAAGGCAATCTGTAACTAGACTGTATCGACCGCTGTCCGGGAGGAATTATTGAAGGGTAGGTAGTGGGGTGCGAAGTCTTCAAAAGAATATCTACAGGGTTATAATAATGTAAATCCATAAAGTGATGTAGATTTCGTAACTTCTAAGATGGTAGGGTGAAGTTGCGAATTCCAATGCCAATCCAAATAATAACAAAGGAAGATTTTATAGAGGTGGCATACCAGGTTTTAACCAGTTAATATCTTCAAAATTATTCGATTTATTTTCAAAAGCTTTCTCCATTTCTGGTCTTTTTGATATCAATTCGACGATACGATATTTATCAGCATTCTTGAGTGCAATTCTTATAATGGTGTTAGATGAATGAACGAATTTTTGGAAACCAAGGTGGAGAATAGATATAATTAATAAACAAGATAATATAATCACTTTTCTTCTTCAGGTTTATCCGCATCAACCATTTAGGTCATTAGTGGGGTTCAATGCATTTTTATATATCATAAAATATATTTCAGAAAGGTAACCAGTCTAGCTATGTTATGTGGATTGAGGATTCCTTGTAGCTCACTGGGTACGTTGGCACGATGGCCAATCCAGAAGAATGTATTCCACATTGAAATTTGTTTGGAAAGTTTCACATCTTCTGGGCACATCTTGCTGAATCAGTTGTTGATGTGTTGATTTCGTATGGCCAGTGCAGATATTTTCAACATAGACCCTGGTATTGTATATCATTCAAATTTGGGTTGAATTCCAGTAATTCATTATTTCCTTGTTCATGCCATCTCCCACGACAGAGATTCTGTATATACGCCTTTATACTGGGCCTCATATCTATATATGAGATTATTGTTATAATTTTGGAGAATGGGTCTACACTGGCATATTTTGCAGCCATGTCGGCCTTTTCATTACCAGAAATACCTATGTGGGATGGAATCCAGATCAGTTCGATGTTCTTTCCTTGGTTTCTCAGATCGTACAACCGTTTTGATATTCTTCAAAACAGGATGTTTAAGGTAGAGCTCTTTGATGCCCTTCACAAAGCTCAATCTGTTGATATTTATCAAGAGTTTAATGGCTTCCACTATGGTGTGTAGTTTTCCTGTCTAGACTGAGCATTCTGGAGGGATACTGAACTCATAGATGTTGGTCCCTGAGATAACTGATGCACTTACTCGTTCGCCTTCACGTGTTCCAGAGGCATATGTGCACTTAGTCTCTATCTCGCGAAATTTTTGAAGAAGTTCGGGAATAGAGGTAGTGGACTTATAGAAGCATTGTGCGGAGTACTGTTGCCTCCAGAGATGATGAAGTATCCTCGAATGTAAAACCATGTTTTTTCACTAGTAGATTGAATGGATCTTTGATGCTGCTGTTCTGTTGGTGAGTGTATCGAGATAGTTCGAGAATGTATGTTCATAAGTAACATCAAGATATTTTGACGGCAATTGTTAGGCTTAGATATTGACGACTCAATTCCAGAGGTGGTTCGTTTGCTTCAACGTGAATATTCTCCACTAGAATAGTTCGGTAGGTACCCATAACAAGATGTCATGGCTGTATTGTGTAGAATATTCAGTTGCTTCAAGAGCGATTTTGCAGCTGTGGGAAATCTATAATTTCTGGCTAAGGTAAATTGATTCCATTCTGGCAGTGTTGTTTGAGTTGACTGATTGAAAATCCCATTTGAGTTTCTCATCGACGACTATCCCGAGAACCTTGAAATATTCCACAAAATCCCGTTATTTTTACGTTATTCGATTATCCAGTTCTCCCGTTTTTTTGTTATCCCGTTTTCCCATTATCCCGTTTTCTCGTTATTCCATTCTTCCGTTTTCATTTTTTCCTGTTTCACGTTATTTCGTTATACCGTTTTCCGTTCGTTATCCCGTTTTTTCCGTTCGTTATCCCGTTTTTATGAAAGAAATTAGCCAAATTGGTCCAGCCTTCCTCAAGTTATGAGCTCACCAACACAAACAGTCATTCATGTTTATTATATATATATTATATATTCCTGAAAACTTTTCGAGGACAAAGAAATTTCTAATTACTTTTCTAAAAATCTTCTCTTTCCCTAAAAACGTTGTTCGGAGTATCACGAACATGCAAAAAAACAATTAGCCAAATCGGTCTAGCCGTTATTTTATAAAATGAAAAAAATGTTACCCTAACCGGGATTCGTTCCTATGACCTTCTGCTTGGTAGGCACAGTGTAACCGCTGAGCTAATTCCTCTTCGATAGTCTTTTTCTTCGCCAAACTCCTTATATACCTACTAGAATTTTCCAAATTCTAGGCAACTTTCCTAATTTTTTTTTCGTGTCAACCATCCTCGTGCTATTACGAACATTTAACAAAAAATAGCCACATCGGTCCAGCCGTTCTCACGTTTTGAGCTAACAAAGAATCCAAATTCATTTTTATTATATAGATTATATGTACAAGTAAATCAGGTTATTTTCTTCTATTGTTTTTTATTAATTTTTTTCATTCTACATATTTTTTTCTCAAATTATTATATTATTATTTGTCGTATTAGTATAAAAGTAGAATGGTCATTATCATAATATTTCTTTTAAATTACTCTCCGTTCAAATCACGAGGTATAGAATGAATACCTACGCACAAATCAGTTATCGGATTTCACTAGATGGCACATTTTATTCCTGAAATATTTCAGGATAGGTATTCATTCATGAACAAATTTTGAAAGGAGAATATTTGGGCTAGAGCGAATTTTTCCATCGCATAAAAAATCCATCAACCGATTCCGGAGAGAAACTGACGTGAGAGAACCGAATTGTTTTAGTTTAATTATCACCATTCCTTCGCAATACCTTCTACTCGAAAAGACTGATGGAAAATCCATTAGTGACCGACAAGAGCTAGCATCCGAAAATAGTTGGAGGCATGGCCGTGACGAGTTTTGTTTTTATTTCGAATCGCGCGCCGGGAAGTTCTTCGGCCCAATTGATAAACTGAATTAGAATTACTATCGCCAGTAATTGCCGGGAAGTGTTATTGAAAAAGAAAAACGTGGATCGCACTGCGAATGAAATGTCCTCAAAGTAGGTGATGCTACGGTCTGTACCAATAATGGGTATAAAATGTCGAAATCTGGAATTTATTTAATTTTTAATGATTCAGGAAGTTTCATTTCACTAGAAAGGAACCTTGTGAATATCAGCATAGCCAGACCTAGCACAAATGACGTTTATGTTTTCAGTATTTAAAAAATACCAATATAACACGTTTTTGAAACGAACTAAAGGTATAACATGATATAACTACAAATAGGTTTATAACCCATAACTCCAATCTCCAACAGATCCCCAACCCCAAAGGATCCTGCTCAAACGTTACGGAAATGTAATCCATACGGGAATTGCCTGATTTTTTTATATTATTTAGAGGAAGTCTTCCTGATTGAAAGTTACCATTGCGGTAAAGTCCAATAACCAATAGTTTTGGAGATATTGGCCAATGATATCGGAAAATGAATATTTCATTGGTGTTGCGTAGATTGTCGATGTTTCTCACGAGACATTTTCAAACGACGCTGCATCGGCCAGTGCAATAGGTAGTACCACCACACAGGTTTCCAATAAGTTGAATTGTAAAAAGACTGTATTCAATGATGAAGGGAGAAACCTGTTGTGTATTTCATATTGCTTAAAAGTGACGAAATAAATTACCTACTCCAGAAATAATTTCAGATTATATTGGAATATTACTCAAACAGAAGTTATTTTTCACATAAAAAAACTTGCATAGCATAGAACCAGTTATCGCTTAAAAAGGTCCCGTGGAAAAACAAGAATGCGACACTCTACCAATGAAATATTTATTTTCCAGTAGGCCAATATCTCCGAAACTATTGGTTATTGGACTTCAGTGCAATGATAACTTCTAATCAGAAATAGTTTCTCTAAACCATACAAAAAATTTAGGCAATTCCCAGCACATAGATCACTTTTCCATAACGTTTGAGGAGGGTAATTTGTGATTGTGAATTTTAAATAGCTATCAAGATACTTAGTGAGTAAGATTTAAAACAAAAAATGTGGGTTGCATGCAATAAATAATTGATTCATGAATAGTTCACCTCGTGGGTGGCTGAGACTCTTATCGATATCTGAGCCAAGCAACATCGGGCGCGCTTAGTACTTGGATGGGCGACCACCTGACATGGAAAGTGCGCGTTAAAATTCCCTTACGACTATAGCGTAGTAAGACGATAGATATGCCGTACTTCGGAGGGGACGTTGAGATGACGGTCCCGAGTTCATAGATATTGAGCTTGTTAAAGAACCCTACCTCTGGAACAACAGAGGATTCGGCAAAATTTCCGGTTGGGGAGAGTTTTACCCACCGGTGTCGGTGTTTAGCCCTGATCACAGAAATGGGCCAAAATTGAATAAAGCAATTACAAAAATAATTTACCTCAGTCACGAACAATTCCATCGCACTGCAAATGATATGAACTGTTGGATGAGTTTTTCCAACGACAGCTACTCCCTACACTCCTTACGTATTATATATTGCATGCTCCCCACGTTTTTCGATTTGAATCTATCTTAGTAGTATTTGCTTAGGTAATAAATATTAAGAACCACACATTTTCAACGTATATGAAACTGACCCAGCCGTTTAAGCAGAATCAACTGATAATCATCCAGTATTCAATAACTATTTATTAAGTATTTTCTAACACAGACGAACGTTTTCTAATTCATCTGGTTAGAAAATAGAATTTTTGTGCTAGCTTAACTCTCAAACTAGCACAACCAATTTTATCCAGAATAGTTGGGAAGATAATGCTCGAATTTTCAACTCTACAATATTTCTCGGATAGTATAAGATAAATTTGGATTCAAACGAAATTCAAGGAATTTTATACATCAAAATTCGTTTTCGTGACTGTACTGTACTGTAACCACTCAAAGTGAACCACTTAAAGTGAACGAATATTGCTTTCATAAAATTTTTTTATATTGTACATTCAATAACTCCAACACAGTCACTCAGACTGAATGCAGAATGCTTTGAGTCATTGTTCAAAAATAAAAAAGTTGTACTGAAACACATTTCGAATAGAGATCATAACAGAACCAGTTGATGACAGTTACTTTTTGAAATTAGCGGGTATTGTTAATTACGAAGGTTCAGCTACCAACGATACCATGGGCCACTACAATCTGTTATAGAAGAGCTGACCATCGTTGTATTGAATACGACTTTACTAGTATTAATCTTCGTTTACCGGCCAACACGTTGGATCAACCTGAACTAACAACAATGTTGAGAATAAATATAAAAGTTAGATGAATGTTGTGTTACATCGCATTCAATACTCCTCTGACAACTAGAACAAAACAACCAAAAAGTAATATCACACATTTTCTGGTTCTGTTCTGTTTCAATTTTATAGTATTACCGTACTATTTTCCGTTCATTTCATGTGATTGTATTGAAGTTATTGAATAGCAGAGACACGAAAAAGATTTTTTCTAAACCACAGTTCAAACCACACTTTTCTGCAATGTTTTACGTTCGCAAACTTTATAATTTCTCGCAGTAATTGAAATATGACATGAAAGTACCGGAAAGTGACATTTCTATGATCAAAAATTTATTTTTGTGCAGATCCATAATATTCTGATGAAAAATCATACACATTATTGTTATCTCGAATACTCACACACTCTATACATTGCTGGGAAACCGACCTGAATATGTTCACAAACCTCAAACATAACATATTTGTGAAATATTCCTGTTTTATTTATTGTTGAAATAAGATTCAACCAAAATGGATAGCGATAACTCTGAATTTGAAACTAGAAAAGAATATGAAATTACATACAAACAACTGATGGACTGGAAGAATATTTTTTTCAAATAAAACTGTTTCTGAAAATATAATTATGGCATATTTTGAAGAATTATCCAAATCAGGGAAAGCTTCTACTATGTGGTCAATATATTCAATACTAAAATAAATTATTCGAATCATGATATTGACCTTTTTGAAAAAAATACGATGGATATTCTGCGAAGAAATCATGGACATCCGAAGATATAAACCAATTTATAAAAGAAGACATATACCTACTAACAAAGGACATTTTTAGAGAAAAATCAACATATATGACAATACAAATTTGGTTGTAGACAGCACAGGATTGGCCTCTGCTTATTTTTCTGATTTCCGTAACATATACATATACAGTGCTTTTCAAAAGTCCGCTCCCTCTTATTTTTGGAACGATTATACATAAACAAGTGAAATTCGGAAACTGAATATTAAAGGTTGTAAACTTCCCTACTAGTGATGATAGATGACGAAATCGTCAAAGATGACGTCACAAGGCCATTGTGACCAATAATTTTGAATGGAACCCTACGGCAAGCGACACCTCTTTTAAAAGGTATCGAAAAAACCTATTCAATGATAATCATTTTGTTTGTATTTATGGCAGTTTTAATGGCTCATTAGTAAACATTAAAATTTAAATTCCATTCAGTATGATATTAATTACAGATTTAAGAATCAGTATCTACTTGAAGAAATTACTCGAAGTGACCTTCATTTACTTCCTGACAGTGAAATATCCTATTTTTAAACTCTTCTCGTACTTTTGCAAATGTGTCTGCGGAAACAGCCTCACATTCTGCAAAAATACGTTGTTTTAAAACGTCAATATTGCCAAGTTCAGTGGCGTTGACCTCCGATTTGAGGTACCCACACAGAAAAAAAATCCAAAGGTGTAAGGTCCGGTGATCGAGCTGGCCATTCCGTTGAACCTCGTCGTCCAATCCATCTACCACGATACCCCTCATCCAAATACCGTCTCACTGCACCGTAATAGTGTGGAGGTGCACCATCCTGTTGGAATGTTATTTCCAAATTGCCGAATTCATCTGGATTATTTTCCAAAATTTCAAGGATTAACGGTTCTATTACGTTTTGCAACAGCTCCAGATAAACCTCACCAGTTAAATGAGTATTCAAAAGAAGAGGCCCAACGATGTGGTTTCCCAGGATACCTGCCCAAACATCCACCTTCTGGGGAAATTGGGTATGTGTTTCACGGAACAGGTGAGGATTTGCGTCACTCCAATACCTCACATTATGTGTATTTACATTTCCATTTAGATAGAAAGTACTTGAACAAATTGTTTTGACAAAGTCTAGCTGTTGGTTAATTTTAGTTTCCATATTTTCACAAAATTCTTGTCTTCGGTCTGGGTCGTCGTCTGAGAGTTGATGAACCATTTTCAATTTGTATGGATGAAATTTGTTTTTTTCAACTGTACTTCGACTGACTTCACAGGTAGATGCAACGTGAGTTGTTGAAGAAGTAGGATTAACTATTACTTCTGCCAGTATTTCAATTTTTTTCTCATCAGAAATTTGTGGTCTGCCAGATCGTTTTGCATCATTAATACTACCCGTTGTTTCGAACTTACGAAGAAGCACCCTTCAATAAGTCCTCGAAACGGGGCGATCGGGAAACCTCTCATTAAAAATGCGTTCTGCTGCATGAATATTTTGTCCAGTTTCACCAAGAATCAGGATCGCTGCTACTTTATCACCTAAAGCACGTACCATTCCGCTTCTTGGAGCACTTAAACGTTCGGCTCACAACAGTTTAACAAATTATTGAAATGTACAAAAATATCAAAAGTACCAAAAGCTGCTAAAACAGTTGAACGTTCGATCAACAATACACAAATTATTAAATGTACAAAAACTTAGACAATTACAAAAACGTCGAATTAGGGAGACTAACAAAAATGTCAGCTTATTTGACAACTATCCAGAGGCGGAGCTTGAATTTGGAATTTTAGTATTAACTGATTCAATTCATCACAGCTTTGCGTTTTTCAAAAGCGCGTTGCCAAAACTGCCATAAACACAAACAAAATTAGTATCATTGAATAGGTTTTTTCGATACTTTTTAAAAGAGGTGTCGCTTGCCGTAGGGTTCCATTTTAAATTATTGGTAACAATGGCCTTGTGAAGTCATCTTTGACGATTTCGTCATCTATCATCACTAGTAGGGAAGTTTACAACCTCTTATATTCAGTTTCCAAATTTCACTTGTTTATGTATAATCGTTCCAAAAATAAGAGGGGGGGAGGGACTTTTGAGAAGCACTGTATATTCATAGTGATGTTCAGAGGATAGCCATATGCCACCTACCCTAACCTACCCTAACAGAACAATACATTCAAACAGTAGTAAGCGATCATAAGCTGTAGGGCAAAGTCAGATGATAATATTTCCTCATTTCATAATTTTTAGAGCGCGATTTTTCAGTAGTTGGGTTTTAGTTTTGGAACTTATTTTCATTTCTGGTATTATATGATACTCTGGAGTGAGGGAATTTGGAGAATCACCCCATATAATGACACTATGTCTCAAGTGAGATTGTATGAGACCATGTAAGGCACTCAATAATTTATTAACATCATCCCACTCCTTGAGTTGACGTAAAACAAAATTTTTCGAGCTGCTCGGTAGTTCCCTAGCAGTTTTCTCAAGCTGTTCCCTTTTTTTAGGTTCTTTGCAAGAATGTTGTGTTGCATATTGTCCGAAAATGATTCCTGCTTCTATCTTTGAGATATCTTCAATTCAGATCTACTTCGGAAGAATTTTATGGGATCATATTATTGAAAGCCATTTTCAGAATTAGTGCGCCTTTGTTTTTAGTGGAGCCTATGAGTTACATACTTGGTGATAGGGCTGAGCCAATCTACCAAAGCTGCACACGATGTCGTTTTCGTGGCAATGATGACGCTCGGACGGACTTTGTTCACAACACTTTTGTGCATTAGAACATTTTGCGTCTATCATCATCGTGTATAGATGTAGGATCAATTTTTTATTCAAAACCATGTTTTACCATATATCCTTTTATTCTGGAGACCGAACTATACAAGTTGAATTATCCGAGTGAATAATTGATTTCCTTGGGACCTCGACCCCGTTGCATAAATTTTCAGGTAGGATTTTTACGATCTCACCATCGAAATTGCCGACAGCATTTGCTTAATACATGCAAATTGCTCGAAAAGCAACCACTAAGTGAGCCACATTTATTACAGGTTGACTTCGAAGAATTAAGTTCGCCAGCCATATTTCCATAAAAATAAAACGGTTGGAATCCGGGTAATTAGGAAAAAAATCGGGGTGAATATATACCGCCGAATTCGGAACAATGGAGGAGTCCAGGAGAATATGGGACAAGGAAGGAAATGTTTTTTCTAAATGCGTGAAGAATGGACTTGATTTACAGAAAAAGGCATTGAGGATATTTTATTCGTGATAAATACATGTGTGTATGGTTTTCCTGTGATATTATAAAACAATTGTCATATCAAGAGCATCGTTCAGGATAATGATACAAATGGCACTGGTAATCAAAAATTCAACTTGTTTTTATTACAAAACAGCCGACTGGAGAGCTAGACCGGACCTGATTGATACTCCACGAGTACACAGTATCATGTTTTCAGATTGTACTCCTGTTTTTCCTGTATTATTCTCTAATTGGATTCCAATCGAACAATGAAATCTGTGGGAATATATTATTTGAATCGATAAACAAACGAATTTACTGCAACGACAACAAGTACCAATCGAGAAGGGTATTTGATTGCTTTTATTTGGATATTGACATTGCTCATATCGTAGGGATCTTATTAGATTTGTGTCCAGTATAAACATATCCTGAGTATAAACATATCCTGAGGCTATTGGATTCTGTCCAAAAAAGGGCAATTCGTCTCGTCGGTGATGCCTCGCTTACAAACTCGCTCACTTGTCTGGAACACCGTAGAAAAGTTGGCGATTTGTCTCTATTTTAGAGATATTTTCATGGGCGATGCTCTTCTGAAATATCAACAATCGTTCCTGCTTTGGCAGTCTCTTCGAGACTAACCCGTCAAGTTCAGTCATCACACCCCTTCGTGGTCACTTTGGAGACCTGCAGAACATCACTTTCCAAAGACTCGTTCATCCAACGAACAGCGAGGCTTTGGAACTCATTGCCTAGGGAGGTGTTCCCCGAGGCATACAACCTCCAGAAATTCAAGAAGAACACCAACTCCTACCTTCTTTCCCTTGGTTCCCATGATGTTCTCTGAACATTACAGGATATCCCTTTTCGTGGGAACCAGAACATAAAAAAAAGTATATCACCAACATTTTAGGGCGTGAACCTATTTTTCTTATTTCTGCATAATCGAATCAACCTAGAAGTTATTAGCGAGCGTACATGTTCATAATTTTGTTAAAATATCAGCACATTTCAGAAAGTTAATACTATTGAGATTGGTGTGACCTAAGCGTAGCCGATTGATGAGCACTTGATGTTTTCGATTCTTCATTCCGTCAGGCCACCGTTTCACATTATATTTAATTGTCCGCAGTTTTGCACTATACACTTGCCACTGATTTTTACATTTTTGGAGTATCGCTGTTTTCACCATAGATTTGATTTCGTAAATACTACCGGATTCGGTAGAGGTCATTCCACCACGAGCACATTCGTCGACTTTTACTTTGCTATGAATTTCGATGTGTGATGAAATCCAAATGAAACAAACTTGTTTTTCGTGTTGCTGGATCACATGGTGTTCTCTCTCTATTTTTTGTGCAATGGAATTTTTAGGATGTAAGCACTGCAGCTTGTTTATGGAGCTAAGTGAATCCGTTAAAATAACATATTTCTCTCAACCTATTGCAATGATATAGATCAACGCTTAAATAGCATAAAGTTCTGCATTGAATATGCCAGTCGTTGAGGAAAGCTCATAGAAGAAGGATCGCGATATTGTAACTACTGCAGCTCCAACTCCCTAGAATCGTCGGAAATAATACGGTTGAGTTCATTTTTTATGGTCTAGCTATTGGTATTGAGTTTGTCAGAATGAGTTAGGCTCATGTCAAAGTTCGGCAGTTTGATGGTCCAAGGGAAAGGTGGGTTGAATTTGGTAGGAAATGTTTTCGGTCGGGATAAATCGAGAAAAAGTAGATGTTCACGAATTCTCTCGCAGAATGGTTTATAAGTTCTTGGTCGATTTGTGGAGAGATTAGTATATTTATCACAGAATGTGTAACTGTGGGTAGGATTTGTTGGTGTTGCTGCGTAGGCCAAACTGAGGTAGGTACGTTTGTTGTGAAGAGATGGTTCACCCGATGTACAGTAGAGGCTTCCGACTGGTGTTGTACAGTAGGCACCTAATGATATTCTTGAGGCTTTGTTGTGGATAGTGCCGAGTACCTTGAATGTTGTATTATTCGCAGAGTCGTATGCGATACATCCAAAGTCCATTTGAGATCTGATAAGTGTTTTGTAAATGTGCAGTAGTGTTTAACAATCAGATCCTCACTCCTTATATGCCAGTATTTTCAACAGGTTCAGTCTTCTGTTACACGATTCGGCTAGGCTATGAACATATTCATTAATATAATTTCCATATATCATTTTATTTAGCAATTATTGCCATCTTATAATGCATGTTCTAGGTAGATTCTTGTTTTTTTGCATTTTACTTTATTTTTTGTAAATAATAAAATACGAAAATCTAAAAAATTTAAATACTATAAGGAACAATTTTTTCCGAAGTTACATCTACTTGTACTTAACGCTCCATGAAAAACTTCAAGTTATAGAGTGAAATCCCAGAGCCGCCAGACCCGTGTCATGTCAGCAAAGCTTAAAATTCGAGTAAGATATGTAATTAGGAACGTAAGAAAACTTGCTAGCTTGAAAGTGGTCCCGTTTACCAGGTAGAAGGTACAGAAAGCATATAAAACCTCAATAAGTATGATAATACTTTTAGTATTCAGTATAAACCGGATAGCCAAGCGGTCTAAGGCGCCAGATTCAAGTTCTGGATATCGCAAGAACGCGAGGGTTGGAATTTCACACCTGGTCGTTTGTTTTTTTTTTTTTTTTCCTTCGCAATTGAGAAATTATTTGTTTTGGGATGGAAACAAATCATTTCTGATGTCTAAGAGCTCGCTGCAGAAAACCTGGCCAATCGAGTAATAGAATGGAATATTTTTGGAATAGCACTCAGAAGAGACATAATAAAAATAAATTAGTGCTTTGGCAGAATGTATTCACAAGTTTTGTATGCCCTTTCTTCGGAACATTTTTTTACTACTATACCAATGAAGTAACAGCTTGGAATTACTCTTAAAATTTATTCACAGAGTAGAGAAATTATGAAAACAATTTGTTCAAGATGAAGATTCATAACAAATAACGCTGAAAAAGCAAAATGTAAATATTTATTATCATATTATTATACAGCCAGCTCTTCGACATAAGAAATAATTTGTTTTGGAACAAGAACAAATTATTTCTCAATTTCGAAGGGACAAATGGAAAAAAAAACTACAATGTGTGGGATTCAAACCCACGCTCCCTCGCGAGATCCAGAGTTGAACTTGAACTTGGCGCCTTAGACCACTCGGCTATCTGGGTTATACTGAATACTGTATTATCATACTTCAACGTTGGTGATTAGCTAGCTAGCAAGTATGCATATGTTTTTAACTACAAATCACAATTTTCATAGATAAGCTTTGCTGGCGACTCTGAGATCTTTTACTATAAGGGATTTAATGTGATGTCTACATCCCATTTTTCATTTTCAAATTATGTTTTCTACACATAATTGGGGAGAAGGAAGACCAAAATATTTCTCAAATCGATATAGATGATCTCAATAAAAAAAATCAGTGCGTGTAACATTTACGTTGAAGTGTAAATTTCTTTGAAGTTGTAGCAGATATAACGATTAAACAGAAAATAAACAAATCATGTTGGAATTGAATATAATAAACGAATGTAGACGAAAAAATTGTGAATCGAAGAAAAAATTTATATACAAATAATAATTGTTCCAGGAATAGTTCATGGGAGAGGAAGTGAGGATCCGAAAAGTTCCCACTTTACCCGTGGGTGGAGAAAAACACCCCCATACAGGACTTGATGTCAGCTCTTCCCATTTATCTTTCCACAAAAAAAAAGGAATGGAAACAAAAATATTCTTATTTCATAATTGGGAGAAATTACTTGAGATGTGAAATTCAGGATATTATATACTGACTTCATGAGAAACATTTGATTGTTGATAAAATAAATACAAACTTTCGTTTCTTGGGCGACAAGTCTTCATTAGATGGTTGATTTTTTCGCTCATTATAATTCATAGGAAAGTGTAAAATGCTCTTGTGATTTGGCCATTTCAAATCAATCCAGCATTATTCCTCAATGTTCTTATGATATATCTCTCAAATCCGTTTCTATTACATCCATTTTTGGAAAATAGTGACTCGCAATTAAAAAATCTAGAATAAAACATTTTGAGCAAACAAAATGTAAGGTCCTGATATTTCGGTCCAGCGGCACGTTGTTCCAGTAAATAAAACTGGCTAATGTTACGCTTGTTCACTTCCGTTACGCCTACTTCATCCGAAGCATTCCGTTGCCACTCAGTTGCGCATAAACAAGTTTGATGAATGGCTGCCTGCTAGGCACAAATAAAATTCACACATCATACTGTCAAAAATTCATGTCGAACTACTAACTTTTGAAAACCTATTCATATTTGCAAAAATACGATGTTTAACGATTGGAAACTTTTTTTGTAACTGACTGTGATGTTAACATAAAAATGGTTTTTTCAAATGCGATAATATCTATTCATAGAAAGCAACTGTGCGGAAAAAAAATTCAAAAAGACACCATCAATATATAATGAAATTATTGAATGATGCAAAATAAAGAATAAATGAAAATGAAAACTGCACAGTTTGTATAATGAAACGAATATACCACGAAACATTGGATGGCCTTTAATTGAATGATTGATTGAATACTCATATAATGCAATGAGAGATAATTGACGTTGAATATACATTATCATTACAGGTTGAATTTCAGTAATTGAAATATAAAACATCCCTGATTTCAATCACAATAATTGTCATATGATAGCTATATTTCGATGTTAAAAAATTATATCGATTTTTCGAATACACACTAGTGCGATGGAGAAATCAATGAATGCAGAATACGAATAATATCATTCGAAATATAAAATTGTAGTTTTTAAAAACTAAAAAAACACGCAATAAGGACTGAAAAGTTGGAAATACTAAGAATAACGTCATTGACCAAAAAAATTGTTTTATGTAAAAAGCGGGAGGTATTGATATCAGTTATCTTAATATCATTATACAAAGTGAATGAAGAGCACCCCACGCTTTTTCTATATAAAATAAATATTTTTTGGTCAATGACTTTATTCTTATTATTTTTAACTTTGTAGTCCTTTTTATAGTTTTTTCAAACTATAACTTTATTTTCAACTTCTTAGTCCATATTGCTAAAGAAGACTAAAAAAGACAACGGGAAAAAACTCTTCGATTGATTCATCATTTCATTTCATTTAGTTATTAATAACTGAATTTTGGCGAACATGCCTGGAACCAGTGCATTCGCCATATCTTTGAATTGTGAATCATGCTGAGAACAGCCTCAGTGCATTCACTATATTTTACTAGTAGCCACTGAAGAGTTCCAGTTATCATCTTTTGGTTCTATCATCAGATCAGCTACAAAATACCAAATTATAGTATTGTCATCCAAACTACATACCAAGTTTCATTTCGATTCGACAATTAGAAGTGTGTTAAAATTGACTTCCAAGATTTCATTACATTGTTCGTTAGTTACAAGTGAAGCTAATAAACGCAAGTTTATAAATTGAAATCAGTGTTTGACAACAATTCGTGTAGTGTTATTTTTATTGTGAGAACAATTTTGAAACCGGAATGTTCTAGAAGAACCACACACACTGATATGAACCTGTTCGTTCTAGAAGAAAAAAAGAGGAACATCCTAGAGATGGGTACTCACTGAATATTTTTTTATTTTTCGGTTCCATTCAACAAGCTTTCATTTAGTTTCGCCTGTTCCGACGTCTGTCTGTGGGTTTGTAATAAAATCTCACAAGTTGAATATGACTCACTTCTAGTAATCTGATTAACGTGAAATTTGACAGGTAATCACGATTCCGGTGACAATGCATTTTTGCTAGAGAAAAAACGAAATGGCAGCTCTTTTGGCGGACAAGTTGTGTGATTATCGTTATATTCTATTGAAAATTGATATGTTGGGGTTTTCGAGACATAGATCACGAATATTTTGTGAAAATTCATGAATTTAAGATGGCGGCTCCAATATAGCGATGAGTTTTGAGGTTACTTATAACCCGGTTCCAATAAAGATTGGTATTAGGGATTTTTGGGGTCGGAGATCATGTTTTAGTTGTGAAAATCCACTAATTCAAGATGACGGCTGCGAAATGGCAACGAGTTTTGTGATTACAGCTCGATTTCATTCAAAATTGGTGTGTGGGGGTTTTTGAGGTCGAACATCATGATATTTTTGTAAAAATTCATGAATTCAAAATGGCAGCTCCAAGATGGTGTTTTGTTATTATTGCCCGATTCTATTCAAAATTGGTATATGGATTTTTTTGGGGTCGGAGATCATCAATTTTTGTCAGAAATTCAATAGGATGATGGATTTCATGAATGACTGAAAAAAATTGAATAAAAATAATGAAAAAAAATTAAACAAGCTTTTGTACAAATGCATAAAGTGGAAAAAAATTTCTTCGATTGTTCAATATAGGTTATTCTGTGGGTAGCAGATTCGAAAGCTTGACGAGAATATAAAATGGGTACACCTAAGCGGCACGATTTTGAATCTGCTACTCACAACATAACCCAGTTGAAACAATTAAAGAAATTATTTTTTCCTCTTCAGAAAATTTGTATAACAGCTTGTCTACATTTTTTTTTCATTGTTTCAAAGCTGAATGCGGATCTGTAGTGAAATGTTGCTATTGGTGAATTACAAAGTTTTATGTGAGATTCGTTCTGGAAAGTGTTCAATCAATACTGAGATTGAGCAGCATTCGTTACCTTTTGTAAATTATAATTGACAGATGCACATTCTGGGAAATCCGGGGGAGTGTACTCACGAATCAACATCATGGCTGAATGTGCTTCATACCTGAAACAAGAAATGTTTACATAAAAAAACAATCAATATAAATTAATAACGATATTTAAGAATCAATTGAAAACAGTATCAAAAATGGGCTTGAGAATTCATAACAAATGAACCGATAATAAAACACCTATGAGAAAAAATGACTGCGCGTGGGTGATATAATTTTTTAGAAGCACAATAACTTCGAACACAGAATCACTTCTTGTCTACAAAATTTCCAGAGCCGTCCTTTCCTTATTTCGAATTGAGATTTTTGTATAGTTTTCAGTAATAAAGTCATATACTGGGTGATTCTCCAAGGTGGCTCATCCTTATAACTTTTTTATTATTGAAGATAGAAAAACGAAATTTGGGGGTTGTGTTATAGTTCAATTTGAATTTTTTGACATATTCACTTGCTTTGCCGTATTTCCGGTTGATCGGAAATGACCCCAACTTTCGATTTTTAAAAAGGACATCCTTGTCAATATTCGACGAATGAAGTCATTTTAATTCCAATTATTATTTTTAGATCTAGAATGCCATGGATCATGTGAATCGCTACATTCTTGATCAAGTAACATGGGAAAAATACGACTTGAGGCTTTGAGGCTTGTGACTTCACAGTCGTTTTAAGAATGATTTAAAAGTCGCAAATTAGTCCATTAACGTTCTAAATTTTCAAAATGACTTCCTCCTTGATCACGGCAAAGTTCAACTTTTTCAATTGTTGCGCGCACCACATTGATGTTCTGGAATGCCATCCTCACTTTATACTCCCGTTCTTCACGAGTAGCTGATGCTGTGTTATACACCTGATTTTGAATTGCTCCCCAGAGAAAAAAATCTAGCGGTGTAATATCTGGTGATCAAGAATATGAAAAAGAAATAATACATTATCAAAAGTGACAATCCACTTTTCTGGGAAAGTGTCGTTCAGATGTTCTCTTACGACTTGAGAATTGTGAGGTGGCACTCCATCTTGTTGAAAATAGATATCAACTTGGTAAGCCAGTGGCAAATCTTCGATGAAATCATTAATTTGATTTCTAAAGAACGGTACATATCTTTCCGCAGCAAGTTGTTCGTCAAAAATTATTGGCCCCAAAAGTTTTCCTCCGATAATAACCATCCAGCAACTGAAATCAAATCGCTCTTGAAAATTTCCTTCTTACATCAGGTGTAAATTTGTTTCAGACCAGTACCTTTCATTATACCGATTGAGCAGATTGGTGAATCGAATTTCATCTGAATAAATAATTTCAAATGGAAAACGTACATCTTCTTAGTATTTAGTCAAAAACCAGTTGCAATAAGTTAATCTTCGTTTGTGGTCGTTATCGTTAAGATGTTGGTGTAGTTGGTACTTGAATGATCGATAATTATATTTGTGAAGAATTCTCCAAACGAACGAATAACTTATATTACACCCAGAAACAATTTGGCGAATTGACGCCGTACAATTCACTTAAACATAGGCTTACACATCTACTTCTTTTTCTTCACTGACGATGAAGTTATTGGCATTTTCTTCTCTTTCATTTCGCATTTTCCTTTCCAGTTTTGGAAAATAATGCCGAACGGGATGGCGACGATTAGGGAATCTCTGAGCATAAATTCGAGCTGCATCAGTTGCATTCTTTTTTGCTTCTCCGTAAATTAGCAACATGTCCATTTTCTCGTTTCTAGTATAATTTATAATATCAAATTGAAAACTACGCAACAAATAAATTTTTCAACGTGAAGGCACATTCATTAGCCTATTTGTTTAGGTAGTCCTGGCAACATCTTCAATTGTTTGTCACGGATAACTAGAATAACAGGACTTAGTGTATTCCGAATACGTATTATTCGTTATAAGGTATCATCGCTTCTTGCAATTATTCAGAAAAATTGTGAAAATAAAGTGAAAGTGTGTGGTATCAAATTATTCGTAAGGAAATTATCTTTCACAAAAAACCGACGAGCCACCTCCTCTTCATTCGAAAATATCAAGTTAACTGAAAAAATTCATATTTACGACTTTTGAATGATTCTCAAAACGACTGTGAACTCGTATTTTTCCCATGTTACTTGATCAATAATGAAGCGATTTACACGATCTATGGCATTCTAGATAAAAAAATAAAAATTGGAATAAAAATTACTTGACTTGTCAAATATTGACAAGTGAGGTATTGTTGGATTTAGAATGTCATTCTAGATCGAAATAAGTAAAAATATATAGGATGTTCCTTTTAAAAATCGAAAGTTGAGGTCAAAAAATATAAATTGAACTATAATACACAGCCCCCAAATTTCGTTTTTGTATCTTCAATAATAAAAAAGTTATAGGGTTGAGCCACCTTAGAGAATCACCCGGTATACGATAATTTAAAAAATTGAGCAATCTATTCTGGTACACTGCCAATAGCCTCAGTAAAATTATATCAAGCAGAAAAGTAAAATCTCCTCAAGAAATCCAAATTTATTTATTTCTGAGCAATCATTTTACTTTGAAGTCCTCACAATTCCAAAGTCGAAATTCAGGTTGTAAACCATTGTTATGACCAACAAATCTCTTCCAGAATCCATCGACTATAACCTCCCAGCTATAAGTGGCTTATAGTTATTTATTAGGTTACATTTTACCTGTAGTTCGCCAGCGAATTGTCTTCATGCTCCACGACTTCTCAAGGTTAACGTTCAAGTAAGTATGACATTAAATATGTTTATATGGTCAGGGAGTCAATAAATCGAATAATATGTCAAATTTGTAATTTTTTTTCCTATTTTCCAACCAACACGTCAAGAAGAAACTTTCAGACATTCCAGCTACTCATAGATCCATCGTTTAAATGACCCCGTATTTGTTGGCTCGCACTGTTTCCGCAATTATATGGAAAAATCTAGTCTCATAAAACAACCAAATCCTAACGAGTACCCGTAAAAAATATATAAATGGGACGTATGTAAACAATATCCACCTCTCAAACTAGTTTTTGGAGTGCTTCACAGGAAATGTTAATGGAATGAACGTTATTTCATCTGATTTTCCTTCAGCAAATCAAATATTTCTATGGTCCAATTTATTCAACACGAGTAAAAATCAGCAATATCACATAAAAGTTTATATCGCAACTACAATTATGACTAGGAATAATTTCATCCATATTCCTCTTTATTTGAAATAATTTTCTGAACTGCATGTTTATATTATTATTTGCATTGCTCCCACGAATAGTACAGTAACAGGTAATGGTTCAAGAAAAAATCCCCGGTATTTTGTTTTATTGCTTTATTTAACGTCGGCCTATTTCTGCGCAAAGGCTAAACACCGACGCCGGTGAGTACACTCCCCCAAACCGGAAATTTTGCCGAATCCCCTGTTGTTTCAGAGGTAAGGTTCTTTAACGAGCTCAACATATATGAACTCGGGACCGCCATCTTAACGTCCCCTCCGAAGGACGGCAATTCCCAGCTAACTTCTTCTGTCTAACTTTTCTAACCTCAATTTTTTTTATCCATGATCAAACTTTCGGTCAAAAATAGGGAGAAAATCCACTTCCAAGGCCAATTTATTTATATCTCAGACCTATATGGCAGAACGCCTTGATATCCTAATTTCCAAATTATTTCCATATTCTTTCCCATACTGGTCAAAAGGAAGAGCACTGTTCTCAAGTACAGTCAAAATACCTAGTTAAGAGTGCAACAAACAGAAAATTGAAATTATAAAAACAAGAAATTACAGAAACTAAAATTAAAGAAAGAAGAAAAAAATAGAATATCATTTCATTATTATATGAAGGTTTCCTTTCTGTAGTTTATAGTGATATATGTGATAACTCAATTCTGAACTTGGTTAAAGTGACTCCAAAGAATCCAGATGATGTGTGAGCCGAGAATTGATTGCATAAGGCAAGCAGGTGATCTAATAATCTGGAATTTTCGTTCATTTTTGCTTGAAACAGAATTGTCGAGGACGTAAGCCATCAAAAAGGAATAAAAAATTCATTTCTGATAACAGGTATGGAGTTTCGACGATGTTATTCAATAGTTCGAAGATGAATAAAATTTTATTGACCTTTTTTCTATGCTCGAGATGACTTATCCCGAAATAATCTCCAATGGGTTGGAAGGATTCGTATCTAGGATTTGCACCGTACTAACGATAGTATAGGTATTTTAAAAACTTATTCTGAACCATTTTTGTCTTCTCAGAGATCTGCTTAGAAGGATCCCAAATAATTGGAGCAAATTCAAGGCGACTTCGTATAATTGAGTTGTATAGCGAGTTGATGCTAGGTTGTTTTGAATTTAGTTGAATTGCGTTTGATAAATCCTATAGGTTTCAATGCCTCGTTGAAGATTATATCTACATGTTGCTTGACATTTAAATCACCAGTGAAAGATAACACCCAAATCTTTTGTATGAGATATGCAGGGGATATATTTATCGTTCATCTTGTGAATGTACTCAACTGGGTTCTGACGTGTGGAGTAGGTCATAACTAAATTTTTTCGAATTATATTGTAATTTATTATCGACCAGTCATTTGAAAATATGATCGGTGTCGGACTCTTTCTCCAAAAATGAAAATGAACTCATGCAGTTTTTTGACAACACGCTGTCATGCAAAATTATCGGTAATTTTGTTGCACTTGTGCAATTACTTACGATAATTCAACATTGAATGATAGCACGAAACAAGTGAGAGGTGTTGCATTTTGCTCAATTCATTAGAATAAAATAATAAATATTTTCGATCGCTCGGAAACGAGATTTAAAATGAGGTTTGTCGCTTTGTTCCCTATAGTCCACGGGAAATCGTTTTCACATGAACGTTCGATTCAATTTTGACAATAGAATGGTGTTAGGCATGAAATAAAAAAAAACATTCTAAAAATATGAAAAATATAGAAATACTTTCGATCTCATCTATAATGGCCAGCACAAATATTTTTTAAACGCGATTCATGTGATTTCACATCATAATCCCACCAATGTGAATAATCTTCAGATTCGTTGTACAATTTTCCACATAGGTACGATAATAACTCATGACTCACTTATAAGAATAACTATTATATCTTTGAAAGTCGAAAATACGCTTCCACCCAGGTGGAATAACAATTTATTTCATTCCTCACAAAGTGGTTGCATTGTTGTGTTATATTTTGGGTATTAATTGTGCTCATGTAAATATTTATGACAACGTCGACCTATCTTGACTTCAACATGACTCTCGTAGAGAAATCTGTAATCCGTCACCGAAGAATATCTGGATATCCATTTTGAGTAAGGTAGGAACTTTATTGACAAATCTCTTTTGTATCTTGCCGCTCCCCATTTCCAATTTTAAATTTCCTCCGGATATTTGTCCTTCGTCCTTGAAAACCCCGCTATCTCCATTTTGTATCAGATCGTTTCAAAAATGACGTCATCGTTACGCTGCCATATAAAAAACCTTCAAATAAGAATTTAGAAGCTGACATCCTCAATTTTCAGATATCTGAAATGTCACGCAAAGGTCGCGAATTTCGATTTACTTGTCCGAAAGTTATTATCGATTCCAATGAATGATAACGAATGAGATGAAAAAGTAAGGATTTGTAGTAGTTTCATTTGTTTTATACAGAAATACCCATTATTTTATATGAATTTGTTATTTTTGTCATCTTGAACGTCGATTCAGTAGGAATTGAAGAGTTTTCATTTATTTTGAAATATACGTCTGAAAATTCTATGGAATGAGAACGAATACCTCAGGTAAACGCAAAGTCACGTTCAATTAAAAAAATCTACGTTTATCCATTATCAATTGCAGAAGTATAAAAAACAAGTTTTCCATTCTTGAGGCGGAATCCTTTGAGCAGCAGAGGCGGAGATAACTAATTTTATTTAGATATTTGATTATTTCAGAATACGTTAAAATAAAGGAATATGCCATAAACGAGGAAGTATTTTATCGAAAAGCAATCGGATCATCATAATTTCATTTTCCCATGGTCAAAAAAAGGGATATTTTCCAACAAAACACATCACAACTATAGAATATTTTAAAATCTATTTCGATCCCCGATCAGAGACGCTACTGGTTTTTTGTATTCAGACCTCATGAAACACGTATATAACTGGTGACTTTTTAGTCTCAACGTATAGACACCTACAAGCAGTATCATTGGCTTGCGGTCCGTTTCAATTGGCTGCTGAAGAACTAGCCAGCTGTAACTTAAACCCACGTTGACTATCGGCTCTATTGATCTCCTCTTGATCTTCCCTTCGCCGACGGAGAATGTTTAGGAGTAGTACATATTATTTTTCGTTTCAATTCTTCGCATATACGCTCGTGTAGCGAAGTGAGTTTTTGATTTGCTCCCTATAGAAAGAGCTTCTGCAATTGAAAATGGTTAAACTATAACTGAATAGTTTTGCTTGAGTGATTTTTCATCACCAAACTTTTCAACGCACACTCTTACTATTCAAAAAAGTTCAATTTCATGAAGTTATGATAAAAATTCGTACATACGTATAATTTCTTAATTAAATGGGAAGGTGAATTCTGCATACATGCATGCAACGTGAAATCAGCATATTCATAAATCTCAGTCAGCTATGGAAATTTTAAATCCATATCATGAATTGCATTTTTCTAGCAATTCAGAGTTTAAGTCTTTCAAAATGAAATATTTCATCAAACTAACCCTTCACGGCACAACTCTACAGAAAAAAAAGATGGGGCGGCCAGTAAGAAAAGTATATTTTAGAAAGCTTGCCGCGGATACAAAATAGGTAATTTTACGCGGCAAGATTTTGAATCTGTTACTCACAGAATAACCGAGATCAAACAATGAAATGAATAATTTTTTCCTTTTCAGTGCATTTGTATAAAACCCTGTCTTTAAAAATGTTTATTATCCGAGATTAATCTAATGCATGTATTTTGTTGAAAAGGGAAACATTCTCAATTGAATATTGAATAGAAAGATTTTTCTGTGAATTGAAAAATCCACGATAAAAATAAAGTTTTTTTTTTGTGAATGTCTAACAGGAAACTACTACTTACCCGGCTGAAGCCACGCTGGACATTGAACTACATCTGATAGATATTCTGAAAGGACCCTAACTGACCCTTGATTTTCTATTCCAGTCCTAATCAAGAACTCATATAGATGAATGAGGCAAAGAAGAATGTTTTCCAAAAAGGAGTACTCACCAGAAATCATACATGGACCATAAACTTATACCACAGTGATTAGAATGAGACAGTACCAATGTACCACAAAGCATTTTATTATATCACGGTTCAAGTGGAATCTTTCCGAGTATATCAGTTGAGAGTGAACCATATGCTATCCTAAGCTTATGCGTGATATGTTCCGTAAAATGTAACTTTGTATAGTTATTCTAATCCCAATTGGAACGCCAATAAAAATAAGAGCACTACGAGGAGTGTTCATATGCACTGCCCGGCAAACGGAAAATGTATACACTACCAGTGTTTTTACTTTCAAAGCGTTCCTGGTACAATCATAAAAAAGTTATGTCGTGTGGAAGAGAATTCCTTCTCGAAACTTTTTATGTCGGTCCAATTGGGTTTAGAAATACTCTACCTATATGTTCCTGTAGTGGGGTTTGAAAGGAATAGTCGAGTTGGCGATTCTTAAGTCCAGAGTGGGTATAATATCATGTCTAGCATGGATAGAAAAGCAATGCACATTATTTATTAGGGTTAATTTCAAGTGAATATTCAGTTGATATCGTGAGTAATACATCTAGGTCAGAAACTATGAAATTATTTGGCATAGCGATATTTGAATGCTGGAAGGCGAAATGAACTTGAGTGTCGTCGGCATAGAAGTGATGACTAACATGTTGCAATACAGTAGTGGAGTTTGATGTATAAAGGTGTATAGAAGTGAACCCAGTGCTACTTTGTGGAACACTAGACGAGACTTCAGATCATCTATCTGTCACTGAGGTCTGATGATAACATATTGCGGACGGAGTTGCTGAATCCATAAAAGTTGAGCATAAGATATTAAAATTCCGTAGTTGATCAGGTCAAATGCTTCAGAATAATCAAGTGATATTTGGTAGTTTTTCGGGTGGCAATATATGTTCATTCAGGATTGTCGTATGATTTCTTTTTAATTGATTCCGAGTTGGGCATTACGTTTTGTTTATAAAGATCATGTGATGAGCTATACTTGTCCGATTTTTCATTAATTTATTCCTTAAGATTTTTGTAGACAGTCATGTATGAGCATTCGGGTCCGAACATGGAGATCTTTGTTTTCGAATACCCCCACTGTTCTGCTCACCACAAAAGCTCTATAGCAATAAGCGAACTTACTGATTGGTGTTTACGCGGCGGAGGTTTTCACTCAATTTGTTCTACTATATACTTTATACGGGGAATAATACTTATAACTTTCTGTTCTTCTTCATCATTCGACATCATCATGTACGAATTTGAACGAACCCTATATTTCGAGTTGAAGATGAATTGATCAACTGACTTTGGGAATGCTATATTCATTCATTTGGCTTAGAAACAAACCGACATTCATAGTCTAATTACATGTTTCCACTATGAAAATACATATATGTATATGAGAGGAGTGATTCAAATATACATACATACATAAAAATATCTAAATATGATACCAGAAATTAATTATTGCTATATATACCAAAAGGGGGGTAAAAGATTGATTGCGATTGCATATTTCTTCATTCTTACAAAAGAATAGTTAAATATATCAGGTAACTCACGAGCATATTTGTTATACATGGCACATATTGTGTCCATCACTTTAGGAAATCGAGGAACATTGGAAAGAGTTGGTTTGGGACGAACCACTTGTACATGAAACTTTATTTGGGATAATAGATACTCACATTTTGAGTAGCTTATGTGAAAAACAAATACATTTGATCACCATTCTCAGTTCGATTTTCGCGATATTAAATTATTTTCCCATTATATCCTATGATTCATGTTTGAGAGCAGTGTGGTAGGTTTTTATAGTAGAGGTATGAAATTAATTTTGTATCGTTTCAATGGTTTTCATTTCTGAAGTTTTTGAGGGTTTCCATATTGGAGAGGCATACTATTCTAAACTAGGGACGGAAAAAATCTGATAGCACTCGTGTTTCTGAATTGATTGATTGTTTTATGAAGCTCAGTCATTTTCGTGCTTCTTTCTCACATCAGTTGTATGATTTTTGAATCTAAGATCATTCTGGAATAGTATACCTAGGTCTTCTACTGTTGATTTTATTTTGAGAGAAGTCGAAATATGAAGGGTTTTTTGCTCGAGTATATGACATAAAAAAGCAATTGTTCATGTTGAAATATAATTTACTTTTGATAGACCAATTATGAATGGTAACAGATGATTGTCATTGTCGCTATGAATATTACGGGAAATTTTGAAATCATCAGCATACATGGGGCAATCCGATTTATGAATATTAAAAAGAGTAGGGGTCCCAAGTTGGACCCTTGCGGTACGCCAGATCTTGACATAAAGGTTGATTATTTGCTTCCGCGGAATTCTACGTACTGGATTCGATTTTGGAGATAACTCATCAAGAGGAGTGTTGGATCGTCACAAAATCCATTTAATATGAGTTTGTATATTAGAACGTTATATGGTTCACTAAATCCAACGCCTTGGCGGAATTCGTATATATGACGTCCACTTTGTCGCCCTTTTCAATGTTCTTACTAATTTTCAGAATGAATGTTAGTAGATTAAATTCCACGGATTTGATTTTCATAAAGCTATGCCGGGATGGTGAGATTAAGTTGTATCGTATACGATGAATTCATAGTTTGGCAATACAATTTGAAATGGATATTGGCCTGTAGTTATATAGAAGTTTTTTGTCGCCTTTTTTGGAGACTGCTGTAAGTCTTGATTTCTCGAAGTCATTCGGGAAAACACCAGATTGTAATATATTCTGAAAGATTATTATTAGTTGGTATATCAGATAATATTTGCATGATTTTATAAGGTGACACGAGATACCATCGAGTCCAGCGGAATGTTTCGATTTGAGTTTTTTGAAGGCTTGTTCGATGTCTAATACTGTGATCCGCGTGAATTTCAGGATATTTGCATTAGGTTTTATCGATTCATTGTTGAGAGCGAGACTATTCAACTTTTGGAAGTCATATATCAGTACTGGTTTGGTGGACCTTTGAGTGGTTGCCATATCAGTTAAAATCATCTTCATAACCGAAAAAAAAAGGATTTGTTAATTCAACAAAATTTATTTGCTCACTCTTATTGGCTTGACCCACTAAATAAAATTCATCCCAAAACACAGGTGTATTCGATTGATGGAATCATTATATTGCGGTGACAAAATGGATTCTCAATGCAATGCTAACATTTCTTTGATTTGAATATATGTTCATCTATTGAAACAATCTCCAACTCATACTGAATGAAAATTTTTTCAACACAAATATGATTTTATTCGAATCAAACAACGGGAATAGAATAATTAAAATAAAATAATATTATATTGGTTGAATCATATGCGTTAGATGGCGAACTTAAATGATGTTATCGAATAGCAATGCCAACTTATCATCGTTGCGACGTCTGGACTTGAATGTCTGGTGTAGGTTTTCATGCTCGGTTATATATTTGTCAATTCAGTGTATTAACAAAATCATTATTCATTTGATTAAATATGTTCAGTGAAGAGATCAGTCTATTTCGTCGAATTGACATTTTATTGAATTCATCAATGCGACATAAATACTTGTTTGAATGACTATTTGTGTTCAAGCTCACAGCAGATTTTGTAGATCTGATTATTTGATTCTGCAAAATAATTACAATTTTGAATTTGATTCAAAACCAACAAATAATTTAACTCATTTTGAGATATTTTTTCATGCATATACGACACTTTTATTTGTTTGATTCAAATAAATTTTATTTTATTCAACATTTTGTTTTTTTCTGTGTATTTATTCGTTTATTCAAATATTCGTTTTAACGGTGGTACGAACCAGCTCAAATTGTCAACCCTTTCAAATGCAATATAAATGCGGTATTTTTCACAACGATTTGATCACAATTGCCAACCTCAGGCGATGTCTAGTTCCCATTCTCAAAAATGTCAATACACAATAATATACATTTCGGGAAATGGATAATCCCCATGATATTATCAATTGTGAGTAAATACTCAAATTCTGGGTATGGTCGAACACTCATAGCTTTGGAAAAATTGGGTTTCTTAAAGTTATGGCAATAGATTGAATTTTTTATTTTATTTTCTTCAGATAGGAGAAACGCATTCAATATTTATATATGAAATCATTTATGAATGAGGAGAGAAACGAAGCTCTCAGTAGAAATAGCACAAGCTCAATTACACCCAAGAGAGAAATAGATTCCGAGACGAGGCACCTTTTTGCAAATTAAAATGCAAAGAAATGTGCAGAGATAATAAAAAGTAAATGCCAGGACGGAAACATTATCTTCCACTTCCGTCGACTTTATTATGACAATTACAATTAATTTTACTTTTCAATTGCGATAGCGAATCTCATTCTTTGCAGCGACGTAATAAAGTTGAAGATACTCGCTGTGAGTATTTCCAATTGTGGTTTTCATACATGAGAAGATCTCGGATAAAAACCAAACTCAATTATATCTAAGAAAAGCTTAGTTTGAATATAATTAGGCTTGACATTGCACGAAAAAAAAGGAATTGTTAATTCAACCAAATTTATTCGGTCACTCTTATTGGCTTGACCCGACTAAATAAAATTCATCCCGAAACAAAGGTGTATTCGACTGATGAAATCATTATATTGCGGTGACAAAATAGATTTATCAATGCAAAGCTAACATTTCTTTGATCTGAATAAATGTGCATCTATTGAAACAATCTCCAACTCATATTGAATGAAAATTTGTTTCAACACAAATATAATATTTATTTGAATCAAATAACGGAAATAGAATAATTCAAATAGAAGAATATTTTATTCGTTGAATTATAATCTTTAGACGGCGAAGCGTTCGCACAAGATAATGTTACCCAATAGCAAAGCCAACTTATAATCGTTGCGACGTCTGGACTTAAATGTCTGGTGAAGGCTCTCATACTCGGTTGCCATATTTGGCAATTCAGTGGATTAACAAAAAACTTATTCATTCATGAATTCGATATAAATACATGTTTTGGGTTTCGGGATAGCGGGAATAGGACACAGTAATGATATGTCTGAGATTACCAAATTGCCAACGTTTCTACGTAATTCGACGTCTTTTTCAAGGCTGAGAAATACATGATTTGTAATTCCCCGTGTTATACATATGGATGTTACTGAACTGTAGGGAAAAAATAAGGCAAACAGATCAAATGTTCAACACACTTAAAATATAACGAAGATACGAAAAGTGTCATAAAACAACTATTCAACACCAAATATAGATCTACCTTTTTAATAAGTCAGACGAAATTGTTTTTCGGTCGTTCTTCCAGTTTGTTGGAGATCCACATTATTGATCATGAGGTGGATTGAGTATTTCAATGACAAATGATGTGGATTTTCAACGAACTCGTCTTCCACCGAACAACAATTTCGTCTGAATAATAAAAATAATAGTTTTAAAAAACTAAAGAACACGCTTTTATAGAAAACCAAACTAAAAAAATAGAAAATAAGAAACAAATTTATTTTATTCAAAAAAAAGCGTGGGGTGCATGGTATCGCCTCGGCCCCAACAATTACCTGTGATCTGAGACATTTCTTACTTTACTGCCCTAGGTGTGTATAATTATTGATACCATGCATCCCACGTTTTTTTTTAAATAATTTTTTTTTTCCCATTTTATATTTTTTTAGTTTGGTTTTCTATAGAAGTGTGTTTTTTAGTTTTTTTAAAATATTATTTATTTCCTACTTTTTAGTCTGGTTTATTTATAAATGCGTGTTTTTTTAGTTTTTTGTGAAAGTTATATAAATTAACAAATCTTATTTTGCAAATTAGAAAATGGAATAATCTTATCAAATTAGTGTATTGTCATCGGTCCTCGATAAATCTACTGAGTTTGAATAAAATCTGACCGTTTAAAGTGGGTCAAAATCGCGCCCAAAGGAGTCGGTTACAAACATAATCTCCGACCCCAAAAACCCCCACTTACCAATTTTGAATAGAATTGGACCATAATCACAAAACTCGTTCGCCATTTTGGAGCCGCCATCTAGAATTTCTCAATTTTTACAAAAGAATCATAAATAAATCATAATAAAACCCACATACCAATTTTGAATAGAATCGGACCATAATCACAAAACTCGTCTACCATTTTGGAGCCGCCATCTTGAATTTTCCAGTTTTGACGAAAGAATCATAATCTCTGACCACGAAAACCCTCAGATACCAATTTTGAAGCAAATCGGAACATAATCACAAAACTCGTCCGCCATATTGGAGCCGCCTTTTTTTTTTCAAACAAAAATTTCTTAATGCATTGTTACCGGAATTATGTACACCTGCCAAATTTCAAATCATTCGTACGTCTAGAAGTGGGTCAAAATCGCGCACAAAGGAGTCGGTTACAAACAAACATACAAGTGAGTCGGTTACAAACATACAAGTGAAGCTAATATAGAGTGTGTAAAAAAGGTAGATTTCTATTGGGTGTTGAATAGTAGTTTTATGAGACTTTTTGAATCTTCGTTATATTTTAAGTGTGTTGACTAGTTTGCGTTGTTTGTCTGTTTGCCCTATTTATTCCCTACAATTTAGTAACAACCATGTGTATAACACGAGGGAATTACAAATCATGTATTTTTCAGCCTTGAAAAAGACGTCAATAAACGTCGGCAATTTAGTAATCTCAGACAACTCATTACTGTGTCCTATTCCCGCTATCCCAAAACCCAAATCAAGATCAAGGACGTTGAAAACCACACAATAAATATTTGAATAAATATTTTTGTTGAAGCAATCAGCAAATTTTGTATATCTGATTATTCGATTCAATATCTCTAAAATCCTTGAAGAAATTATTAAAACACGAATAGTGGACTATACCAAACAATAGAACTTGGTTTCAGAGAAGCAATATGGGTTCATGAATGGGAGATCAACTCAGGACGCTACAGCGGATTTGATAAAAAAAAATCACAATGCTTTGGATTCGAAAGTCCCGCTATTTGTATTTTTGTTGATCTTGCAAAAGCGTTCGATACCGTCAGCCATCCAAATTTGCTAGAAACCCTAGAGAAAATCGGATTCAGGGGAAATACACTCCGATTGATGGAAAGCTATCTCAATGACCGGAAACAATGCGTTATTATTATTGAATGAATGTGGTTTTTTGTGGAGGAACAACGTTTCTTGACATGATTTTTGGGTAACCTTCCACAGTCTGAAAATGAAAATATAATCAGGAAAATCTATAAATTGAGGCAACTATTACCCGATAAGTTATTCGTTCACCATATATTTCTATGGAAAAATGATTCAATTTGTCAATAACTTCCGTTTTTAATTGCCTATCAAAATTTTAAAAAATTCAAAGATACTTCTCTATATAGTTTTTGCTTGACGTTTCGGGGACTATATCTCGTTCTCAAAATCTTCTAAATTCTTTAATTGTTTTATAATTTGATTTTTGCTCAGAGTCTTTTTGCTTTTCAACTGACGGATGTCAATTGAGATCCGTCAGTTGAAAAGCAAAAGACTCTGCGAGCATCAAATTGATAAAACATTAAAAGATTTAGAAATTGAACGGCAATATCCCGAAACGTCTAAAAAATATATAAAATATCTTGAATTTTAAAAAACTTGTTTGATAGCAAATCAGAAAACGGCAAGTTATTGACAATTGAATCATTTCCATAAATAAATTGGTAACAATAACTTATCGAGGTGAACTAATCGTTGTTCTACACTTGTATAATTTTCCTGAATATTTCATTTTCGACTGTGGAAGACAAATCATCCAAAAGCGTTATTATTAATAATGATGAAATGATTACAAACAGACCAGGGAACAGTGCTCCGTCCAATATTGTTCATTCTGTATATCAACTAAATATTCGACCTACCTATTCCTGCTGAAATAACCTGCTTTGTCGATGACACCGTATTCTTCTTCAGAGAAAGAAATTGAGAGGTGACATCTTCATTAGTAGTAGCAAAATACTCACGGTAAATCTGAATAAAACTATGAACACACCTTTCACAAGCTATGAATCGAATCTCCCTTACTATTCTTTTATAGATGTTAGAATCTCAGATGACATAGTACAGCTCAAATCTTCTAACACAGTGAAATATCTAGGTATTACGCTTGACAACAACTTGAAGTGGAACACCCATATTAATAATCTAACAAAGAAACTGATATACTTGGTATTTAAATTCGAATATTTGAAAAACATCCTTGGCCCGAAGCACCTTAAAATTGTATACCATGCTCTAGTACAAACACATCTGCTATATGGTATTATCGCATGGGGAGGGGTCACCAACCACTACCTGAATAACTCAGATACACTTCAGAAGTAGATTATTAAGATCATTATGAATAAACTCTATACTTACCCAAACGACGATCTCTACACTGAAGCCGAACTGATGAACATCCGACAAATCTTTGTTCTGATATTGCTGGTACACCAACGCAAAAATCGTCAGGAGGTTAAAACTATTGATTTCACATCATATACGATATGAAAATATACTCGATCGATGTACCAAAAATGTCAAAAACTATTGGACTTGCTCCCAAGTTATATAATATCATACCCGCCCATCTCAAAACTCTAAACTCCCTTACTCTTTAAATCTAGAATATTTTTTTTATCACATATTCCTAGAGCAAATATTCATTAGTGGATCGATATAAAGAATAATTGATTATCAATATTAAATTGTATTATCAGCTTTAATGTATTATTAAATGAATTGTATGAACATGTGGGAATGTATGCATATGTGATATGTATATGCGTATGTGTGTATATGTGTATATATGCGTATATATGAGTGTATATGTATGTATGTATTTTTTTTCCTTCTTATTTTACTCTTAATTATAGTTATTATCAAAATTTGCATTGAAGGCGTTAAGTTAAAGTTACCAACTTTAATACCCACGCACAGGCTGAGCCTTTGCGGGTCCTCTCTATTTATTTGCCAAATGATGGAATGCACTATTGAAAAAATACCCTTTATACAACTATAAACATTGCGAGTTTAAGTTTCTGGTGAATGAATATTATTATTATTATTATTATTAACAAAATAATTACATGGTTGAAACAAAATTTCTGCCAAACCGAGTTATGCATAGAGTTTGTCGAATGAGATATTTGGTTCATGCAAATTAGTTTCAGTTGATTGGAACTTTAAATTTGATCCATAACCAAGAAATAATTTTACTCATTTGAGATTATATGTTGTCGTGCATTTACGACACTTTTATTTGTTTGATTCAAATGCATTTAATTTGGTTCAGCAATTTGTTTTTTGCTGTGTGAGCTGATGGGTTGGTGTGATAATTGAATACTTGAGTGGATGAAGGTTTTATCTTTGCATGAATGGAGGTTTCAAGCACCCATCTTTCACATTCATGAATCGTTAGTGAGTGAAATTGTATGATCTTTGATAACCAGTTGGGCACACCGATGCTCAGCAAGTCATAAATGGAAAAAACAAAAATAAATTTACTCAAAACATTAATTTTGTAACATAACACCTCCATCCACTCGCATCTTCAATTATTTATAATAAAGAGGGAAAACATTATTCTTTGGGTTTTCAATTAGGACTGGAATAGAAAATTTTATCTGAATAAAAATGGAAATTTTCACTTCAAGATATTTTTCTTTTGAGTTAGGGTTCTTTATAATTTTAATATTTATCAGATGTAAGTGGTTCAATGTCCAGCGTGGCCTTAGCCGGGGCAGTAGTTGTTCTCAGTTAGATATTACAGCCACGACAAACAATTTCCGAATTCGTTGATAAAAAAACCTCTAACCATTATATGTATATTTCTTCATAAGTTCAAGTCATATACTTTTACTCAATGTTGTTTCCATTGTTATCACCATTATTATAACCAGAATTTGAATTATTTACTTATGTAACATTCACATTATTTGTTAGGTTCACAAGAGTATATTATGTATATGTGAGTAAACGAGTAGATGTATATATATCCAAAGTTCCTCATGTATATAATTAACACTTATTTTGAATGAAAGAATATTTTTTTGAGAATGTTTAAAAATATTTATAGGATTCCTTTTAGTTCCATGCCAATACTTCCAGCATATTTCATATAAATGCTTTCCACTTACTGAGTGAGAATCTTTATTGCCATATTAGAACTATTTTTGTATTTTCTAATAACAACGTGAATAAATATTATTTTCATTATTATCATATTTTTTGTCAATTCTTAATCATATGATATTTTTTTTTTTTTTTTTTTATTTTTTATACATTTTTTATAAATAAAATTAGTAATTTCTGGTGGGAGTAATACTAGTTTCATGATTCGAATCATATACTTTTTACTGCCAAAGTTTGGCACTACTCGCTATGACACTTTATTCACCACAATCTATGTAAACGCTTATAATTGTATTGTAATCGTATTTATATTCCGAATAAAGTTTAATTTTTGAAAATTAACTACTGCTGTGTACACGACGATTCCAAATCGAAAATTGAAATTATGTATTTCGTGTAATTTTTTTTTGTATATTTAAGCAAAGCGCTTCCGGCCTACGGCCACCTTCAGTGCTTATCTAAAATGTTTATGATATAAATATGATGTCCAAATATAAAAAATTGTTCAGTACCTGTCATGAGAATGAAAAACCATATTGATTGAGTAAAAACTTGTGAGCATTCTCACATGTGTTGTATGTTCCTGAGAGCGCTTTGCTTGAATATACAATTTTTTTTTCACACGAAATACAGAATTGTAGTTTTCGATTCTATTTTTATTTATTATTATTACGAAAAATAACTTTATTATTGTACTAGATTTTTCGTTTTCAGAAAAAGAACTCTATTTATTATTCAATTGAGAATGCTTTTTTTTTTGACAAAGTTATGTTTCAATATAATCTCTGTCATGGTAAACTCAGAGACTAGAGACCCATCTTTCCTTTCCTACCATATAAGTTAGAACTGAAGACAGATCAGGTGCATAGACTTACTCACAAGATGAAGAAAGCATCTGAAGAAAAATAAGGATTCTCCTGCTGTATATCTAGATGTTGAACAGGCATATGCGGAAGTGATTGATGTCTTGAACCCACTGTTTCTTCATTGGAACTCACCAAGTCAATTTGCTTGTTGAATTTCATACTTAGCTCTCTCATAGTTCCTGGTGCATTTCTGCTAGGTGTACCATGTCTATCCATTTTCATCTGTGCGTTATTGATGACTCTTGGATATCTCATTATAGTTTCATGATTCCCTGCTTCATTCGTCCACTACCACTACCCTGGGGAACTTCCAGTTGAAGAAGACTTATTGATGACTCTTGGAAGTCGATGAATTCCAGTTAATCACCCTCCACCGAAACCGTAAACCTAACCGAGGAGATCAAGATATCAACACCTATAAAAACTCCTGAAAAAAGTGGATTAAAGCCATTTTGTGGAATGGAAATTCAAAAAGATTCTTCAGCTACCAAAACCCAGGACATGAGATGATAACTAAAATGGAATATATCATCAAGAGACAAGAGAGGCCTCGTCTAACTCTTTCTTAATCTTCGACTGTAGCTAAGTAGTGGGCGACACAGAATCTTTGGAGGGATCGGCCCGGAAACGGGCATGAATCCGAAGAACCTTATCAACAGGCTTCTAAACCTGTTTGAATGAGGAACCACTGACGACAGAGTGATACAATAGACCCCAGCTGGTCGCAGTGTCAAGGGAAGCTAAGTGCCAACCCTGTCTCTGGCTCGTCAGCCTTAAACCAACCAACCAACCAACCAACTACCCATGTTATAGTTGACATCACTAATGTTCTGTATATCCTTAGTTTGTTTTTGCTAATAAAATTTTAATTTTTATATATGTATATGCATATTGCAGTATAATACATTTATCCCGTTTTCTCTATATCCCGAAATTCCGTTATCCTCATCCCATTATATATATATATATATATATATATATATATATATAAAAGATATATATATATATATATAAATATATATATATATATATATATATATATATTTCCATTTTTGAGCCCAATGTTTATTTTCCTTCTCAAGGTGATTAACAAATATTCGAAATAATACTCATATTGACAACCCTGCAATGTCTCATCTTGTGACCTTATACTCTTCTTAACGTACGAATACTGTATCCATTGTTTATTGTTAATAATAAACATACACTCCCAAAGTAATATAATAGGTGAAAAATATTGCAATGTTCATCTGAATACCAGAAATGGAACAGAAGCATAGCAAAACTGACGATTCAATTCATGAAATTGGATATATCTAGCAAATATGTTGCTGCAAACTCAGCGACAGAATTGTT
Source organism: Gonioctena quinquepunctata (assembly GCA_018342105.1). NCBI lineage: Eukaryota > Metazoa > Arthropoda > Insecta > Coleoptera > Chrysomelidae > Gonioctena > Gonioctena quinquepunctata. The sequence goes on along the minus strand of JAFIRS010001462.1, from coordinate 299,772 downwards.
CATGTCCCAAACTACAAAAGCGCCACAGCGGTAATTTTCGATTATTTATTATCAAACTTTCTTTTGTCTGTACCAAGCAAAACTAGATTCAGTTCAGTTAACTGATATATTAATTTTCCACCTCGGTGAATCTGCTAGAAGTTCGTCGAGTGGTTTGGAGTTCTGCATACAGTTCTCGTCAAAGCAGATATTCCGGGTGACCCATTCGTAATTAACCATCTCCATTCCAGGCCAACTATTCATTATCAACCATCAATTTTCTGAGTGGGATTCATTGGAAAGTAGAACAAAAATAAAGTATTACATGCTGAATAATTTCCTCTAAAGGATTAGAAATAAACAAAATTTATTTATTGCTTTCCATATTTTGGGTTTCCTTTCCCCCTGGAAGTAAAAGAGGTCAGTTATTTGTTCCTTTGAAGGCAAATCACTGAATTTGCCCCAATGCGTTACTGCGGTTTTGCTAATCTGGATTCGAAAGTATACAAATTTGTCAGTAACGTACGATTTAAGAATGCTTTGTCTGAAACATTTCACAATAAAAATAATATTGAAAATTATCAATAAAAATGTGTAACAAGACATCTTCCGATATTTGGCAGTCTTCAGCAGTTCTCTATCACTGTTTACTCTCCTCAATATTTCTTCTTGTTCTTGTATGCGGTCCAAGGTTATTTAACATCTGCCTATGTATCCACATTTCTAATGCCTCAATTCGATTCATTGTTGATATCCACGCTTCCACTCTATACAGTAGCACAGACCAATAATAGCATTGAGCCATAGTCTTGGTTCTGAATTGAGATGGCTGTTTCAAAGAAACAATATAATTTTTTGGTTTCGGTAATACTACAATTCTGCATTTTACTTCTTTGTCCGGATCTATTTGGTCCGTTATGATAGTTCCCAAGTGTGTGAATTTGTAAACCCTCTCAACTTCCCCCTCCATTCAACTGGAGCCTTGCATCTGGATGCGGGCTACGGCTGCGGACCAATTTTTCATTTATTTTTGGTTATTTTGATGCCCATTTCCTCTTCCACTTCGTGAATACGATCAAACAGAACTTGGAGACCTTCAACGTTGTCTGATAGAATCACCCTATCATCCGCATTATCCCAAACACGAGGAAGCTGGTGCAAACCATTGGGAGATTCCCCTCGACTATATTTTGTCTCCATCATCAGGTTAGCTCCAGGTCTCTATTATATTGTACTATCATCCGAACTACATATGTATGTCACGTTTCAAGAGAATCGATTTACACGTGAAAAATTAATCATCCCCTATTTTTCTACACTTGGGGGTGGAACCAATTCCGAGGCATATTATATACAATAAAAGAAGAATTATCAAAATTGGACTACTTTTAATGGTTAAAAAAAAGATATGCGTCGACTAGAGAACCTCCCTTTTTTCGTCGTTGCGTGAGGTGTAGAACAATTATAGGTCATACTAATTCATTGTAGTGCCCCAAAAATACATATACATTTTTGACATACTGTATGCAAAAAGGTTACCAAAAGACAGAACTAAGGACGGCCATGAATGGCAGTGAATGATTGAAAAATAAAGTCCTTCAGTGAAACCGTATATGTTAGTTTAAATAAGTACAAATTGGTAACCCCGACAAGTTCCACGTTTGACATAAAATGGTCAAGTTACTTCAGAACCTTTCCCGAGATCAAATGGCGGAACTTCTTCAATACTTTAGATCAATTCAGGGGGGATTATTGCCGATATATATATATTATGCTCTTGAAACTGAAATTACCAACGAGTTTCCAAATGTGATCAACTCACAAGATTTTCATTTTACCGAAGTGCTTCGTGAAATGGAAAATCTTGAGGAAACCATTGAAACAGTACCCTATGAAGATGTTACTTAAATTGTAAAAAATGGGTTTTCCGCGGTATATTGATGGAATACTTTGAAATAAATAACAAAAAAGGATTATCTTGGAAAACGCATTAATCAGCAAAATCTTTTACACGTTCTTTAACTCTAATTTGAACTTGACCAGGAAAGATCATTCAAGTCAACCGAAATATTGAAGGAAGAAATCAACTAGATGTAAGTTTTTGATAAGGAATCCGAATTCATTCGAGCAAAATCTGTAGCCTTCCAACTTTTTGGAAGATCCTGAATAGCCGTACAATGGTGTTGATATAATTTAGAGGTTGAATAAAATGAGGAGAAATACCAATTAGCAATGTTGGATTGCAGTATTGCCAAAAAAAAATAGATTTTTTTCCAAATTCATGAGATTCATATAAAATGCTGAAAAACAAATTCAGTAAAATGTAGCAGATGTCAGACGAAAAAAAAATGTCCAAATTATTCAGAGAATGGCAATTTGGACATAGAAAACCTAGTCAACTCTAGCGAGGGATCAAGTATTTTGCTTCTGGACAAATGACACCAAATTTTATTTTATTGGCATGGCTTAAAAATCACCAAGTACTGTCGAACAACTTATTCGTGCATTCCACGAGAAACTATGAGAAGGGAAACTTATCAATATGGCCGTGGGAGGATGAAAGGAAAATTCCGATCTTTGTGCTGTACAGACTAGCAAAGTTAAAGTAACTTCGAGAATAGCATTGAACAACCCATCCGAAAATTCGACGAAAAAATTTCAAAAAGTAGATCTTCTGAACTAGATAGGGTCAAAATGATTGAGATCAGAATCAGAAGTACAAGAAACAGGTCCAAACGATGAATATTGTTTTTATCACCAACGCTTCGCAAATTCGGCTATCAAATCTATCGAGCCGTTTACTTTTGACGAAAAATCTTCGGAAAATCGTCAGTGTCGATGAGCGGAAATGGTCCGAAAGAAAGTGGTTTGATAATCATCCGTCCAGAATCAGAAATAAATGGTCATGTGATCTGACGCTAAGCACGCACAATGGACTCGAGTCACCAACTTGTATGGTAGATGGTTGAGATGACACAGTGACAAGTACGAATATCAGGTATATTGGCCCCCACAGGTCTGATGTACTCGACATTGCCCTGGCCAAGAACATCACCTGGAACTGTGACATGCACGTCCTCGCTGAGTTGGGCTCAGATCACAACCCTGTGATTTAATCACTAGGCTTCTGACAGCTTACTGCGCTCCTGAGAGAATGGATTCTCCACATGAGTTGAAGAGACCATAGCACGTTAGGAATTGAAAATCTCATACCGAGAGAAATCGTGCTAAGAGAGTGTGTCAAAGGAGTTTGTTTCCCTGCGGACAGAATCCGAGCTAATGAACTGAAAAGGCATGTTAGACAAAATGTATCAGAATTTAGAAATGAAAGATTTGGCCTAACCCTCCAAAGTAAAAAAAAATGTGATCAGCACTGGAAAATTAACCAAAATTCAAAATCAAAGAAAACCGATCTCTCCCCTATTCATGGTGAAGTCGAAATGTATTTCAACTCAGAGTCCAAAGCTCAAGCTTTTGCACACTCGATGGAAAGGCAATGCAGATTGAACGAGCATCCAGACGATGATTTGGATCGAGACCTTTTGTCGGACGATCGGGTTCATCACCCTCTTAGAGCAACCAATCATGATGTCATTCGTCCAGCTTCGTTGGATGAACTTGAGGCTCATATTAAAGGTTTAAATCCCAAAAAAGCACCTAGTTATGGTAGAATCGCCAATCGTATGATTGTATTTTCCGTATTTTCCGGAAAACCAGGTACAATCATTATTGAACATCAATAACAACGCTTTGCGCCTTGAGAAATTCCTTCGGAGGTGAAAGCATGCCATAGTGGTTATGATTCCGAAGCAGTGATAAAACCCGACTTTTCCGCAAAGTTATCGTTCAATCAGTATGCTTCTGCAGTTCAGATAAGTTGTCTGAGAAAGTTGTCAAAGTTTTCTGAAAAGACTTGGCGAAAAAGTGTAGGATAGAAATGTCCTATTCAACAAACAATTTGGATTGAGACGTGCTCTCTCCACAGAGCTTCGGATTCTGAGGCTAGTGGAGGATACAGTCATCGATCTAGACATAAGTAAAGCCTTCGATAGAGTGTGGCATGAGGGCCTACTCGCCAAGCTAATCGATTTCCTCCTGCCTCTGAGCCTGGTAAAGTGGATTAAATCGTTCCTCTTTGGCAGGACATTTCGAATAAGGGCGATAGTTATCTCTCGGATTCGAGATAAATTGAGGCCTTCGTTCCTCAGAATGCAGTGCTGTCTCCTGTATTATTCTCCCTATATAGTTCGGTATAGCGATCTCCTATTCGCTGACGATACGGCTTTGCTTTCCTTTAGCCGATCACTTGATGCTGTCGTTTATTCGTAGAATGCGTTAAACGACCTCCAGCAGTGGTATCTGGAGTGGAGAATAAAGTTGAATCCTGAAAAAAACGCAGGCAATTTCAATAGATCGTAAGATGAACAACCCGGAAGGGAGAATAGACTGGTGAGATCAGGTCAAATACCTGGGAGTTACTGTGGATCCCCCGTCTCACCTGGAGACCACATGTCAATGCCATCAAAAACAAAATTGTCAAGAGAATATGTGCCTTATACCCTCTGATCATCATGAAGAGCAAACTCTCTCTTGGAAACAAACTTATGATCTATAAAAAAATATACGCGTCGACTAGAGACCCTCCTCCATTTCTTTTCGTCGGTTGAAAATTTAGTTCAGGCCTGTCATTATGTATGCCTCAGCCACCTGGGGCCAAACCTGCGCGACTAGCATTGGCGTCCTGGAACGGGTGAAAATGAAAGTCCTGCGGATGTTAACGTATGCTCCGTGGTACGTGCGGAACGATCGGATCTTCCAGAACTTTAATCTGCCTTCAATCAAAGCTTCATTAGAGCTCGCAATCGGAGAGTATTCGATTGTGCAATACCCCACGAGAATCTTCTCGTGAGGGAGGCCACTGATTACAACATAGACGACCCCTTGCGCTCCAAACGTCCCAGGCACTCTCTGGAGTGATAAACTACTCACTAATCTATTCAGGGTAGCCAAACTGCATGCTCTGTAGAAATTTGATAGGTTTACAATTTCGGTAAATTTTGGGACCCGAGAAGACAAAAGTTATTTCTGAAGTACTTTCGCGCGCTGAATTTAAATCCGTAGTTCGTTGCCTGCCATCAGGTCAGATTTTTTTGATTTCTCATATTGGTAGTATTGTGGACTCATAACGACTAATAGCTGATCGCGTCCTTACCGTGTTTGTTTCATCCGTATTAGAGACGTAATTTCGTGGTTCTCAATGGAAAAATAATAGTTGAAAATGCCAAGAAAGCTGTATACAATCAGTGCAGAATATTTTTGTGAAGTTTTTGTAGCGGGTATATCATGCCCATAAAGGTGGAAGTCATAACAGATTCTATGAAAAAGAAAACTATCTGTACTTCGGATCCAGTATGAGTTGCACAGAAAAGCCATGGGTACCAAAATGGTTCTGCAACCAAGCTGTACAACTGCTCGATGGGCGAGATAATCTATTTTCCATTTTAATCGCCAATGCGTTGGAGATACTCGCAAAACAACACGGATGATTGTTACTTTTGCTTGACGGGCGGGGGTATAAATCCCAAAAATTATGAGAGCTTGAAGTATCCCGAAATTTCATCAGTTGTGGAGCCAATTCCACGTGTGTGTGTTACTTCCACCTTTACACACTTAACTTGGTCTTACAAAAAAAATGGTGAGGGCCCTTGACCGAGATGGGCCCGCTTTTCAAAATCTGATAAAGCTCTTTGTCAAAATGTACTACACCATAATCAAAGATGTTTTTGTCGCACTAGATATTAGAAGATTGATTGAGGACAAAAACTTAACCAAATGTTTAGAGACCATGGAAGCAGCACCATGGTAATTATCCAAGAGCGTTGTTCATAACTTTTTTGATAGTAGCGAAAGAGTAACAACTACACACGAATTGTTGCATATTTTTTACAATTACCGCAAAATAGTTGTTTGAATGTCGTTGAAAATCCATTTTCTTCGTTCCCGTCTGGATTTTTTCCCTAAAAACTTAGGCAACACGAGCGACGGACAAAGAGAACGACTACACTAATATTTACAAAGTATCAAGAAACATTAGGTTTCTGGTATGAAGGTATGCTGAGCGATTATTGTTGGTCGTGATACGTGAGTCGGACCCAAAAAATTACAAACGTCGCAGTTCCATTTCGATTCATTTCTGATTTCTTACGTTTTTCCAAATAAAATAATAATTTTTAGTTGAAAATTGTGAAACATTGCTCATGGCAAAAAATGGACTGAGGATCCGTAATCAGCGCCAAGAGTTACCTTGAAAACTGCTTTCAGCTGCTTGGATCCAGAACCTTCTTTTACAAATTTAGATCAAAATTCCTTTTCGGTCAATTTTTGAGAAACACTATTATAGCAAGGGCTAGATACCGGTCTCTTGTCCTTATTCAGTGAAAATTCAAAATTCTTGAATGGCTGTTGCCCAATTATTTGAAGTCTGAAGGCGAGCAAGAGCTAATAAGAGCGACCGAGCATTCTGCATCAATAATCATATAGTGAGTAAAGGCTAGCGATCAAGCAAACGTTTGTTTGTTCGCGTTCGGAAAAGATCTCTTTTGAGTACCGCCTCAAAAGAGAATACTTGTTCATGCTCGTTTAGTGTGGAAGGGATTCCACTCTCCAAGAGTGCTCGTGCTTTGATCGCTTGTGCTGCATGCAACTTTGCCGGGCCGAGTATAGTTTTAAGTGTTAATATTTATTACATGTTGAATTAATTATGATCGGGTTATTGAAATCGTCAGAGGACATTCGGCAAAAATTCTGGAACAGTCCGTAATCATGTTCTACTTCTAAATCTCGCAATAGACTACTGCCAATATGAATAGGTATCTTTTTGAATACAGTTGCTTGCCAAAATAGTTTATTGGAACGAAGTTCCTTATCGCGCGTTGCGAAAGGAGTCTAGACGGAATAAATTAAGACCAAAAGTTGTAACGACACTTTTTGCTGTAGTTGTAAGCCGTGCGGCGTGCGCGTGTTTCTCTGTCTGTCTCTCTCTCTCTCTCTCATAGAAAGCAAGCCAGTTATTTTCGTTTCCTCTTTCTATTTCGCATTGAGCAGTGTGGTGTCGCGACGATTATTTTTGTTGAGTGTATACAGGGTTTTTGTACATGATAAATAATAAAAAATAATAACAATGATGAATCCTGACAGTATTTCTGCACAAGTTCCGGATATTGCTGATGGAGTTAGGTAAGTACAGATTTTATACAGACAATAATAAATGCTTATGTATTTTCAGCAAGTGCGCATCATAACCTCTCTTTACTATTGTGCTAACCAAGTCTTACGCGTTATAATTCTCCATTATTGTGTGTTTAGCAAGTGTACGCGTCATAACTTTAATAAATTTAAAAGCAAATTATATTTTAATATTACAATACCAATGCGTATGTACTAAAATTGAGCTTACTGATTAAGTTTATATTACATTATGTTTGTTAATAATAAAAAAAATATTATTATAACTTAAAAAAAAATTATTACAATTCCTTCACTAATTAATCGAAAGGACAATAAACTCAATACAATGAAAGGCAGCACTGGGTAAAAATTATTTCTCATAGTCAGCCATATTTACCACGCTCGCAGAAAGTGATGGATCAACTGCGAACCTTAATATATTCTCTCTGGTATGGACGAGATGTCAATATGTCGAGCGAACACGAGCAAACATACACGAAAAAGAACAAATGTTCGCTCTTGCTAGCTTTTTTGGTGAATACGCACCTTAAACAGCAAGAGCCTCAGGGTTACGCTTGAAAAACAGTGATAGATCTTGATTATGATAAAAAACTCGCATTTGAATTCTAGAACAATCACAATTCCCTCCCAACACTTCAGCTCTAGAAGTGGAAAATGCTTCGGAAACTTCTAAGGTAATCATAAAATGTTTGTTTAGACAAAACCAACTTTTCCAATGAATATCATCACAAAACAGAGTAATATTTCAATTAATCACAAACTCCACAGGTACCTATAATCCCAGGGGACAAGGGTTGAAGTTTTATCTGTTTTCGATGTGATGTCTCTGTCCCGTGGGTACAATTTGTAATTCATTATTGATATTTCGTTTACATCTCCCGCAGTTGGTGAAATTAAGGTCACAGTCGAAAGAGAACGAGCCCGAACCGGAAATTTATAGCAGCGAGGCGAATTGAGGTGAGAAATTGAATTTATATGAGGAATATTCCATCCCGAATTTATGAGTTGATTCCCTTTAAAGTCATTCGGCTTTTTTTCTCGCATTTGCTACCTTGGGAAATGGGCCAATTACATTTGGTTTCGTTTGTGTGGGCGGACATGCACAGCTTCGGATTCCAAATTCCAAAAAATGAAGTATAATTGAGATAGGCGTATATACATTCAGTGTTACGTTTCGCAAATCTAGAATATTAATGAAAAAATAGAAAAATGTTACTTGTATAGCATCAAAAGTGAGTTCAAATATAATAATAATTAAAAAAAAAACCTTTTTAATGACCAAGCCTTCATTCAAATGCACCAAAAAGTAAAAAATTATTGCTTTGGATGTGTGACGTAGGTTATTGCGTATAGTAATAGATTCGAAAGCTTGTCCTTTTTGTATTCGAACTGAAAACATTGCGCGACAAGCTTTTCAATCTATAACTCTCGGAATAACCTACGTCATACATTCAAAGCAATTATTTTTCACTTTATAGTGCATTTGAATAGAAGCTTGTTTTCAAGAAGGTTTTTTATTAATTATTTCATTTGTGATTTTTAATACTTAAGTACGCCTTAATCTATGCATTTTTGTTGAAGCATCGTTATTATGAGGCTTCTTCCTGTAAGTTCTGAGCTATCTAGTCCTTCGAAGAGGAAACTATCCGCCATCTTGGAGTTGCCATCTTCAATTCATGAATTTCAAGTAAAACTCAATAATCTTCGACAAAATTCATAATCTCCGACCCCAAAAACCCCGACGTACCAATTTTGAATCAAATCGGGCCATAATTACAGAACTCGTTCGACATCTTGAATTTGTGAACTTCGATAAAACATTTATAATCTACGACCCTGAAAACCCCCACATACCATTTTGATTTGATGAATTTAGAAGAAAAATTCATAATTTTCGACCCTGGAAAGCCGCCATTTCAATTCCATAAATTTTCTCAAAACATTCACAATTTCCAATTCCGAAAACCCCCACATACAAATTTTGAATAGAACCGGATCATAATCACAAAATTCCTCCGCCATTTTGTTGCCGACATCTTGAATTTATAAATATTGATGAACAATTCATAATCTTCACCCCCACATACCTATTTTGAATCGAATCGGATCATAATTACAAAACTCGTCCGCCAAATTCATAATCTCCTACCATGAAAACCCCCACGAACCAATTTTGAATAGAATCGGACCATAATCACAGAGATTGTCGGCCATCTTGGAGCCTTTATTTCGGTTTTTTTCATAATGCGTTGTCACCGGAACTATGAACCTGCCAAATTTCAGCTCAATCGGATGTCGGCAAGTGCCCCAAAAATTGATTATAAATTTTCAATCGGAAAGAACGACATAATAACGGAGCAAGTTAAATAATAGCTTGTAATTATAATGAGGTGAATAGGGGTAATTGTGTGACAGTTTCTCATTAGTTCAACTTTGATTCGTTCTACGACTGAAAAGAATGTAGGAAATAATTTTCAAAGATTACAGTATACTCACGGGTTCATTACTCATGTAGAAATATATTTTGGAGGACAAAACTGACAATTTGTGGAAAATATAAAGTATTTTTCAAAAGAATCCCACTATATCATATTTATAGCAATATGATATAGTGGGATTCTTTAAAAAATACTTTATATTTTCCACAAATTCTATCGTGATAACTGACTATGATCCTCATAAGAAGATAAGTATCGAGTGGCTGAGATGAATGTGATGAAATCGTCTCTATCGCAAAAAATCCTTTGGGTTCCACTGATTTTTCTTTTCATATGAAACAAATCTATAAACAACCGATATATAAAAATAGTTATTCATGCAACTAAAAAGACAAAAGTGCAAAAAAAAGCTTTATATTCGAGTTGTAAACCTGATTTTTTCCAATAATTTATTTATTATTTCAGTAAATCGCAATACATACCAACCAGGAAAAATTTGAACAAATATTAGGTTTCCAGGGTACGTAGTAAAGATTTCAATTATTGAAGTCGTCATTACTGTAAAACCGTAATTAGATAATTTTCGTAAATCTATAAAATATCGCTCTAATTATGTATCAAGAAAGTGATTTTAGTGATACATCTGATATTCCTGCCGATGAGATGGAGTCAGCGTAAGCAGTTAGCTTAGAACTTCTACCAGTGAAGTCCAGACTACTATACGAGAAAGAATATGATGCATTTGATAGTTGGTGTTCTCAGAAAAACATATCTGAGGTATCAGAACCCGCCATTCTTGCGTAATTGAGAGAAAAATCTAAAATTATATAACTATAAGGTCGTCAACCTTGTGGTTGAAGTTTTCTATATTGAAATCAACTTTAGCTCTTAACAAGAACATACATGGGGGAGTATCCCAAAGTGAAGGCATTTCCCAAAAGAAAAAGTGCCGGCTATAAGCCGAAAAAGGAAAACGTTTTCAGGAGAGAAAAGGTAACTAAATTTTCGCTCGATGCTGCAGATCAATTTTTTTTATTGATGAAAGTAGTTAGGATTATGGGATTGTCAGGCGACTGTCGCCGCGCTGGGACGAACTTTCTAAAATGGACAATACATGATAGTGAGGCCAAGGATTCTAATATAATTGTTAAAACTCCTGATTCAAAAATGAATATACAAAGACAATTTGTAGTTCCAAATAACAATGAACACAAATCTAATCCAGCTGAAATTTGCCAAAAGTACATGTCCCTGCATCATAAAAGAAATACTTTTGAAAAAATTTCTAGTCCAATTGCAACATTTCTTGGAATACCTAATACTGCAAAATATACTGGCCATAGTTTCAGAAGGTCTTCGTCGCTTTTAGTTGGCTCAGTCAGGGGCTGATATTTTGAGACTGAAACATCACTGGTGGATGGCGATCGTCGACCGTTGTAGAAGGCTATGTGAAGCAGTCCGTAAAAGAAAAAGTGAAAATTGAAAACGGTGTTTTTGGTGATAATATCAAGAAAAGAGAAATGTGTCTAAGTTGACAACAATAATATTTATAACATTATACAAGAAAAGCCATTTGATTTGGTATTACAAAAATCATCATTTGGAATGAACATATAGAATAACCACAATTGTAGGTATTATTAATATAAATGTTGTAAAAAATAGTATGGAGGAAAAATGATTGTATGATGTTTGATGAAAATCGATTGAAATGAGAATGATGGGTATTGTGTATTACCTTTATTTGAACAACGTAGGTCTGTATTTTTTGCACGCCGTGCAGATTTTTATTCTCACTCTGCTAAAAGTCATCAAAAATTACACATTTTTGACGTATGTATTGGAAAAAATACATTTATCATCCCTTCATATAACATAAAATAACATTATACCTTCGAAAAAAAAAAATTATTAACGAAAATTCCATTATAGAACAAAATGAAAAGAATAATAATGCATTATATTATGTTATAGCCTTGGAATTGCACATTGAATGTGAGACCTCTGCCCCTCCTGTCAACAACTGGATCTGGCAATAATTTGATGATGTCTTGTTCAAAAATAGTACTCAAATCGTCGTTAAGTAGCTAGACAAATTTATTGTTAGAGAACTTAGTGAATTCAACATCCCAATCAAGATAATTATTCCAATAATTTGACCAACGAAATGTTTTAGATATTTCTTGGACCAGTATTTGACCAAAACCCATTTACCCACTTCCATCACATCCTCTCTAGCATTATTAAGTGACTGCAGATCATTCAAGAACTCCTCATCTTCATCGGTTTCTGTGTAATGTGGAGAAAGGCGTTAATCCTCATCACTAGAACTTGAGTCTTATGTTTTCCTGGATGTTTTTTTTTTTTGAGCTAGTTGAGCTACTTTTTTCGAGTTGCTCTCCTTGCGAACGGAGAAACTTCATTCGTTGTTAGCACCTCTGAACCAAAACAAACCCTTGTCGTTTTTGATTTCATATCAACCGTCGGGGTTTACCAGATAGTTGCTAATAACAAATTCACAAATGCAAGACTATGGTTTTGTGGTAATCCAAGCACAGCTTTTTCAGTAGTAATTTGATTTCCAGTCACATTATTTGAAGTATCATTTCTTTGGAGTGGAGACAAAGTTGCTTATGGTTCGTTAATGTTAACGATATTTTCCTGCGATGTTGAGGCTTCGTGATTATTTTCATTGTTTTTGTTTGACATATCGTTGATATGTTCCTCAAACCTTTTCAAGGCAGCTGGAGCATATTAATTTTCAGAAATGACCTCTTCGTTCAAAGGGTAAATTCCTGTTTTTTCGAAACCACTTATAATGACTTCAGGGCTTATAAATTGCCATGTTTCACGCAAAAATCACGAAAAAAATGTTTGGTAGGTTTTGTCCCACATTTCGTCTCTACTGCACAATGAGTTTTGCTTTCCATTTACATTTAAACGGCTTGAAACAGACAGTGGCTGTAGTGAATGCGATGTGGGGTGGGAGTTTGAGAATAGTTATATTTTCTCTGATAGCAATTTCGATGCGAGTGCTGTGACCATCGTAGACAATCAAGGAAGGTCTTTCATCACCTAAGGATGGAATGATAGTTTTCATGAAGTAATTCCGAAGTACATTACTTTCCATCCATGCCCTTTTAGAAGCCGTATAAACTGTGCCCGGATAGCTTACATCTTTGGAAGCAACCCCTTCATCCCACAGATGTCGTCCCTTGAAAATTGGTGAAGTGGGATTTTGCCACCTGCGGCGTTGCACATTATTAGTATAGTCGTATTTTCTTTTCCAGGAAAATTTATTGTTCTAGAAGAAGGCTTTCCAATTTCACCTACCACTTTACTTTTTCGGGGGTCTATACATAAGCTGGTCTCATGCAAATTGCAAATTTTCCATGGTTTTCCATGTAATTGAATCAAGGGTGGTTTTCAATAGTGAGAAGTAATTGTGGATTATGGAAGAATCCAATTCTTTCTTTCTTGAATACTCCACATTTTGTAGTACTTTTAGACTCAAACGGTGCCTCTTTTTGGATGTCAGGAACCATTTTCCACCGGGAGTACCATCCTTAAGTTTGTGATAATACCATTGGTGGTAACATAGGACCCAACTAATTCCAGAATTTCACGTCATGTCATTTGCTAATTTAACTTTCTCCTCATCTGGAATAGTAGTTGGGAGCACTTTATTCTTACCAATTCTACATATCTGGCCTTTAGATTGAGCAAACAGTGAAGGATATGGAATATCAAATGCTTTTGATGCAGCGTACATACTCTGCCTCCTTGCTCTGGCAGAGATCAATACATTTTGCAGATAATCTTCCGTATACGTTGGCTCAGCAGACCCTTTCCTTTTGTGATTGCGAACTATGATAAACAAAACTAGAACAATATAAAAATGATAGAAAGCTTCTATAATATGAGCCTGCGTAAATGTGGTACAGAGGGGCAATTGTGTTATTCCTTTCACAATTACACCAAAAACTATATCTCACATTTGCCCCCTACTAGTTTCTTCTGGGGAAAATGTGATGTGACTTCAAATAATCTTCAACATAATAATATCCATCCAATCTTCATGACCTACCTTCAAATAGCATGTGATACAGATGTAGGCATAACGAAACTAGTACTCACCAATGAGTAACAGTTTCGTTATGCAACTTTTTTTGAAAAATGGTTCGTATTCGTATTTTAGGTTATGTATACCACGTGCGCGTAACAACGGCGTGTTCACTTGTGAGTGCATAATGTTGGTTTCTCTAGTGTAGTTCGGAGGAAATGTAGTATTCAGAAGGTTATACGCTAGATGTCAGATTTGTTAACAAATGCAATACAAATATATTCAATTGTCCCATTATCACATTAACCCCGTATTCACCTTAGTGAATTGTGATCTAGGTTTTTCGTATACCACATTATTTTTCCATAAATGGAGAGATTCAATTATTGGTCAGTAGTATTCTGTGTTTCACCTATGGACTTGGGGCATGAGAGAGGAGTTCAACGTGCAACGCCGCAGTGGCGGAATCAGACAAACTTCCCTTCCCCTCCCTCCTCCCTCCCTCCCCCCTCCCTCTTCTCTCTCCTCTCCTCTCCTCTCCCTCTCCTCTCCTCTCCTTTTCCTCCCTCCTCTCTCCTCCTCCTCTCCTCTCCTCTCTCTCCCTCTCCTCTCCTCTCCTCTCCTCTCCTTTTCCCTCTCCTTTTCCTCTCCCCCTCCTCCTCCCCCTCTCCCCCCCCCTCTCCTCTCCTCCTCCTCTCCTCTCCTCTCCTCTCTCTTCTCCCCTCTCTCCTCTCCTCTCCTCTTCTCCTCTCCCCTCCTCCTCTCTCTCCTCCTCTCTCTCCTCTCCTCTCTCTCTCCTCCTCTCCTCTCCTCCTCCTCCTCTCCTCTCTCTCTCTCTCTCTCTCCCTCTCTCTCTCTCGTCTCTCTCTCCTCTCTCCTCTCTCTCCCTCTCTCTCTCTCTCTCTCCTCTCTCTCTCTTTCTCTCTCTCTCTCTCTCTCCTCTCTCTCTCTCTCTCTCTCTCTCTCTCTCCTCTCTCTCTCTTTCTCTCCTCTCTCTCTCTCTCTCTCTCCTCTCTCTCTCTCTCTCTCCTCTCTCTCTCTCTCTCTCTCTCTCTCTCTCTCTCCTCTCCTCTCTCTCTCCTCCTCTCTCTCTCTCTCTCTCCTCTCTCTCCTCTCTCTCTCTCTCTCTCCTCTCTCTCTCTCTCTCACAGGCCTTCCATTTAAAATAAAATAATCAATTGAAAATAGTTTGGTGCAAACCTCACCCAACCAATCAACTTCAATTCTGATGAGTGTAAATGGTTTGTGGGACAATGCATTCTGATATATAATTCCCAGTCACCAGCGAAGTCGCAGTAGTTCGCAAGGAATTCAATATAATATCTCATTGTAGATTATCATTTCGTAGTAACGTATAAGTTTCAGCGACTTCGCTTTGGGGGCAATAATATGCACAAAATGTTAACATTGCGATCTCGCAAAGCAGACTTCGGAAGCAATTCAAATCAACGCGTTCTAGCAAAATGCTTATGACCTCCAAAATATTACCACCATGCCACATACCATTGACTATTTTATATTAACGTTCAGTTTCTGATATTTATTGAATTCTCAATAATATATTACACAGGAAGTTTTATGGATCATGATTGGGCGACTTTTACAAGAAGACCCATATTCAACAGTTTTATAATTTCTAATTAGGCTCTTCGATTACTTAACAATATCATTCTGCGTCCATTTATTCTCAAAAGTTTATAATTTCACTTGAATCATATACAGTGTGTTTCACTTCTCATGGAAACACGCTCTATTTCCATAATTTTTCTCACAAAAATCATTCCAAGCCAGCAGCGATGGAATCTTCCATTTTTCCTGAAAATTATATATATATACAGGGGGTGAAATAGGTCCTAAACTCCTTCAGATTGATGTTCAGGATCTCCGAATTATTACTAATACACCTGTTTGCTGGAAAATTTTCAGTCCCGTATTTTGCGTAATTTTCGAGGTGAAATCGTGAAATTTGCAGGATATATAAATATACTATGAATTATTCAGGACTGAACATTCCTGAGGCAACATGTATATTAGTTACAGTTTGGGGGTTCTGAATACAAATCCAGAGGAACTTTGGGCCTATTGTTCTCCTTAAGCTAATATAAGTTTAGGAAAAAATGGGTGGTTCCATCGCTGCTGGCGTGCAGTGTATATCACTTAGGATGACCCCTTTTGTGCAGTGAGTTTATTTCATACCCGGAGTTCAGAAGTTTGTTGCCCCCCGGACTTTATCAACCAAGCAGTTTATCATCGTCCCCATAGTTTATTTTCTTTTCAGGAATTTTCTTGCTTCCGTGCATTTCTTTAGCTTTCTTGATGTTCCGCTTTCGTTACTTCAATACTTCTTAGGTGTTCATATGTATTGATTCGAAATCGTTGCTAACACGGCGTTAGATGGCGCAACGCATTAGCCGCAATGGAATACCCGTTCTTCCGTAGAGACAGTTGATTTAACACCGCTTCTCGGTCTTCTGGCTAAGTTGAAGGATTTACTATACAACTGTAAGGGCGAAAATGGTTCGATCAACATGGATATTTAATAGGATACTATAGAAATATCGAATTTCTTTTCCAATTATTCATTCTATAAAGAATCCAAAACCTATATTTATGTGATCAATTTCGCAAATATAAAAGAAATGCAAACAGTTAATATAATTATTACAAATTGATTTTTAACTTCCATGGGAGGTGCATTTAATTTCCATTCATTAAACTGCACTGCTTTGCGAAATCGCTTTGAGGCTGTCTGTGAAACTTTTATAACATACAATTCGCGACGTCCTGGGTAATTACTGGCGATGTGCGTGTTTGCGCACATTAAGGACTCGCCAATAATTACTGGTGCCTCTTTTTTGTATCCACATTGCGAATAGACCAGGGCTGAAGCCTTTAAAAATGGTAAAAAGTGAAAAAAAAAATGATAGGATGAAACCCATTGGAAAAGGAAGAGATTATAATAAAAATGAAAGGAAAAATAATTTACGGGCGATCTGAGGTCGAGAAGTGGAAGGGGGTGAGTTTTTTGGGTAAAAAACGGGTAATCTCGATTTCCTGCAAAACTACAAGTCCTATGGGAAAAACTTTTTTCACATTACCTCAAAATTTATGTGAAAAATCAAAATAACCAAGTTTTTGGTTTTTTATTTTTATCTTTTACAAAAAAAAAATTTTTCCACGAAACTTGGTGAAAACTCACCTTTCTATGTCCCAAACACACTGTAATTTATTTGATTTGAAATATTTATTTTTTCACCTTATTTTGACTTAATATCGAAAAACCACCCTAATTTTCAATCGAAAATTGTCGCGTCAAAATAGCAGCTTGTTTTGAAAAGTCGGTGGGCTTTTTATTCGTTGAAATCTCTACTTTCTGATGGTGAAAAAAAAATTAAATCACTATGGTAAATCTTCTTAGAAAATGCAAAGAAACGAAAAATCTTGAATCCGAAAATCTACAATATTTTGAGAAAGTTGTAGAATCTTCTTTGAATTATATTGCTATTTTGAGATAACTTATATGCCTGAGTGACCTACGGAAAATTTTAGCCCATCAATAGGTATTTCATAGAAAAGTGAGGAAGGGGCTAGGAGGGTCTGGGCCTTACTACCTGTTATTTCTTTGTATTTTCTGAGAACATTTACCATAGTAATGTATATTTTTTTTCACCATCAGAAAGAAGACATGTCAACGAATAAAAAGCCTACCGAATTTTTGAAAAAAAGCTGATATTTTGACGCGAGAATTTTCGATTGAAAATTAGGGTGGTTCTTCGATATTAAGTCAAAATAAGGTGAAAAAATAAATATTTCAACTCAAATAAATTACAGTGTGTTTGGGACATGAAAGAGTGAGTTTAAAACAAATTTCGTAAAAATATTTCTTTTTGTAAAAGATAAAAATAAAAAACCAAAAACTTGGTTATTTTAATTTTTCACATAAATTTTGAGGTTATGTGAAAAAAGTGTGAACACAAAAGTTGTAGATCTTTTTATTACCTACAACATTTGACTTTTTTCCATAGGACTTGTAGTTTTGCCGGAAATTGAGATTACCCGTTTTTTACCCTTAAAAAGTCACCCCCTTCCACTTCCCGACCTCAGATCGCCCGTAAATAATTTTTCCCTTTACTTTCATTATATTCTCTTCCTTTTCCAAAACGTTTCATCTTACTATTATTTTTTTTGGTTTACAAAATTATCGACCCTGGTCTAGAAGTCGCAGATCCTCGCAGTAACTCCTTGCAACTTCTATGCGATCGACTCTAGTTCACTGGGTTGTGAAAATGGCGTCTCCGCTAATGAATTTTGTGACTTATTGCCTAATACTATTCCAAAATGTATCAGGAGGTTTTGAAACAAGTATTTTGAGTTTTTCAAAAACATTTAAAAATTTTAAATTGCAATCCAAGATAATTGGCGTATTCTGTAATTAACGGTCCATTTATTTCTGGGAACGCTGTTTATGAATTCGAGGCTAGAATTTGAGTATTTCAGATGTGATAAATTCATCAGTCTGAGAACTGGAAAATGATCGCATTACGCTTCATATCAAAGCCATGAAATTTAATTTCGATGTCACTGAAAAAAAGAACAGAAGAAGGCGTGTTAGTAAATTCGTCGACACATGGTATATCCCCACTTCGACTAGTTCCAATAAATTCAAATATATGCTAAACAATCCGACTGCCGACTTCCATATAGAAATTTCACCTTGGGGGTAAGGGAGGCGGTCAGGAAAAGCGTGGAATGACGCAATAATTCTAGCAAAAGGAACCATAAACAACGCTCAGATTTTACGAACTGGTGAAATGCCGAGGGACGAGCTGTCATCGGAGAAATTTGAAAATATGCATTTATTTAAATGGAGAGCCTAGGTGGGAACCGACTTGCCTGGAAAAGTTGTTTCGGCTAGGGAGTAATATATCATCTTATTAGACGCGGTGAATCTAGCCGTAGTAGAAAAGCTAACTCCCAGCAGCAAAAAGTTTAGATATGATTATTCAGAGTCCAGAGAGATACCGAATGAGGCCAGTTTGCAGAAAAAAATTATAAAAGTTTTATTGCAGTTTCACAAAAAGTGAGCAAAATCAATTGCAAAAATGTATTTCTATAGTAACTACACGAAAAACAAAAGGATTTATTAATTCAACCAAATTCATTTGGTTCCTCTTATTGGCTCGACCTGACTGAATAAAATCCATCTCAAAACACTGGTGTAGATTGAAGGGGGCTCGATGGCTCTTCAGCCTCTCCGTACCTCGACCTGTAAGGTCTTTTGTACATAAAAAAAACACTGGTGTATTCGATTGATGGAATCATTATATTGCGGTGACAATTCAACTCATGTATAAAAAATCGCATATGCCACAGTGCAATTGTCAGTTTGACAGCGGCAGAAGTTAGCTGCAACTTTTACAGCGACAAAAGCACTAGTAGTTTTTTTCACTTATTCATTTGTTCATCAATTATCGCGGTGTTGGTTGCCAAAATGAATAAGGTTTACATTGATATGTTTCTAAATTTCTTATTCATCAAATTGTCCTGCCGAATTACACTCGATGTTTGTATTGATATCGGGTAAATTTGTGTTGTTCAACTGTTTCCTTCGGCAATTTGACTCGAAAAACTGTCAACCTAAAAACGCTCCACCTTTGGTATCGCTTTTTTAATAGTTGACAGTTTTTCTCGTCTAATTGCTAGGCAACAGTTTCTCATTAAACAACCCAAATTTACCCGGTAAAATACAAACCTCTCGAATATATGTTCATCTATTGAAACAATATCCAACTCATATTGAACGAAAATGTGTTTCAACGCAAATAATATATTTATTTGAATCAAACAACGGAAATAGAATAATTCAAATAGAAGAATATTATATTGGTTGAATTATATGCGTTAGATGGCGAAGCGTTCCGCAACTAACCCTGACTTAGCTAATGTTACCGAATAGCAAAGCCAACTTATCATCGTTGCGACGTCTGGACTTAAATGTCTGGTGTAGGCTCTCATCTTCGGTTGCCATATTTGTCAATTCAGTGGATTAACAGGATCATTACTCATATGATATATATATATATATATAAGGTAAACGCACCAGTTATTGACAGTGCTCCAGTAATTGACATTTGTTGATATTTTTTTCAAAAATAAGGCCATTGAAGTGAAGTGAAGCAATTTCCATAGATAATCTGTAAGATTGGAACATCTGGCAACCTTGTAGCTATTGGGCGGGAAATTGGGTGCTTCCATAGTTTGTTTATACGTGATGAAAGTTCAACGTGTCTGATTTTCGAAATAATTTTAAGTACATTGTTAAGGTAGGTCCATTCAAATTTCATTTTTTTCATTTTTGGTGTGCATGTTTATCGAATTTGAACTATTTGTTAGTATCCAGTAGACTGTAAAGTTGATTTTGTGTATAATATTCAATCACAATGAATCACTTAACCCCACTTTTTCTGGAATGTCAATGACTGGATCAAGGAATGAATATGTGTACCAGTCATTGACATTGGGTGTCAATGACTGGTACATTGGTAAATATTGAAAGGTGAATGCCGAAAAGGACAAGAAGACATACATAAGCTCTCCTAGAAATATGGGCTCGAAAAAATTTCTGGTTCCGGTCTTTGACAGGGGGTGTCAATTATTGGAACATAGAGTGTCAATTACTGGAACATCAATTGTTATACAGAGTGGCCACTTTTTTAATGGGATTGTATTGGTAACTTTTAAACCATAAGAGTTAGAAGGTCGGTCAAATGGAGAAAAAGTTGCATTCATAGAAGCATTGTCAAGCAGTTCAAACAAATCGAGATTATCAGGGCCGGTTATTGAGATATCATAAGGAAAGTAAATTCTGTCATTTTGATTTTTCTTTTTTTCCCACTTTATTTCGAATATTATCAAAAAATGCCACGGAAGTTTTTTATCCGACAGTAAATTATTCTCAATTTGACATAATCAGATTTCGTATCCAACGTTTCGTACGCTCTGGGCCACCCTCAACCTAATTTTTTTCAATACTGACCTGCATATTTTATGACACTTTTCGAAATAACTTTTAACGTTGAATTCAACGATATATCATACAATGTCATTCAAAGTTGATTTTCAGGTGATTTTGACCCTTATCCAAATTTCTTTGGGTCGGATCTGTATTACATTTAGGTACCTTCAGTTTAATTAACAACATGCAATACATTTCGATAAGAAAATCAACTTACTCATCTTCAACTGAATGGAACGTAACAGAATCAAAGCAAGAAACAAGTAATAATTATTTACAAATTTTAAGAGGTGAAAAACCTAATTCATAATCATTAAACGAAACTATCATTTAATGAAAGAAAAATCAAATGATTATTCGAAAGTAAATAATGAACATTAATGAAGTGAGTGTTCGAAATGTCCACCATTTTGTAAAATGCACTTTGCGGTTATGGAACTCATACTTCTTATACATTTGCTTATTTTGTCTCCTTGAATACCTTCCAATACATTCTCAATCTTCCCGCGAAGAATCTCTATTGTCGGGTTCGTAGTATCATAAATTTTATTTTTGAGATATCCCCACAAATAAAAATCCAGCGGATTCAAATCCGGAGATCTGGCAGGCCATGCTACTGGACCTCTTGTTCCAATCCATGAATCGAGAAAAGTTCGATTTAGATAGTCTGTGACTATTCTTGAGTTGTGTGGACCACATCCGTCTTGTTGGAACCATGGACTATTACGCCGATACCGTATAGGAAGATCATCCAACATTTCTTCTATAATTTCTACATATTTTGCTCCGGTTAGGTTGCCGTCAATAAAATAGGGTCCCAGTAATTTATTATTCAACAAACCGCACCATATGTTCAAAGAAAAACGATATTGAATTGAGTGAGGATTTTCTGTGGCATAAAAATGTTTGTTCCTTCGATTGAACATGCCAGAATTTGTGAATGTCGTTTCGTCTCCCCAAATGATATTGTGCGCAAAATTGTTGTTATTCCGCACCTTCCATTGAAACCAATTACAGAATTGCAACCTTCCCTCAGGATCATTGCGATATAGTTTTTGCACGGCTTGGTATTTATAGTCATGGTATCCGTGTCTCTTGACTATTTTATTAACAGCACTTTTTGATAAATTGCATTCACTGGCCATAGTTCTCGATCCTATTCCTGGATTCATTCGAATTTGGGCCAGAACATTGATGTCATTGATAGGCTCGTTTCGTCGTACATAAGGACCTCTAGGTTTGATGAATGAATTATGTGCAAGTAACGTTGTAGATAAACGTCGAAACATATTTGGTGTTGTTCTTTCAGGATATAATTCACCATACCTTTGTTGTGCTTTGAACGAATTTCTATCTAGTTTTATGTACACTTCGTACATATCTCTCTTCTCTTCATTTGTGTATCTTACCATATCGAATAAGTTAAATTGAAATTACTCCAGAAAAGTATTTAATGACAAGTTCTTGTGACACAATAATAAACGAAGTGACAAATAATATGACATTTCTTGTTATGTTCTTTTTTATCCACGGCCTACTACTTGAAAATAATACATTCAATAAACCGAGAGTTGTGTGTATGTAAGAAAAAACAAGTCTATCAACGATATCAATGTTCTGACCCAAATTCAATTGAACCCAGAAAAAAAATCGAGAACTGTGGTCAGTGAATGCAATTTATCAAAAACTGCTATTAATAAAATAGTCAAGAGACGCGAATACAATGATTTTAAATTTGAATACCAAGCCTTGCAAAAATTATATCGTAATGATCTCAAAATAAAGTTCGATTCTGTAATTTGTTTCAACGGAACAAATGACAAATCCAACAATAATGATTCCTCGCGAGAAGATTGAGAATGTATTGGATGGTATTCAAGGAGACGAAATAAGCAAATGTATAAGAAGTATGGGTTCCAGAACCGCAAAGTGCATTTTACAAAATGGTGGACATTTCGAACACTTGCTTCATTAATGTTCATCATTTACTTTCGAATAATCATTTGATTTTTCTTTCATTAAATGATAGTTTCGTTTAATTATTATGAATTAGGTTTTTCACCTCTTGAAATTTGTAAATCATTATTACTTGTTTCTTGCTTTGATTCTGTTACGTTCCATTCAGTTGAAGATGAGTGAGTTGATTTTCTTATCGAAATGTATTGCATGTTGTTGATTATACTGAAGGTACCTAAATGTAATACAGATCCGACCCAAAGAAATTTGGATAAGGGTCAAAATCACCTGAAAATCAACTTTGAATGACATTGTATGATATATCGTTGAATTAAGCGTTAAAAGTTATTTCGAAAAGTGTCATAAAATATGCAGGTCCGTATTGAAAAAAATGAGGTTGAGGGTGGCCCAGAGCGTACGAAACGTTGGATACAAAATCTGATTATGTCAAAATGATGATAATTTACTGTCAAATAAAAAACTTCCGTGACATTTTCTGATAATATTCGAAATAAAGTGGGAAAAAAAGAAAAATAAAAATGACAGAATTTACTTTTTTTATGATATCTCAATAACCGGCCCCGATAATCTCGATTTGTTTGAACTGTTCAACAATGCTTCTATGAATGCAACTTTTTCTCCATTTGACCGACCTTTTAACTCTTATGGTTTGAAAGTTACCAATACAATCCCATTAAAAAAGTGGCCACTCTGTAGATGGCGCCAAGGAAGAAGTATAGTCAGGATCAGATGAATAGCAAGAGGAATACCTGTAGCTACAGCTGCGAAAATTCACTCTGTTCCTAGAGTAACACTGATGTATAAATCGTCAGGTAGGCTTCCTACGGAGTGTAGAATAGGGCCGAGTACCGTTCTTACCACTCACGAAGAGGACCTTTTAGAGAAGTGGATCCTTTCACTGGCTAAGGTACACCACCCAGTCAATAAGGAGCAGCTACTGGACAGTGTGAGTCTGATAGTTCAGGAATCCAAAAGACCAAACCCATTTGCCAACTCTTGTCCTGGTCGAAAATGGTACGATTCCTTCATGAAACGACATCCAAATCTGTGTGAGAGGGTCGCCCAAAATTTAACGCCCGCTCGCGAAAACGTTTCTGAACCGACAATGGTTTCGAGAAATAAAGGAATATTTGATATCCAAAAACCTATTTGAACGATTCCACACCAGTTTTCGATTGTGATGAGAGCGCTTTTTTTCTTCAGCCAAAGGGCGACAAAGTGCTGACAAAAAAAGGTAATGAAAGTGTGTATAATGCAGGAACAAATGATGAAAAAGAGAATCTTACCGTTTTGGTAACTGCTAATGCGGCTGGAAAATTAGGTCCTCCTATGATTATTTTCAAATATGAAAGGATTCCGGGTCATATAGCCCTTGGTGTTAATAAAAGTTGGGGCATAGGACGGTCCGAAAGTGGTTGGATGTGTGACTCCACATTCTATGAATATATATCTGAAGCCTAGCTCTTTCAAAATGTGTTTCGATTTTTATTGCAATTGTTTTTCTTTGTAAGAAGTTCATTTCCAATTACTGATTTGAATAAATGTTCTTTTTTTGCGTGTCAATCAATGGTGTGTCAATAACTGGTACATAGAAAAAATCTGGGTGTCAATAACTGGTGCATCAAACATATATTTTTGTTAAATTTTAACAAATAAAAAATATGTTTTATTCAATGAATCTATTTTGGTATAGTGATTGTCAAAGTACAAACTACAGGAAAAAAATAGAGACTAAATCTGAGGTCATAATTGTGACCCATGGGATTGTTTTAATGCAATTTATTTCCTAAAAGTGTCAATAACTGGTGCGTTTACCTTATATATATATATATATATATATATATATATATATATATATATATATATATATATATATATATATATATATATAATATATAGTGAAGAGATCAGCTTATTTTGTTGAATTTGACATTTTATTGAATTCATCATCTAGACATAAATAGCTGTTTGAATTAATATTTTTGTTAAAGCAATCAACAAATTTTGTAGATCTGATTATTTGATTCAACAATATAATTAAATGGTTGGAACAACCGTTCTGCCAGAACAAGTGAGTTGGTTCTTGCAAATTAGTTTCAGTCGATTGAAACTTCAAATTTGATCCAAAACCAAGAGATAATTTTACTCATTTTGAGAATATATTTTGTCGTGCATATACAACACTTTCATTTGTTTGTTTCAAATGAATTGAATTTGATTCAATAATTTGATTTTTTTCTGTGTAGGTGGGAAAGCTATGGATTTCTGTGAGAATACCTCGGTATACCAGGAAAAATAACACTATTTTCAAATAGAATGAAATGAACGGAATAATCTGTTCACAGAGCATTTTAGTATTGATCCTAAACATGATTTCCTTCATTCTACGTAAAGATTAAAAATTTAACATTATCAGAATACATTTTTTCAGTTATGATTGCACCAAATTCTAAAAACTTAATATTGCTGAACAGAGAATGAGAATCCCTTTCGAACAAGGTGCCACACGACCCCCCTTCTCATTTGAAAATTTCTGAGGGGGTGCTCATAATTCAGAGGGGGTGCAAGAAGGGTGGTAATATTTTCAAACAGTGAATTGTCAAATAGACAATAGAAATCGACCTGTTTCAGGTTTTTTTAAACAAATACATAATAACGCTAAACATGATTTTATTCCATACCTACGGACTGCGCTGTATATGATTTTGATATGTTTGTATCAATGGGTACGTTTTCATCAATATTTTGGTTAATAACTTCATTTGAAGTTGGAGCAAATCGACTCGTTTTGACGTCCAAAGCTACAATTATTTTTTGTCGAACTGTAAAACTTTTCTTTGCCATCCAGTAAAACAGTGATAGACCAATTAGAATTGAAAGACAGTTGGTGTTTTTGCGACTATTCCACGCACCTTGGAATTTTCACAAAATCTGACCAATCAAAAACCAAAGACAGCTTGTATTATCGCGAAAACACCAGCTGTCTTTCAATTCTGATTGGTCTATCAGCATCGTGTTTTCAACGACGTTACCATGGATACGGATCGCAATGCAAAGTTTGACCAAAAATAATTGTAGCTGCAAACGTCAAAATGAGTCGCTTCGGTGCTACTTCGAACGAAGTAATAAACTAAAATATTGAAGAAAATATACCCAGTAACACAAAAAAAATCAAAATCTCATAAATGGAGACAATTCATGACGTTCTGTGCATTCATTCTAAAAGACTGGGCTTTCAATATGCGGAAAATTGATGGTAGTGATTACAAGGAGAGTGTTATTAAAACCATATGGAACACTACTGCAAAATTAGTACAAGAAAAATATTTTTGTATAAAATGTTCAAGGAGGCGAGGGCGGCTCGAGATAGTAAGAGAAAATTGTTGCAAGCTGTACCCGAAAAAAAAATGAGTTCTGTCGCTATGACTTCAGACGAATATAGAAATATGTGCTAACAATGGGACGAAGACGCGCCAGAGGGACTTCAAAAGGAGTTTTTTTACATAGCTGCAGTTGAACTAGCTCGGAGAGGTAACGAAGCAACTTTTTCTATGTTACATTTTTTCAAGGAAGAGACTGACAACAAAGGCTGTTCAACAAACAGAATTGCATATAACCCGATATTCTCCAAAACCCGCCAAGGGTGGTGATAAAAACTGTGCAGATACTAAATGGCTCACTCAAAATTTGAAAAATCCTGAAAGGTGTCCTGTGAGATTATACCGGAAACTTATATCGGAAAGGGGAATCATTACCAATGACAGACTTTTCTGACAGTGGATGGCAAGTGGAATGAATATAATAATAATTGGTACAAGAATCTATTGGTATTAATACAATATCAAAATGGACAAAACTCTCTGCAGAAAAAATAGGATAAGACACTAAAAAAATAAGAATAATAAATCACTCTAATCGTGCCACTGCAGTTAGTCAGTTACTACAATCCGGCATGAGTGAACAACAAGCTATGAAAATTACTGGACATGGATGTTCGAACTCAATGAAACCGTATTTACATGTTAGTGCTGAACATCATCAGAATATAGTGAATAATTTTAGGAGTACTCCAAGTGTACATCAAGTAATAATACCAACAATACATTGTACCACCTATTCAAAAATTTTACAATTGCACCATTTATAATAATTATAGTCGAGAATAATGTATTATGTTCGTGTTCATAAAAAAATATTCATTGTTATAGGTAACAAATAATGATCAAAACGAATTGTTCATGTTAAAATAAATATTTCATGATTATAATTAGATTTGAATTATTTATTATTATTGAATTTATTTCTCTCATTCTGCCGAATTAAATTTTTTTGACCTTTCACTTTGTTCGTGAAATAGTCTATTAAAATTCCACTCGTGATTCAATTTATCTTATAAGTCTGTCTCTTATTTCCAAACTCAACTTAGTTGCTTGGAGAAAACTCAGCAACTCAGTTCCGTTTAGAAATAAATCGACAGACTTACCGCGAAAATTTAGTCACTAGTGGTATTACTACTAATAATACAAGTTGTCTTTGGTTTGTGATTGGTCAGATTAGGTGAGAATTTCAAGATGAGTGAAATAGTCATCGTTATTCACCACACACACACGTGAATCCCGGAATACACTATATATATATATATATATATATATATACATTCCAAACCTGCTAAAAGCCCGCACTGTTAAAGTTACGCATACATATTTTGGAACAGGGATATGAACACCGAAATAGGAAAAGGGTAGAAAATCCTCTTATACTTTTCGAAAAGTCGCGTTCTGAATGCCAAACAGATAGATCTGCATAAGACGTTCAGAAGGGTTCCACAGCATGTTTATCAACATCGTAGGAGGGGTAGCGAGTGTCGGCAATAACGGTAAAACCAATAAACAAAACACACAATAAAGGGCGAGAACAGAATGGGATTTAAAACGAAACGACTCCGACTTTAATATGACTCCATATCTAAGTGTTAAAACGCAGGTAACACGGGTTTTCTGCTTTCCCATTGCCGGCGCCAATAGGTGCAGATTTCCAGCGCCTTGAGTACACACATTAAAATCCTATAAAAACAGCTTTGCGGAAAATTTCTCGTCAGATAAATAAGTTAGAAATTCTCAGTAGAGAAATGTCATCTTCATCTGATGATGACGTGTTAGCTTTAGATTCTGTGGTAACTAAATTAATAAGGAAAAGAGTGGGAGTGCATCCATTAAATCGCGAGAGAGCAGATTATGGAGAGAATCATCACCTATTTTGAAATTTAAGGAAGGAGAGTGAAAGATTATTCCAATACACTAGAATGAGTCAAGAGTCATTTGACTACATTTCACAAAAAGTGGAACACAGTTCAACTAAAAATTGGTGTAATGTACAGTTGTGTGCATAAAAAAGTCGTACAAGGTTTGTATGGTGTAAACCTGCCTATGATGTTCCAGATTTCATAAAAAAGTAGTACACGTACACATTTGACACATTTTGACACTACTTGTCAAAGTCGATAATAAGTTTAATTAAGATTGACAAGCCTGACTCGAAATAGCCTATAACTGCTGTACGACTTTTTTATGCACACAACTGTACATTATTTTTTGTCGAACTGTCAAACTTTGCTGTGCCTCCAGTAAAACAGCAACCCTGATAGACCAATTAGAATTGAAAGACACGTGGTGTTTTTGCGATAATACAAGTTGTCTTTGGTTTGTGATTGGTCAGAAAATGTGAGAATTTTAAGATAATTGAAATAGTCATTGTTATTCACCAAGCACACGTGAATCCCGGAATACACTATATTATATATCTACATTCCAAACCTCCTGAAAGCCCGCACTGTTAATGTTACGCATACATATTTTGGAACAGGGGTATGAACACCGAAATAGGAAAAGGGGAGAAAATCCTCTTATACTTTTCGAAAAGTCGCCGTTCTGAATGCCAAACAGATGGAGCTGGATAAGACGTTCAGAAGGGTTCGACAGCATGTTTATCAACATCGTAGGAGTGGTAGCGAGGATTGGCAACAACGGTAGAACCAATAAACAAAAGACACCATAAAGGGCGAGAACGGAATGGGATTTAAAACGAAACGACTCCTTCTTCAATATCACTCCATATCTGAGTGTAAAAACACAGTAAACACGGGTTTTCTGCTTTCCCATTGCCGGCGCCAATAGGTGCCGATTTCCAGCGCCTTGAGTACACTCATTAAAAACCTGTTTAAACAGCTTTGCGGAAAATTTCTCGTCAGATTGATAAGTTACAAATTCTCAGTAGAGAGATGTCATCTGCATCTGATTATGGCGTGTCAGCTTTAGATTCTGTGGTAACTAAATTATTAAGGAAAAGAGTGGGCGTGCATCCTTCGAATCGCGAGAGAGCAGATTAAGCTGAGTATCATCACCTATTTTAAAATTCAAAGAAGGATAGTGAATGATTTTTTCAATACACTAGACTGAGTCAAGAGACATTTGTCTACATTTCACAAAAAGTGAAGCAACGTTTGACTAAAAATTGGTGCAATGTACATGTCAGTATCCATATTTCTTTCTGATTATGATATTGTTAATACTCAACAAATAAATACTACCAATTATATTGAGAAATTGCATCAGCCTGCTTACACAACCGGCGAGCAAGAACTAATTTTCGTTTTCGATATGAGACCTTTTGTTAACACATTTTTCTCGATGCTTGATTATTTCAATCATTCCATTCAGGAGTCCATTTTTATTATTATTTGTTGTTCAATGATACTAATTAAAATCAAAAGTGTGAAGGGATGACTCAAAATGTTCTGCAAGGCTTGTGGGATTTTGAATTGTTTCAACTGGGTTGTGTATATTTATACAACTTCTACTGTGTTCTGTCATCCTCTGTTTCAAGTACCTACCTGGTTGCCCTATGTACACCTTGTCAAACTCAGCACATGGTATTTTGTAAATAATATTGGATTTCAGATCTCTTGGTGTTTATTTTTTTGTCTCCCAAAAAATGATTTTTCATTGTTTTCGCATTTCACGCTTACCTTAGAGATTAAATCTTTCAAGACTTTGCATAGTTGCGGTGTCACACCCCAACACACCAAAATATCTGAAATCCAATATTATTTACAAAAAACTATGTGCTGAGTATGATAAGGTATACATAGGACAAACAGGTAGGTACTTGAAACAAAGGATGACAGAACACAGTAAGGATTGTATAAATATACACGATCCACTTAAAACAATACAAAATCCCACAAGTCTTGTAGAACTGTGTAAGTCATCCCACCACACTTTTGATTTTAATTCAGTTAGTATCACTGGACAACAAACAATATTAGAAAAATTGAAATAACCAAGCATGGAGAAAAATGTGTTACCAGAAGGCCTGATATCGAAAACCTAAACACCTCGTATTTTAAATTAATAAATAAAATCGAACATAAACTGTGAATCATTAAAGGAGGACTTTTACCAACTCTCCCAATTTCTTTCATTAGTTTTTTTTCACATTGGAAAAAAACGATTCACCACCAGTTCAGTTCGCTCATTTCATTGTGTCAGAGTTAACGTGTTTCATGAACCTATGCATGTATTTATATTTGATGTTAAAGTTATTTATTATACCACTTTTGAACTCGGAAAGCTACTCCAAATGTAAGTAATTATCAATGTTAGTTTTCTATACACTGTTTGAAGCGTTTTATTTTAAACAATCATTATTTTACATAATGTATTGGGTTTTTATCAAAACTCCATTCGAGAACTCCATTTTAATATGTATGTTTTTGTTCTTACATTTCAGAGTCCTGAAGATGAAACGATAACGTTTCGAAACGTCGACAATTTGGTAAATGGTTTTCTTCAATATTACGACCGAATACCCGCCAACCAACATTTGAAATCATGTTCAACGGTCGCTATCCTATACAACCTAATATTTTATTGCATCATTGCATGGCATTTCTAGAGAGCTCTTTGCCGAAATAGAGTTCGTGGGGTCTACTTCGTAAAATTTCCGAGATTTGTTACAAAATAAGAAATTATGCAGGTTTTTTCGAAAAAAAATGGAATCGAGTTGGACGCTGTCGTAAAATTTGACACGTCCATACAATTCCGAAAATGATGATGTTTAAACAAAATGAAATTTCAATAGAAACGGGAGTATCTACATCACGAAGAAACAATTCTAGTAGTCTTCATAAGAACAGGTAAATATTATCAAAAAAAAACCATTGTGAAAATCTTGTACAAAGGCTACTTATAAATGCTCGAATAGGTTATCATCATGTTCCACACAAGCTGCTAGTCTTCTAGTAAATGAGCCCCGAACTCTAGCAAGCTTTGCTCCATCAGAAGGCTTCCATGATCCTGTTCTTCATATCATCTGCAGTTGTTGGACGATCTCTGGAAACCCTTTCCTTCACGTTTCTTCGAATAAAAAGCTATAGGTGTGAGGTCTGGGGATCGCACGGACCCAGGAAAACTACCTCCTCTGCATATCCAACGTTTAGGAGATAACTGATCTGAAAATTTTCGGACTATCCTATGGTTATGCACAGAGCTGTCCCAAAGTACCCAAGGACTACTGAACGCGTATGTGTCCTTATATTATGCATATTTGAGAGATTACAGTGTTGATATAATCATTGTATTGAACGTTTTGCGTTACAAAGTTAGTTTACGATCCCTCTACTCTTTACAACAGACATTCCATAGAGCAGGAACTTGTCTTGAACTTTTCATAAGATTCAACGTATTTTCAGTTGTCCACATTCTGCAACGTATTTTGTTGATTTTAAAATAATTGGTTACATCTCACTGAAAACTAACCTCAAGTGAAATATCCCCGATCCCGTTGAGAAGCTGAAACAATATATCTAGTCCTGAAACTGGTACAGACCTGCCGATGTTTTCCATTTAAAATCGACAATGCTTCCGCCGATCGTCTCCAAGTCTGTACTTAGTGACTGTCTGTGACTGGGGAGGCCTTCAGAACCATGTCTCGCACTTACTTCCTGTACCTGGTGCTATTTTTGCATCGACGGCAGGCGCACCGTCAGAGTGACAACAATTTCAATCATGTTTTACTATGATAACTATGTGCTAATTCTCTGCAGGTGCGTACTGGTACACAATTTATTGAGAAATATTTTTTGAAGATTTTATTTAATGTGTTGTGTTAATGCGTTCAGGGTCCAATTCTATTTATAATTAGCATGTGCGAATTTTGGTATCAGAGATCATTATATTGTAAAAATAAATCAGGAATTCAAGATGGAGCCTCCGAAATGGCTGACGTGTGTTCTATCATTGATGGTCCAAACCTATTCAAAATTGTTATCTGGAGGTTTCTGGGGTCGCAGTTTTGATTTTATTGTCAAAATTCAAGATGGAGGATCTAATATGGCGGACGAGATTTTTAATCTATTATCCGATTTCGATGAAAATTGGTATGGAGGGGTTTTTGAAGTCGGAATTCAAGATTTGTCAGAATTCGATAATTCGAGGAGACAGCTTCAAAATATTCGATATTTTGGAGTGCACTAGCGTACGGGTCGTATTCATTCCACCACACAGTTTATTCAATGCCACACGCCACACTCATAAATAATATATAATAGGGGGCAAATCATTGCATTCAACATAATTATTCTGTTTCCATTGCTGTTCTAGATTCAATTCGACTTGATTAACCCTATTTTTTTATTTTTTATTTGGACCAAATTGTTTATTAACTTAAGTGCCTAACAGACTCATTCTTCTGAAAATTGCTCAGTGCTTATACCATAAGACGGAAATAATAGTCATTGACTCATGAATGAATCGATCGATCAGTGTTGCAACCTCCGCGCCACCGTCGGAAAATATCAGTACAATTACTAACGTCGACCAGAAACTTTCACTAAAATAGAGGCTGCTTCAAATGCTCCGTGAGCTCTATTGCACGGGCCCTAATAAATTTGGCACTGTGTCCGCATTGGAACAAGCGGCATTTCGGGAGTATAGATTCGGCTGACGTCACTGACTTTCATTTCCGTCTTATGGTATAGTGCTCGCTAAGTCCAATTACTTTCTGAAAGTGCTAAGTAATGGCGAGCATTTCAGAAATGAAAGTGCTCAGTGCTCCAAACTCGGGATTACTTTTCAAGAATGCTTAGTGCTCGAAGCACTTTTTGTCAGTGCTCGGCACAGGTCTGGTTATGCACTGTAGCACCATCGTTGCACATGGCCCTTCTGGTGTTCTAATCCACATTCTGGAAAGATTTTCGCGAAAAAATGTAAATACCTGTCACCATTCAGAACATTGTCGGAAAAGTAGGATCCTATAATGTGATTTCCTATAATTCCTTCCCAAACATTGAGCAGCCATCGCTTTTGGTGATCAACAGTCCACAACCTGAGAATTTTAGATTGCATGATCATTCAATCAATCAATCAATCCATTTATTTATCACAAAATATACATATAAATTCAATCACAAGGACCAAAGACAGATGCATGTTTATAACAAGTCACAAATAAATATCAAAGCAAAATAAAATAAGATACCTACCATTAGATTAAAATACATGATAAAAATTGAGAAATTCATCTTTACAGGAACATACTTTTCGGACAATATAGCATAAAAAGGTAGAAGACGTGAATACACAAGAGACAACAAGAGAGACAGTCATATATATATGAGTATGCTATATTGAATACAAATCAAATCAATGGCATATATCGCGAACACAACACAAATTATACTAAGTACTCATCTATAGTGTAGCATGCTCTCTGAATTAGCTGCTGTTTCAATCTTGTTTTGAAAATATTTGAATTGAGGGAGCTCTAAATATGCTCATCAAGAGAGTTGTATAATTTACAGCAAGTAAAAAAAAACTTTTTTGGTACAGCGTTGTCCGGTGATTCTCAGGTTGTAGTTGGCCTTTGAAACGTGTATTATGGTTATTCTTCTCAACAGTATTCAAAAACTTTATTTTTATTTTTATAGACGTATGTACTTCCAGTATATACAGAGTGGCCACTTTTTTAATGGGATTGTATTGGTAACTTTTAAGCCATAAGAGTTAGAAGGTCGGTCAAATGGAGAAAAAGTTGCATTTATAGAAGCATTGTCAAGCAGTTCAAACAAATCGAGATTATCAGGGCCGGTTATTGAGGTATCATAAGAAAAGTAAATTCTGTCATTTTGATTTTTCTTTTTTTCCCACTTTATTTCGAATATAATCAGAAAATGTCACAGGAGTTTTTTATTCGACAGTAAATTATGCTCAATTTGACATAATCAGATTTCGTATCCAACGTTTCGTACGCTCTGGGCCACCCTCAACCTCATTTTTTTCAATACGGACCTGTATATTTTATGACACTTTTCGAAATGACTTTCAACGCTGAATTCAACCATATATCATACAATGTCATTCAAAGTTGATTTTCGGGTGATTTTGACCCTTATCCAAATTTCTTTGGGTCGGATCTGTATTACATTTAGGTACCTTTAGTTTAATTAACAACATGCAATACATTTCGATAAGAAAATCAACTAACTCATCTTCAACTGAATGGAACGTAACAGAATCAAAGCAAGAAACAAGTAATAATCATTTACAAATTTCAAGAGGTGAAAAACCTATTTCATAATAATTAAACGAAACTATCATTTAATGAAAGAAAAATCAAATGATTATTCGAAAGTAAATGATGAACATTAATGAAGTGAGTGTTCGAAATGTCCACCATTTTGTAAAATGCACTTTGCGGTTTTGGAACCCATACTTCTTATACATTTGCTTATTTCGTCTCCTTCAATACATTCTCAATCTTCTCGCGAAGAATCTCTATTGTCGGGTTCGTAGTATCATACATTTCATTTCTAAGATATCCCCGCAAATAAAAATCTAGCGGATTGAAATCCGGAGATCTGGCAGGCCATGCTACTGGACCTCTTGTTCCAATCCATGAATCGGGAAAAGTTCGATTTAGATAGTCTGTGACTATTCTTGAGTTGTGTGGACCACATCCGTCTTGTTGAAACCATGGACTATTACGCCGATACCGTATAGGAAGATCATCCAACATTTCTTCTATAATTTCTACATATTTCGCTCCGGTTAGGTTGCCGTCAATAAAATAGGGTCCCAGTAATTTATTATTCAACAAACCGCACCATATGTTGAAAGAAAAACGATATTGATGTCTAACTTCATGAATTAAGTGAGGATTTTCTGTGGCATAAAAATGCTAGAATTTGTGAATGTGGTTTCGTCTCCCCAAATGATATTG
The DNA here is from genome assembly GCA_018342105.1 of Gonioctena quinquepunctata. Taxonomy (NCBI): domain Eukaryota; kingdom Metazoa; phylum Arthropoda; class Insecta; order Coleoptera; family Chrysomelidae; genus Gonioctena; species Gonioctena quinquepunctata. Next base: position 264,776 of record JAFIRS010001462.1, on the reverse strand, counting down.
TGCGCAAAATTGTTGTTATTCCGCACCTTCCGTTGAAACCAATTACAGAATTGCAACCTCCTCTCAGGATCATTGCGATATAGTTTTTGCACGGCTTGGTATTTATAGTCATGGTATCCGTGTCTCTTGAGTATTTTATTAACAGCACTTTTTGATAAATTGCATTCACTGGCCATAGTTCTCGATCCCATTCCTGGATTCATTCGAATTTGGGCCAGAACATTGATGTCATTGATAGGCTCGTTTCGTCGTACATAGGGACCTCTAGGTTTGATGAATGAATTATGTGCAAGTAACGTTGTAGATAAACGTCGAAACATTTTGATATTTGGTGTTGTTCTTTCAGGATATAATTCAGTATACCTTTGTTGTGCTTTGAACGAATTTCTATCTAGTTTTATGTACACTTCGTACATATCTCTCTTCTCTCCATTTGTGTATCTTACCATATCGAATGAGTTAAATCGAAATTACTCAGAAAAGTATTTGATGACAAGTTCTTGTGACACAATAATAAACGAAGTGACAAATAATATGACATTTCTTGTTATGTTCTTTTTTATCCACGGTCTACTACTTGAAAATAATACATTCAATAAACCTAGAGTTGTGTGTATGCAAGAAAAAACAAGTCTATCAACGATATCAATGTTCTGACCAAAATTCAATTGAACCCAGAAAAAAATCGAGAACTGTGGCCAGTGAATGCAATTTATCAAAAACTGCTGTTAATAAAATAGTCAAGAGACGCGAATACAATGATTTTAAATTTGTATACCAAGCCTTGCAAAAATTATATCGTAATGATCTCAAAATGAAGTTCGATTCTGTAATTTGTTTCAACGGAACAAATGACAAATCCAACAATGATGATTCCTCGCGAGAAGATTGCGAATGTATTGGAAGGTATTCAAGGAGACGAAATAAGCAAATGTATAAGAAGTATGGGTTCCAGAACCGCGAAGTGCATTTTACAAAATAGTGGACATCTCGAACACTTACTTCATTAATGTTCATCATCATTTTCTTTCGAATGATCATTTGATTTTTCTTTCATTAAATGATAGTTTCGTTTAATTATTATGAATTAGGTTTTTCACCTCTTGAAATTTGTAAATAATTATTACTTGTTTCTTGTTTTGATTCTGTTACGTTCCATTCAGTTGGAGATGCGTTAGTTGATTTTCTTATCGAAATGTATTGCATGTTGTTAATTAAACTAAAGGTACCTAAATGTAATATAGATCCGACCCAAAGAAATTTGGATAAGGGTCGAAATCACCTGAAAATCAACTTTGAATGACATTGTATGATATATCGTTGAATTCAGCGTTAAAAGTTATTTCGAAAAGTGTCATAAAATATGCAGGTCCGTATAGAAAAAAATGAGGTTGAGGGTGGCCCAGAGCGTACGAAACGTTGGATACGAAATCTGATTATGTCAAATTGAGGATAATTTACTGTCGAATAAAAAACTCTCGTGACATTTTTTGATAATATTCGAAATAAAGTGGGGAAAAAAGAAAAATCAAAATGACAGAATTTACTTTTCTTATGATATCTCAATAACCGGCCCTGATAATCTCGATTTGTTTGAACTGCTTGACAATGCCTCTATGAATGCAACTTTTTCTCCATTTGACCGACCTTCTAACTCTTATGGTTTAAAAGTTACCAATACAATCCCATGAAAAAAGTGGCCACTCTGTATAAGCTTACAACAGTTAGGATTTTGAATTTTTTTAAATAATCTCTGCAGCTCGTTCTAGTATCGATACTAGCAAGAATTCTAATCGCATATTTCTGGAGTACCAATACTCATTCATATTATGTCTGTTGATCTCAAACATTGCTCCATCAGAAACCTCGTCAATCATGCCATTCATCTGAATACAAAACGCAACTGTATTTGCAAAATCATTACAATACGATTTTTTATAGTTTCAGATAATGAGGGTGGAAACTTATGTTTCAATATTATTCTGTTCACACTACTTTGTGAAATATCCGTTTCTGCTGTTATTGCCCTGGTGAAGATTTTCCTGTACCATCAATAAAACTTGTGACTAATTTTTTTCATTGATCCACCACCAATTTCCTTTTTGCTATGAGACACACCACCAGTGAGTTCGAACCGATCTCTTCGCTTTTGGAATGAAGACACCCGTAGAGTTCTTGCTTTTGGATAGTTTTGATGGTAGATTCTGCTTGCTAATGAAGGATTTTTTTCAGCTTCGCCCATACAGTAGACCATATTCACTAATTCTTTGCGAGTGGAATTCATTATTTATGAACCGTGTACAATTATTGAAACTACATAGATGTGTCAAATTTTACGATTCCTTTTTTTTTCGAATAAATCATCAGAATCTGTTCTTTTGCAACGAATCCCGCAAACTTCACAAAATACACCCCACACATCCTATATCGAGGAAAATCTCTTGGAAATGCCATGCAATGAAATATAGGGTGTAACAAAAATATTAGGTTGCCGTTTAAAAAAACAGAACTCAGTTGTGTATCTCATTTTGGGACATCCTGTATATAAATAGAAATTTTTCTAGAATGTGTCTCATTGTCGGACATATCGTTGAAAAAAATCGATAGCTTGGGTCAGCTTGGGTCACCTTGTATGTTCCAGTTCATTTATGAGCGAAACTTTTCTCAATATTGTCAATGGATATGTCTTCCTATCTGAAGTGAGTTAATGCCCTCATTCTTTCACCCAACCACGATTCTAATGAGTTTTCTCATCAATTATATGTTGACTGTCAAAATTTTACTTTTGTCTATTTTTTATGGAATGATTCTCATTCCAATATGGCTATTTCCATTGCCCTTCATGTGTGTCTTTATCATTGTCCATTTAGATGAGCCGTAAGTTGTAATAAGGGGTCTTTGAAATACTGCCATCACCAATATTGTTCTCTTGGTAACTTAACTATCTGCCTATCCTTGTACTATCATTGTTGCTTCATGATAGGTGTTATACCAGGTGTCAACAAATCTATTAGACAAGTCATAACTTCTAGAATATTAGGTATGTCAAATTGAGATTTGGTATAGGTGAATGGTATGTGAAGAGGAGAGTTTTCGCATATTTTTCACTTTCCGGTCACTTCCGGTTTCACCTGAAATGGCTCCGGTTTTGAATTCTTAAAAGGCACACCCTGTATATTGTAACATTTTGGAATTCTGAGACAATCCTGGATCAGAATGTGACATTTTAAAAGGTTTTCACGGCTACTTAATTTTTTTAGAGTCACTTTTATTATTACATCTAGGTGGCCATGATCAGACGTAAACTAATCTGAGGACCTCAGGTGATGTCAGAAAATTATAATCGCAAAGTTTTAGTGACTAGTATGATAGATAGGTATAAGACAAGTTGGCAAAATTACATTTTCCTGTCGAACTATTATTTCTCAAAAGGCGACCATTTTTTGACAAGCACTTCCAAAAAAAAGGATTTTTTGACGAATCTAACGATACTAATTTATTTGAGATTGGATTGAAAATAAGAACATAAATTGAATAATACTGAAGAAAAATACTGGATAATGATTCATTTACTCTTGTCAGGTGTTCCATGGATAATAATTCATTTACTTTCACTGCAGGAAATTTTCAAAGTGCATTCCTCGTTGTTCAAGACACATATCAGCTTGTTCAATTGTTTCTCTCAACGCGTTTCGTAACTTTTGAGGCGTTATACTTCTAAATGCCCGTAGAATTATTTCTTCTAACATTTCAAGAGTGGCTGGGGCTGTTGCAAAGTGAACCTTCCCTTTAACATATCCCCAAATAAGGAAATCGAGCACAGTGAGACCCGGTGAGCTGACAGACCACCGTACTGGACCATTGGTTGCAATAACTTGATTATTAAAAGGCTCCATTGAGTAATTCAGAACTTCTCTGGTATTATGAGGGGGTGCTGCATCTTGTTGAAAGTAAATTCGTCGTAAAACTGCTAAAGGTATATTATTAAGATGATCCTCGATTTCATTTTGAAGTAACTCAACCCTGTTAACTGACCTTGAAACAATATTGGCCCCATTATTATGTTTCTAACGATACCAGCCCGGACATTGACGCCAAACCTTCCTTGCAAATTGCCCCCTCTCATTGCAAGTTGATATTTTGTTGGGTCCAGTACCGAGTATTTTGCGTATTGGACATACCATTATATGTAAATCGTGATTCATCGGAAAATAGAATGAAGTTGATAAAATTTGCGTTGACTCTATGATTTTGAAGCAGCCAATCACAAAATCACCATCGTCAGCATACCAATGTTGATGTAACTGATATTTGAATGCTCGATATCCGTGCTTTTTAAGTATTTTTTTTTGCTGATTCGTGACTAATCTGCATTTCTTGACTAAATTCTGGTAAAGAAACCGTTTTATCAATATCAACCAAAGGAAGAACGTTGATCTCAGTCTCTTCATTCATAATGAACCTCTTTTCCGACTCTTGATTTCCTTTTTGCCTAAAACGATTCTCAACATACAGAAAATACTGATTGGCTGCATTTTGACGATTGGGATATCCCTGAGCATACAACTCAGCAGCATTCCTTGAATTTCTATAACATTCTCCGAATATTAATAACATATCCAGTTTTTCACTCTGAGTATACATTATTTTGAAGAAAAATTCAACTGAAATTTAACGAAAATTAAGAAACTTTTACTGTCTGCTCATAAGGCTTATGTCACTGTCATTACTTAAGTGAGTGTTTCGTTTTCCAAAGAAGACTTGACAAAAATAACTGCAATATATCATGCATCATGGCTAGCCATGGCACACTTGACAAAAGTAAATAAAAATATCACAACACGTAATTTTGTTTATTTCACATAATCCGCATGCCTTTATATTTGAAAAGTTTTTGCAAATAATTAGGAACACGGCATTCTATATATTTCTTGGAATATACTATATAAGAAAGTTGAATCAGTTGAAGGAGTTTTTCACAAATATTTGGGATTATTTTTTCGGATGAATTATAAAGTTTAATGAAAATTTGTATCGGGATGTTTTATCCAGTTCCATCTCAACTACCATCTATTGAAATATTTGCACTCAGTGTTAACAAGTTGTATAAATCCCGATTGATTATAAGATTCCATGAAACTCTTGCAGTTTCTCAGCAGAAGCTCTTCGACAATAATCGGTTATTGACGTTCGAAGGATCAAAAGGGCTCTTGATGAGATTCGGTATATGTATAATAATCCTTAAAGAAGTAATCTGTGATCCTAAACACCTCTCAAGATAAAATGGTTTTGTGCAATATTTTAAGAATGAAAAAATATAATTCCATGTGTGTGGCCGTAGTTTATGAAATGGCAGAAAAATGACATGAACAGAGGCATGTCATCACAGAAAATCGTTTGGGTATATAAGGATATTTTTTCATTGAATACTGAGAAAAGTTACTTCAGTGAAATGAATCATGATTCCTCAAATCTTGAAATCATTCAGGAAATAACCCTTAATGCGATGAGCTACAGCTATGAGGAAAGTTTAATAATCTGACTTCAACGTCAGAATATTCAAATAATACTTCCATTTGTTTGATATCACAAATACAATTTATGTCGCGGTCCGCCTTGAACTCCGTGAGTATTTCGTTTGAAGTTTGTCATGAAGTGAATGAATCCAATTCGGCTATATAATTAATGAACATCAGTTTGAATGCTTTTGAAAGGGGAACGCCAACGGACTGTCGGCTCATTCGTATTCTACACAATATAATATCACGAACCACCTTGATTTCATTCGCTGCTTTTCCAGGGTGTATTCTTTGTTACATCCCATCTAATAATCAATCTCAGGTATCACGTACCCCGATCTGAACGTTAATTAATGAGAATTCCTGAACTTGAAATGAGATCTGATGAGTAAGCAAAGATGAGGCAGGAGAGATAGAGGCAGAGTAATGAAAGGGACAGTTGAGAGGATGTAAATATAGATTTTGGATACCTGAAGAAACGCTAGTTGATGCTCTGGAATACTAACGCTTCCATTTCCTGTTTCATCTCCGCCGTGACAATGAAATTTTGAATACTTTAATAAGTTAAGCTGTTTTAATTTATATTAATTTTAAATTGACAGAATTAACACTTTTAATCTCATGTGGCAAATCTATTAATCAAAATTGAATACACTGCATTCATTAACAAGATGGAAGGACTTGGATCAACTGAATATCAATCTTGCAAAGGGGTATGGTCTGGATCTGGTCTGCAGGCCACATAAATGGTCCTCGATTTCCCCACTAACGATGACCAAACAACGATCTCAATTTGGTATCCACAGTTCTTGTATTGTGCAGTATTGCCCCGTCCATATGGTAACATTAACGTGCAGCTCTAGCCAATGGCAAATTTTCAAGAAATGTTACCACTACATTTTGAACAATTTCCGAGTTATCTTTCACTGTTCAAATTTCCATCGTACATAAAATAGTATACCTCTTGGTTCATTGCCACATAAAACACATTTATCAAAAATGTTACTTGATTTTCAACTTGGAGCACCATATGGGGATTCTTAGAAACCCAAAAATGTCGATTTCGCCTATTGTAAACTCCTTGCTGACAAAACTTTGGCTCATCAGTCCGAATTGTTTTCTAAGAATCCGGCGTGCTCTTGTATTTCGAGTTATAAATCAATGCCACCAAAGTAATAATATTCACTTGAAGACGGAAACTAGAAGGCCTGGGGACTATGAAACTCCAAGGGGAAACTCTACAGACTAACGCAAATTGGACAAGATACAAAGTCTTGCCTCTATAGAGGAGGAAATACTCGGTATCTGTAGATTATAAGGCACTGAAACCATTAATGTTGGAACCGTCACCTTTTAGGTTTTGGTGCAGGCTTTCCACGACATAGTAGTTAGTGAATATGTACTTTATGTGGAAAAAACTCAGGCGCTATCGCATCATTAGTTTTGGCATATTTGCAATCTGAATTTTTTAATGCACTTCATTGCAGCAGATCTTGATGCGTCATAGGTAGTCCGATTCCAATTTTTCAAAAAGATTTCGAGAGTAGAAGTATAGTACTACAAACCGTATATCCTCATTATGCGTTAAAATGCTACAAAATAGATCACCTTGGACTACTTTGTTTCTCTGCACAACAATATTCACAAGACTAAGTGCCGCGTCCGTGATTGGCACGACTTATATATTCGAACATACACCTGGAATTTTCATCGCCGTTCCGGAATCGTCTCGCTTCTTCCCGATGTTTCGATGACGTCATCGGAACACCCAACAGCCCAGTACTGCAGGTCAACGGTTGTAAACAGCATTTGGGCGGACACTGCTTATCCTCTTGATTTCCGTAACAATATCATTGAACTCAAAGGTGTATGAAATTGGTCAACATATATTCACTCTCAAAAAGAAATTCATACGTGAAAATATTATTCTAAAAGTTGTATATTTTATTAATTAACTCGCCATCTTCAAATTTTAGGAACGTTCAATTTATTGTGAATACTTGTCCATCACCTATTATGTGTTCAGTAGAACAAGTTCTTATAGAGGTAAGTATTCACTCGGATATATTCAGTATACACCAATAATACAGAAAGCAACGATAATAATGATACCGCATGATTATGTGTTTTTAAGAGATTTACGATTTGAACTATCAAAATTAGGACGATATGTCGGATGGAATTGTTCCCGCGGGAGGTATTACACCAAAACGTAGTAACAATGAATGGATTTATGCATTAGAACTCCAGAACGTCGTTCCTAATGGGGGTCCTGATAAGCCGGGAAGGGTCATTTAATATTTATACTACATATCGTTATTCGGGGTTATTTTTGATAAATTGTTCGTAACATAAGTGCAGGGGATAGAAGTTTTGGTCAAACGATGTCCAACGCTCAATTTGTTCTCACAAATGGCAGTCGGGAGTTGTTTTACCACCAATGGAAATATTTGAAACACCGACCGACCAATACCGTCAGAATACTGTAACAATGACGTCTTGGTTTCGAGATTTCGCGGAAAAAGATGAAGTTTTTTTCTCTATTGAAAATTCCATAATGCATTGTCACCCGGAATTATGAACACCTGTCAAATTTCAAACGAATCGGACGGCTAGAAGTCGGTGAAAATTCACTTGCAAAATTTGACCCAAACTAACAATCGAACGAACGAAATAAGTAACTAACAAGTGAAACTAAATAAAAGCTTGTAAAAAGCGAAGATAATAATAGGAGACCAGGTTGACAAATTTCTATTGGAAGGTCCAGACAATAATTTTCTAATGACAAAGGTTGGTGACTGCAGTAAAATTTTTCCAATAATCATTGATGACACGGACGGCTTCACTTCAATAATTATGCTAGGATACACACTTTACTCCCTAGGAATTTGTTTTGCGTTGCAGTGCAGCGTTGTCGTTATGTAATTTGTTGTTACAATATTTTGAAAAGGTACAATTTGTATACCACGACATACAAATACCTTTTTCTAGCTTATAAATATCTTAATTCTCTCCTTCACTCAAGTTTCTTGCGAGAGAAGTTTTTCGACATTAAAATTCATAAAAAATCGTCTAAGAAATCAATCAACCCAAGAAAATTTTCAGTGTTTCTTGCTGATGTCATGCAACAAGAATATTCACAATGGTCTTAATCCCCATGAAATTATTGACAAAGTAGCCCAAGAAAGTTATTTAATGAGGAAAATGCTCATGTATGGAGGGACTGGAGTACCTTACAATACAATACAGCCTAAATGTTGAATGCAGTATGAAACTCTTATTGGAAAGCTAACTCAATTGAATTTATTCTCAAAAACACTGCGTATGAGGAACAATTCGTGGAGAAATCCCCAAATGTTTTTGACAACCTCCACAAATCAACTGGGTGACACATTCATGCGAGACAAACATCTCACAGCTAAAATATACTCCCGAATTAACAGAACAGAACCATGGAATGAGAGAAAAGAAATAATATACTTCGTATAGCAAAAGTTATATTGATCAGATATCAGGATAATTGGGAGTTCGTTCAAACTAACAACATGATTCAATCAAAATGAATGAATGATTCACAGGATCCAGATAGGACTCTAGAAATGGCAGATTGATGATGAACTGAGTTCATATTCTAGACAACCCCTTACCCATGAAGCTAAGAAATATTTCAATTCATTTGATAAAACAGTTAACAAAACGCCAATTATCTGTAGTAATTGTGTTTTTCTGATATATACAGAACTGAAATACAAGTCATCAATTGAATATTCTCTCTATTTAAAAATGAATACTTTTGGTATATGCACTCATCGGATTGAATTGTTCTCCTACACTAATATGAATATCCTGGATAATTCAGATTGACAGAGATTACTATTTCCAAATAAGTATAGGAGCTCCCTCACAAGAAACTGATCTTGCAACTTCCAACATTTATGTTAAAAATAACACATCATGTTTCAGCAAGTGCTTCTGACCGAAAAATGGTTTGAAAACAAATCGAATTGACGACTTCATCACACTATAAGAGACTTTTTTATTATTTATGAAGTGAGCCAATTGCTTGCTGAACCAAAGCATTCGTATTCAGTTGATATTATCGAAAACATTTGCGAATGGATATAACGGAGAATGGGTTTCACACGATGTGGAAAATCCAGAAGAAAACGACACATTAAATGACAGTAACAATCGCATTTGATGTTCCGAACCATTACAAAGTTCCATTCACAGATGGTTTTCATAAAGACGAAACAATATCTTTTATTAGGAGGTAGACAATAACGAATCAGTTACGGTTCTACAGAGACGCAGCTCTTTTTGATTTCATGCAGTGAATTGGAAAACTATATGGAATAGAACGACTTGTGAATGAGAGTTCAATTTCGAACATTAACTTGAAATTATGCAAGCGCACCTGATTTTTGTAAGAATATACTTTGATATTGAATGTAAAAAAATTTAAGACGACAGCTTGACGAATACTCTTATTCATTGGCGGATTCTATCTAAAATCGACATTTGGAAGTACTCGAAGCTCCCAATTTAATCGATCAAAATGGAGTTTTCAATTTGACAGACGCTTTTCATTGATGGTCCCATTATTCATATTCATTGTGGAATATTGGGAATGGTTATATATATATATATATATATATATATATATATATATAGAAAAATGTATAAATTAGTATATCCAGTACTTGTCTTATATTCAAGAGTGAACTTCAATCCATATGCTATGCCCCGAAACTATAACTATAACGCCACTGTAAAAGTGATCCAAGAGGATTCAGAAAAAATACAGACAATTCGTTCTGGGCTTCCGTCAGAGAGAAACATGAAAGTGTAATTTAGAATATTGTTAAATCACGTCAGTTCGGAATTTCAATTCACAGAGTATTCCCATTTACCTTGATAAAATTTATTATATTTCATTAAAAAGCTCAAATCTATTGTTTAAATTCCTCATTATTATGGGACACCCCCTCTCTTGAAAGAACTGATAATACATTTTGATTACTGAGAAGAGTTATAAGTTTGTCAGAGAAGACTAAAAGTATAGAGTCAGTAAAAGTGTTACCAGCTTCCAGATTTCTCCCAGTCTGGAGATGGTCCGGGAAGTTCAAAATCAGTACTCCGGTAAGTAGAAGGTATATTTGTGATTCTCTGGAAAAATCCCACGGAAGTTATGACCAAAATAACCAACCTATTTATAGATGTCATGATCCAAAAATCATCATCCCGAATAGAAACATCTGAATACAGAAAGAAGTCACATACCAATCGATATCTACAATACAACTCAAACCATCACGCCAGTGTGGAAAAGGGTATGATTAAAAGTATCTATAATCGAGCCCAAACAGTTTGCAATTCCAACCAGAATCTACAGGAAAAAATAAACCTTATATAAATCTCTTCACAGGAAAAATGCATATCCGGATAAGTTTGTGGAAAAAACAATCATTGACATTGAAAACAACAATCCACCAAACAACCATTTAACACAACCAACTCACACCACCTACACATCTCACAACCAACATAGTACCTTACGTTCCCGGATTATCTGAGATGATCAAACGGATTGGACATAGGTATGATGTGAGAACTCATTAAAAAAAATACTGAGATCCATACTAACACAAACAAAACTGAAAAACACCGGAGAAAGTACCAAAAACTATGTTTACAACATGCCTTGTTCGTGTGGTGATTGTTATATAGGTGAAACGTCAAAAGCATTAGAAGGGCGTCAGAGTGAACTTCGAAGTCGCATCAGAAATCGACAGATAACAGGATCAAAAATTGCAGAACATATCCTCACATTCAATGGCGATCGTATAATTGAATGGAATAGGAGGAAAATCTTGATGAAAGAACCCCATCAAGAGAGAAGAAAATTGAAAGAAACGGCCTGTATTCTTCTTTCCAATAACAACTGCTTTTCAACGATTTCTGTTGAAATGGACCATACATAGTTACCTCTACTTAGAGAAGAAGGGAGAAATGGCAGAATGCTAATAAACTGATCTGAACAACACCCCATATATCACCCCATACGTCAATTTCAAACTTTTTGGCAGATCTCAATTCACATCCGTCATTTGAAAAAGCTACAAAGACTCTGCAAGAGAAAAAATAACAAATTAAGCTATCAAAGAAGATTTAGAAGATTTTGAGAACGGGGCCAGATATAGTCTCCGAAACGTCAAACTATATAGAGAAGTATCTTGAAGTTAGTGAGTACTTGAAATATAGTTTGGTGAATGCAGTAACTTATTGGGGTGAACTAGTTAGTTTGCCCTTCTATACTTCTATAAATTTTCCTGATTATATTTTCATTTTTAAACTGTGGAGGGTTATCCAAAAAAACATGTTGAAAAATGTTGTTTCTCCACAAAAAATCACATTCATTCAATACTTGAACGTAATGGAATTCTGAAAAATATTGTTTGATTTTAATGCACCACACTATTCATATGCACAGTTGCATTATGCAAAACATCGAACAGCTTTTGCGAAATGTGGAAGTTTTAGGAGCCGTATAAAACCTTTTTCTGAGAAAATGGATACGGGGTTCGAGTGTTTAATGTAAGTCGAACCAGCTTCTATAGAATCACAAAATTATCGCAGAAACCGAAAACAAAAACACGATGTTTTAACTTGATTACTGCAGTTATAGCATTTATTATCGCTTGTTGTGAGTTATCCTTTTTTTCATTGATGGTGAAGCATCGATAGAGCAAAAATTGTAAAGCTGCTGCATGATTCACAACGAAGACATCTGAAACAAGCTGCTAACGTACAACAAAATATAACCCATCTCCAATCGCCTGGGTGGAAATAGAGGAAATCGGTACCTAATAACAATTTCCTTATGAACATCATACAGAACAGTTGTTGAGCGATTCATAATTGATGCATTGATTTTATATATATATATATATATATATATATATATATATATATATATATAAATGAATTCAATATAAGATAAATACAGTTGAATATAGTTGAACAGACTGAACATGTCTTGGAAAAACAAGAAATGAAGGATAACTTTTTCTCACAAGACAAGACTTTCAATTGGTGGTGTTGAATTTCGATGCAACAGAAATCGGATTCGAATCTCTCATTACCAATATCCCTAATCGAATAAACTATCACATTGAATGACACGTAGGGATTTTGGGATTGACAAATATACCCTCAAATTGGCAAACTATTCTCCATTGATTTATCGTTTTACTCAAGATATCGAGTAGTTGAAATCAAATTAATATTTGAATAGCAGATATAGTGGAGTAATATTAGATTTTAGCTTCAGAAAGTTAGGGGACCACGGTAACTTTTCACTGTATATTAGTGATGATGTTAGATACAACATATAAAAAGTTACCAACCGTAAAGTGTGTGCTTAATTTTGTATTTAACAAATAGGTTGCAAAATTACTTTGTTTATTGAATATATTTTGAAAAATATTATTATTTTGGAAAACTGATAGAGCGATTCGAAAGAATGGAATATTTTACATGAAAAAGTACATGAAGTTTTTCTAATATACGAGAATGTGAGGCGGCGACACTGAAGGGCATTGCTCGAGGAGCACGTAGCCAGGAGCGCGCTTCACTTAATTCGTTATAACTTTTAATCTGATTGATCAAATTGAGCGCTAAAATATATTCAAATGAAAGACAAAAAAAGTAGCTAACGGCATGCCAAAAAATATGAATAGGAATAGTTAATATATGAATTTACGTCAAAGTATAATTTTCTATAAAAACAATTAGATATCTGCCATTTTTTGAATTTTCGCAAATAACACTTGAGAAGGTTTAAAATGCAAGAAAATTTTGAAAGCTCCTTCAAAAAAATACAGTGGTCGAAATATTGAATAATTTAAAAAAATGACAAATTTTATTTCTTAGGCCAAGTTTATGAACCAAAGACTCTAGTTTAAAATATAATATTGAAATTTTTCAATGGCACACGTTGAAACTTGTGATCGGTACTTCGAAGAGGTCTGATTGGTTTTATGAAAAAAAATTAATATTAAAAATTTACCAAAAACCAAAAAATAAACAAATTTTGCTTCAAAATCCTTGAAATGTTTTGTTAAATAAACTTTGATAACGTTTATACAGAAAAAAAAGGTTACTTAACCAAAATATATTTATATAACGACCTCGAACAAAGTATACGCAGCGTAAAATATGTTATAAAAAGATAAGTCAAGTTGTTTATTTTTTTTTTATTGTTTACCAAGTGTCCGATTCATGAACAGGTTTCTATGAAAAGGACGGCTGTTCCCATGAAATAGACACTAGATGATTTTCATAAGGTTTTCATAATATACTGATTACAATACAGTAGGATATTTTAAAAACAATTATGACAGAGAAAATGTAACTTTTCCATAACTCCACAAGAGTTGTGAGCCCATTTCTTGCAAAGTTTACACTGAAGCCACTCTTCTTTACTGTCTTGATATTCACCTTGACAGATTGGACAAACCGAATAATCTTCATTCTCTTCACCATTTTGTCATTAAATTCTTCCAGGTAAGCCGGTGTTGGAGTGATATTTCCGAGGATATATCAGTGTCAGAATCGTAATCATTTCTAGGAACTTTTGGTGACTTTTTTTTTTAGTTTTCTCTGCTGATACTTTTGCTGTTTCAGAGCCTTTATTTGTTTTTAGTTTTTTCACCTTTTCCTCATATGCTTCCATAAGATCATCTTTTTCAGGAATTTCAGTTATAATAGCACTTTTTCTTTTTTTTCTATTAACTTGGACCGATTTCCGCGGCATTGCTTTTGGATAGGTTCTAAGAAATTCAGGTGACATTGAATTCAGTTCAGCTCGACCTTGTATTCAAGGTCTCCACACTTTTAGAACAGTAGGGTCTAGAAAGGTCAGAGCTAGTTGAGGGGATAGGTCCCAAACAGGTGCTGTTAAAATTGGCGGTCTGCTTACAGGAATTTGAAGGTTTTTACTTTTAGTGTTCAAATTAGCAGAGGAAGTTGACTGAGAAACTATGTCCAATCCTCCAACTTCAGGTGAATCATTGCACTTCTTGCCTTGAATGTCTTGTTCTTGGGTTTGTTTGTTGCGAAGATTTGGCCTGTCGGTTACAGATGATGCCAGAAAGTCGTCTTCAGTAAATATTAATTGAATGGATATATTCCTGTTTTCAGCAAGCTCTCACAAATATTGTGTATTGAAAAAGATTCACTATATGCAGCATTAACAGATCCTGCAACTTCGTATATACTAACAGTTTTACTAGGATTTGAGACAAGCCAATTATTTAATGACACCTTGTACCTTGCCTCAAAAGGGCTGTAAACTGCCACATCAAGTGGTTGCATACGGTGACTACAGTGGGGAGGGAGTGTTAAAATGATAATATTATTTCTCCTTGCAAAATCAATAACTTGTATATTCAGATGAGTAATAATAATATAAAGCTTTATCTTCACTCGTGGGTTTAACATGGTTGACAAAATGCTTTAGGGACTCTACAAATACGTCTTCAGTAATCCACCCAGATGGGTTTGTGAACCCTTTAGACACTGTCGGTGCATCTTTAAGCATACTGTTTTCAAAATAGACCCAAGGAAACACTAATACTGGTGGCAATGATCCGCCGGCAGCATTTATAAAAAAAAGTGTGGTGACAAGCATTCCTCTTTCGGCAGATGCAATTTGACCAACCTGTTTGGAACCCCTTACCGCTATAACTTTTGATGATTTTGTAACAGTCATACAACCGGATTCCAAATCATGTTGGCTGGAAACTTATATTTCTTGTACAAACTTTCTAATTTAGAAAAAAAGATGCCTACGTTTGATTTATTGAAACTGGATGCTCTGCTTAGAGAGGTATTTGCTGGCTGACGGAGCGACAAATCCTTATTGCGTTTCATGAACCCATGAAGCCAGTGAATTCCAGCTTCATAGTTTTCATTCTATTGTGGTGGAATAGATATGTTGTTCGCCAAACTGGTATGCAAGCTGTCTTGTTTGCGAGGTGGTTAAGCCATGACACATTACCAGTGCAACAACCCACACTTTTAGTCAAATTCATTCCATCGGTTTTTCAGCCACACAAGCTAATTCACTGGAAGAATGTTCGAAAACTCATATTTTATTACCATGGGCTGAATCAATTGGCAGATAACTGAAGAGGCGATATTGTTTTTTTGATGTTGTCTTCTTGCTAACTGATTCGAGGAACTGCAACTTCATTCTACAGTCAGAAGTTTTCGTGAACCTTGTACATAGCAACTAATATTGAAACGAATTAACAATGGAGCGAACCAAAATGACCACGAAATTATACGAATCCAATAAATGGATTGCCGCAATGTGAATCATTACAATAATTTTACATTTTCATATTTATTTGTTATAAATACGTGTTAATCAAAAACGTTCTGTTTGATATAACATAAAATGTATATTTGCATTTGATGTTGAGGCAATCAGTATTAGCGGAAGTGGAACAGATATTTTTGAATATTATTATATTATTATGAAAATACATTCATCAGTATCAGTTACAAGATAAATATTTGTACTTTGGAATGAATGTTTGAATTCAGTATTTCATGTTATAGAACATTTTCATTAAGGGGAATAATAGTATTACGTCTGGGTCGGGCCATTTCGATTTTTTATATGGATGAGCCACTATGCACAGAAAAATATGAATTGCAATATAGTCTGTTGAGTACATGTCCTAACTCCCTACCCAAGTATTTTCCTGTACGAAGGAGTTGCTTTGGAGGGTGAATGAACACATGAATTCGTCAACTGAAGATGATCTGATCCCTGAAAATATTAATTGAAAGTTTGTGTTAACATCCATTATACAGTGCGTTCATAGAGTGTGGAAACGCTGCATTATCTTCCGAGTTAATCATTTTCGGAGGTAAAGCTCGAACAGGTCGATTATGGATTTTAGTTTCCCACCTTTTAAAAAATATATATTTTCCCCCACTACCTTACATGATATGACGTCATCGATATTTTTTTCAAATTGAAAGGGTATATTTTTCTGAGTTCAACCGTACCACATACGTCATATGTAATACTTCATGTTACAGTATACTGAGTATAAAGGAAACCAGTGTTCATATTTCATTATTTATTTTGCAATGGAAACCTAAGAATTACTCAGTAGTTAGTACGCTATGAGTTGAGTAGGCTATGGAAACATCTAAAAGCCCTTAGCAACCAAACAATAAGTTCTTAGTTACCGTTGCATATGTCATGTATTAAACTGATTTGTTGTGTAGCAAATCGATTTATAAGTCTTCAATGATACCTTTCTGGAAAATATAATCCCAAAAGAAATTATTTGAAATTACGATGGTGCTGTCAGAAAAACATCGAATAGAAGTTTTGATGATCTTAGGTTACGGCGATCGTAAAAGAGGTATGGCAGAAGTATGCGACATCTTTAATGAAAAATATCCTGATCGAGAACCAATAAGTAAATCGACGGTAAGCAAAAATTATAATTAATTACCATCGTTGTGATATGAATTGATGTATTACTTGGAATTGAAAAAATCCTCATTGTTCAATTACAACTTTATCTGACAACAATGAGATCTGTCGTGGTGCTCTGCAAAAAATTCCAAGAAAAGCCAAATTTCGTCCATATAAAGTTAAACTTATACATGAACTTTATGTTGAAAGTGAATAAAGTATAGAGAAATAGAGATAAGTGTAGGCACTTGTTTTCCATAATTAAAATACAGATAAATATAACTTAAATAATGAGAAAATAAGAAAATAGTAAAAAAAAAATTAAATATAAGATGTGAGAACAGCGTAAAAAGATAAAATCATGTATACATGTACGATGTGAAATCAGGAATATTACTAAAATATGTATATAAGTATATAAGTGTGAGGTCTAACAAGTAAACTAAACTATCTTTATCTGTAGACTGAAAGCACGAGGTACTTGTTGATTTTATTGAGTGAGTACATATCGAATTGTTCAAATCCAATCCTACTCCTTAGAAGAACCTAGTTCTTGATATATGAAGTATAGAGTTTGAACTGTTGACAATATAAACATTCGGTACTGTTTCGATAGTAGTACGGGGGGTCACGTGTTGCCATTTTTTTACTTGAGCTTTAAATTTATGGAATATTTTTATATTTTTTGTGTCATGAGGAAGAAGATCATAAACTTGATTTTTAGAACCTATTGACTTTTTAATGTATTTTTTGTTGTTACTTTGGTTTTGTTTCTTGTGTCATACCTATATTCTCCATTTTTTTCTTTAAACTGGTAAATCAGTAGAGTTTGAAAATAAATTTGCCTAATATTTAACATGCCAGATTCCTGGTAAAGTTGTTCACTTGGGTAAAACTCCGACATTTTTTAGTTTTTTGACACTTCCCCACCCTATTATACCGTAACTAAGGTGCGACTGGATGAGTGAGTAGTACAATATTTTCAGCTGTGGTAGGGATAAGAATTGCTTAAGTATTTTGAATTTTGGTAATGAAGACGACTTCTACAGACGCATGGAGTTTTGTGAAATTATGCAAGAAGTGTGTAATCAAAATAATGGCTTTGAATTCAATGTCTTATTTTTCGACGAATCAACTTTTTGTATAAACGGTACCATAGATACGCAAAATTGTCGTTATTGGGCAACAGAAAATCCCAATTGGACGATGGAAGCTTATACCTAATATTCCCAAAAAGTAATTGTGCGGGATGGGATTCTTAGGAATACCATTTTTTTTTTACGGTAGTGTGACGGGTAAAAATTATTGGGAAATGTAGTTCCATATTTAACTGTTACATTTCCAGAAATTAATCAACCCGGTCAAATAGTTTCTCCTATTTGGATCCATCAAGATGGAGCAGGTCCACATTATGCTGAATGGAACCTCTCCCAATCGCTGGATTGGACGACGCGGTCAGATTAAATGGTCTGCTACGTCCCCAGATTTAACTCCCTTGGACTTTTTTCTCTGGGGTTACTTAAAAAGTAAAGTGTACATAAATCGACCCACCAATTTGGAAGACCTGAATTCGAACTGAAATTCAACGAATTACACCAGAGATGTTGTCAAACGTAACCCAAGAATTCATCAGACGTCTTGGATATTGTCAACTAACCCAAGGAGCTCAGTTCGATCGTTTGTCGTGAGTTTGTTATTTGTTCATTTTTACTACTTACTTATAATATGTTCATTGCAAAATAAATATTTTAATGAATGTTAAGAAATATGAACCCTGGCTTCCTTTATACGCAGTATACTGTAACTTGAAGTGGAACATATGACGTATGTGTGGTATGGTTGAACTCAGAAAAATGAGCTTTCAATTTTTTATATAAAAATATACCCTTTCAAAAAAAAAACGATGCGTCATATTTCGTAAGGTGGTGGGGAATTTTTTTTTTAAAGGTGGAAAATTAAAATACAAAATCGACCTGTCCGAGCTCTAACTCCAGAAATGATTAACTCGTAAGATAATGGAGCGTTTTTCCACTTTATGAACGCACTCAATAGAGGATATTGATAGAGATAAAACTTTTCAGGGTATATCTTTAGGAGCAGGACACCCAAAGCGTCAAGGTGAACCAAATATTTCAATACTATTTGTGAGTTACCAAGTTTGAAATAATTAGCGATATGTAGTTCTAGATACAGAGCTTTCGATACAGTTTGGTGAGATATGAATGAATATATCTCACTCTCGGATTTGCATCTTGTAGCCTGCATCCCCTCTTAGATATCCGATTTCCTTGCGAACAGATCGATAGTTACAGTAGTAGCTGGAATATCACCTGATACCCTAATGCGATCTTGAGTAGAACTAACAACCCTCAATTTTCAGTTACAATGCTTGGGATAAAAATATCCTCTCATGCCAATTGACTGATATTTCCATTTTTCATGGATTTCACGGTGTTCCCAGGAATATAACAATCTTCCGTGGAGTTGAAACACGAAAAAAGTCTCACAGAATCAGCTGCTGAATATCTATGTGAACAGGCACGTCTTTCAATATGAAGCCTATTATTTGTATTGTACGCATCTAAACATGAGACGGTTACGGAACCAATGATATATAATATTTTTCTACTCATGAACAAAACCAATCACTCTCCAATATGACGAAGAAACTTGTCTTTCTCATCCGCGCCACGAATAAGTTCTTGACTCAGCAACAGCGTTGCATCATTCTTCCTCCTTGTCTAGGATATTATTTATATGCTCGCCCTCGGATGTTTTAATTTTTCCATCCTCCAATGGATTTCAAGGTTTTCCCAAAAACAACAATTTTTCGTGTAGGTGAAAAATAAAATGAAATCTTGAAAAATCAACTTTTTAATATCCATGTAAACGCCCCTAACGATGAGATAATGTTATGAGACCTACTTTATAAAATTTCATACCCATCAGAGAGAAATGGTAGATGTAGATATTATTTCAAATAGCACACCTTTGCCCATTAATAACAGCTGTAAATTCTGGAGAATAACCATTCCCTCATTTAATTTTAAGTACTTACCGTGTAATTATACGGTAGCCACAACCGACTGTCTCTTTCTTACAATGTTTGATGTCTTAAAATAAATAAAATGATCTGATAAAACTACTGATATAAAATATTTTCCTAACTAGGAACAGAACCGAAACCGAAAATTTTGTTAGATTTGTCCTAAAAAAAATCCCAAAAAATTTGAACCCATAATATTAACATTAAGTACTTTCTCAGAGCGTGGAAAGATTTCCCATTCAAAATACACGTAAACTCTGTATTTTTTTTTTAAATCTGTAATTCAGCGGCATTTCATGCTATCATATCGTACCAAAGGGCGATTTACTCAGGATTACATGCGACGTAGCTGTAATCTGCACCTGTAAGATTGTACGGGTCACTAAATCTGATGTTTTCTCATTTTTTTGACTTTACTTCATAAATGACTGGATTTATGAAAAAACAACAAACTTATAGGAAATTTAATTTGTAACAAAAAAAGTCCTATTAACCGATTCGCTAAGATTGATATTTCTCGAGATATCCAGAGTTAACTTTGCGTTATATGATTTTTTTTTAGAATTACGGAATGAAACTTTTCATATTACGACAAAGTTAACGCTTTATGTTTCGAGAAATATCAATCTTAGCGATTCGGTTTACAGGACTTTTTTGTAGGAAATAAAATTTACTACTAGTTTGTCAATCACATTTTTTCCATAAATACAGTCATTTGTGGAGTAACGTCAGAAAAATAAGAATTTTCTACAAAAATCAGATTTAGTGACCCGTACAATCTTTCAGGTGCAGATTACAGCTACGTCGCAATGGGCCATTTCGTAGAGCATGTAATCCTGAGTGAATCTCGCTTTGGTACGATATCATAGCATGAAATGACGCTGAGTTATGGATATTTGAAAAAAAACACAGTTTACGTGTATTTTCAAAATTACTTGATGTTAATATTAAGAGTTAAAATTTTCAGGGTTTTTTTTTGACAATTCCAACAAAATTTTCGGTTGTGATCAAAAACAACAAAACAAATAGTCCTAAAAAAACACCCTAATATATATATATATATATATATATATATATATATATATATATATATATATATATATATGGGGAGATAAACTTGAAACATTGGATGCACTTGGTTGATAATTTTTTTTATTTTATTGTTATATCTCTGGTCCGGTCATCGTAGCGAGATAAAATACAAACCAGTTTTTGAGTCTAATCTAACACGAGAAACAAAATTGCCCCGGTTGTTTTCGCGTGATGCTCGAACGAACAAACAATCGAACACACAATTATAATTTTATAATAGTAACAGATAGATAATATTCTCAGTCGGTCTAACATGAGAGGACCACCGTTTCACCGATTGAATGTGATTTTCAAATGGATTTTTCCAGTTTCTTAACGTCTCAAATTGGTGATTCATGTTATAATACCCGAAGAAATTGGAGCCAAATAGGTATATATATTTGTATTGACCATTCTGAAGACTCATTTCAAAGCCATCTTCTCAATCGATTCTACATAATTAGGGCATTTCCCTCGTTGTAACAAATTCCCCTTCAGTTCATCAATATATCACAATTTCTACACGGATTTTTCTAATTCATCAACGTCATTCCGAATTAGTTATTTGAATAATACGCCTGTGAAATTATAGGGCTCGAATTTAATAAATATGCATCATGTTAATCGGAGTAACATTAATCTCAAGGGTCGCACGCAATAATTTACAATGATCGATTTTCCTTCTATCACGAATCGTTCCAAATCAATGGGCTGGCTAGATCTAGATACGAGACGATATCAAATATCGCGCCTTGATTTATCGTTGGAGAGGATGAGATTTCGCTTGTCAGTTGCCAGATGATTTGGCTCATGGGGTCACAATGTATACGTATTCACTTGAAGCACATACATTTTGGTACAATATCACAAAACAATGGAATGACATTATCATTGGTAGTGGAACAATGTGGAAATTTCTCATGAAGAAACGGTTTCTGTCAGGAACTATTCCGTAGAATATATGAAATTATCAACATATGTGAAATTCGGTGTCGAGTTGCCTTGTTGAATGATCTAAAATTTTTTAAATTTGTTATTTTGCATTTAAACTATACTCCATCCATTCCATTTTACTATGTGTTTCTCGTTTACTCTGTTCTGGATTTTTGGAACGAGCTTGCATTCTTACTATATCATCTTTCCACGGCATTCGATCTCTTCCTCGTATATGGCCACCATTTCGTGATTGCATGGTTGGTCTGGCGTACGTTCATTATACCCGGCTCATTTGAATTGAGCTGCTATTTCAGAAAAATATAAGCTTTTCGTTTCACCATGGATCTTCGAGTTGTGTGCGTCCATGATCGGACTCCATTTGTAAAACTTTCAAGGCTAATTATGATTCATTGTCCCTGAATTCACTTTTGTGTCATCAACACAAACCAGGAATCGAATTCAAAATGTGGAATGAAGGCTGTGTATTCCAGTTAAAAATAATGTGTTCTCTATAATTTACCAAGCAATTTTGAACTTACATCCAGATGGCAATAGGTGGGGCTTCCATTGAAATTATTACAATGCGAGTGATATCAATATTTCATATTTCACTTCCTTATAAGGTGTATTTCACAAACATAGATCTTATTGAGGACTTCCCTCTCACTCATGATTTGTTGACCCTTTCGATCAAATTAAATAGACTAGACTAGTCACTTGATTTCACAGCCACCTACAGCATTGGTCATGACGTACAGACTAAGTAATTATTGAAATTTTGACAAACTACTTTGAGAAATAGTTATTTATACAACAAGAATATAAAGCGACTCTCTTATGCATGCGCGAGAAGTTTTGAAACTTGCAAAAAAGAGGCTTATATCGAGTTGTATACATGATTTTCTCCAATACTTGGTTTTCAATATAAAAATGAAAATACCCTTTATTATCAACGTTTTGAAAAAAACATCCAATTTTTTGTTTGCAGTGACAGTGACATTAAGCAAAATTATTTCAGTCAATCGCAATACATACCTACTAGGAAAAATTAGAACAAATATTAGGTTGTCAGGGTGCATAGTAACAATTTCAATTATTGAAGTCGTCATCATTGTAAAACCGTAAATAGATAATTTTCGCGAATTCATAAAATATCGCTTAACTCATGGATAAAGAAAATGATTTCAGTGATACTTCTGATATTCCTGCCGATGTGATGGAGTCAGCTGAAATAGTTACCTTAGAACTTCTACCAGTCAAGTCCAGACTACTATACGATAAAGAATATGACGCATTTGATAGTTGTTATTCTGAGAAAAAAATATCTCAGGTATCAGAACCCGTCATTTTTGCGTATTTGGGAGAAAAATCTAAAACTATGAAGTCGTCAACCCTGTGGTCGAAGTTTCCAATGTTGACATCGACATACATATAGTCGAACATGAACATACATACGGTGCTTCTCAGAAGTCCCCTCCCCTCCTCTTATTTTTAGAACGATTATACATAAACAAGTGAAATTTGGAAACTGAATATTAAAGGTTGTAAACTTCCCTAATAGTGATGATAGATGACGAAATCGTCATAGATGACGTCACAAGGCCATTGTGACCAATAATTTTAAATGGAACCCTACGGCAAGCGACACCTCTTTTGAAAGGTATCGAAAAAACCTATTCAATGATACTAATTTTGTTTGTGTTTATGTCAGTTTTGGCAACTCGCTTTTAAAAAACGCAAAGCTGTGACGAATTAAATCAGTTGATACTAAAATTCAAAATTCAAGCTCCACCTCTGGATAGTTGTCGAATGAGCTGACGTTTTTGATAGTCTCCCTAATTCGACGTTTTTGCAATTGTCCAAGTTTTTGTACATTTAATAATTTGTGTATTGTTGATCGAACGTTTAAGTGTTTTAGCAGCTTTTGGTACTTTTAATATTTTTGTACATTTTAATAATTTGTTAAACTGTTCTGAGCCGAACGTTTGAGTGCTTCAAGAAGCGAAATGGTACGTGCTTTAGGTGTTAAAGTAGCAGCGATCCTAATTCTTGGTGAAACTGGACAAAATATTCATGCAGCAGAACGCATTTTTAATGAGAGGTTTCCCGATCGCCCCGTTTCGAGGACTCATTTGAGGGAGCTTCTTCGTAAGTTTGAAATAACGGGTAGTAATAATGATGCGAAACAATCTGGCAGACCACAAATTTCTGATGAGAAAAAAATTGATATACTGGCAGAAGTAATAGTTAATCCTACTTCTCCAACTACTCACGTTGCATCTACCTGTGAAGTCAGTCGAAGTACAGTACACAGAGTGTTGAAAAAAAAACAAATTTCATCCATACAAATCAGAAATGGTTCATCAACTCTCAGACGACGACCCAGACCGAAGACAAGAATTTTGTGAAAATATGGAAACTAAAATTAACCAACAGCCAGACTATGTCAAAACAATTTGTTTTAGTGACGAAAGTACTTTTTATCTAAATGGAAATGTGAATACACAGAATGTGAGGTATTGGAGTGACGCAAATCCTCACCTGTTTCGTGAAACACATACCCAATTTCCCCAGAAGGTGAATGTTTGGGCAGGTATCCTGGAAAACCACATCGTTGGTCCTCTTTTTTTAAATACTGATTTAACTGGTGAGGTTTATCTGAAGCTGTTGCAAAACGCAATAGAACCGTTAGTTAATCCTTGAAATTTTGGAAGATAATCCAGATTAATTCGGCAATTTGGAAACAACATTCCAACAGGATGGTGCTCCCCCACACTATTACGGTGCAGCAAGACGGTATTTGGATGAGGAGTATCGTGGTAGATGGATTGGACGACGAGGTTCAACGGAATGGCCAGCTCGATCACCGGACTTCACACCTTTGAATTTTTTTCTGTGGGGGTACCTTAAATCGAAGGTTTACGCCACTGAACCTGACAATATTGACGATTCAAAACAACGTATTGTTGCAGAATGTGAGGCTGTTTCCGCAGACACATTTGCAAAAGTACGAGAAGAGTTTGAAAATAGGATATTTCACTGTCAGGAAGTAAATGGAGGTCACTTCGAGCAATTTCTTCAAGTAGATACTGATTCTTAAATCTGTAATTAATATCATACTGAATGGAATCTAAATTTTAATGTTTACTAATGAGCCATTAAAACTGCCATAAACACAAACAAAATAAGTACCATTGAAAAGGTTTTTTCGATACCTTTCAAAAGAGGTGTCGCTTGCCGTAGGGTTCCATTCGAAATTATTGGTCACAATGGCCTTGTGACGTCATCTTTGACGATTTCGTCATCTATCATCACTAGTAGGGAAGTTCAAAACCTTTTATATTCAGTTTCCAAATTTCACTTGTTTATGTATAATCGTTCCAAAAATAAGAGGGGGGGAGGGGACTTTTGAGAAGCACTGTATAGGTGATCATCCCAAAATGAAGGCATTTCTTAAAAAAAAGTGCCTGCTAAAGCCGAAGAAGGCAAACGTTTTCACCAGAGGAGAGGTAACTAAATTTTTGCTCGATGCTACGGACGAAAAATTTTTATTGATGAAAATAGTGATTATTATGGAATTGTCAGGCGCCTGTCGCAAGGACCTACTTTCTAAAATGACTTTACATGATATTGAGGACAAGGATTCTTATATGATTGTTGAAATTCCAGATGGAAAAAAGAAAATACAAAGAACATTTGTAGTTCCAGATAACAATGAACACAAATTCAATCCAGTTGAATTTTGCCGTAAGTACATGTCACTGCGTCCTAAGATAGCAGAAAACCCTCCGAATTTATTTGCATCATTTCTTAGATTACCTAATACTGCAAAATATACTGGCCATAGACTTCCTAAGCTTTAAAAGTGTCATCCGAAGCATTACTTGGCTGGTAACCATGGACAGTCTGAAAGATGTTCCGTTGGTCACATATCTCCGCCCGCTCATCGAAACTTAAGAAATACATTTTTATTTTGGTAGCCGTACGCTCGCGGCCACCAGCCCGGTTTGATTTAGTATCATCAAAATCATCGTTCGAAATTAACATACAGAATAACAGCAATTGTACTATTTATATGAAATGTGTGAAAAATAAGTATGGATGGAATATGATTGTAATATGTTTAATAAAAAACGATTGAGAGGAGAATGATGGGTATTGTGTATTACCTATATTTAAACAACGTAGGTCTGTACTTTTTTGCACGTCGTGTGGTGATTTTTTTTGCACTCTGTTAAAAAATAGCCCACCCTTAATATTTAAAAGTTGCGTTTTTTTTTCTCTTTATTTAACGTCGGCCTATTTATGCAACCAGGGCTTAACACCGACGCCGGTGAGCACACTCCCCCCAACCGGAAATTTTGCGCCAAATCCTGTATTGTTTCAGAACGAGGTCAACATCTATGAGCTCGGGAACGCCATCTTAACGTCCCTCCAAAGGACGGCATATATATCGTCATGACTCGTGCTCATTGATATGACGCCTGCAGCTGCTACTACTACGCTACAGTTGATAGGGCATTTTAGCGCGCACCTTCCTTGTCGGGTGTCACCCATTCAAGTACTAGCCGCGCCCGATGTTGCTTGATTTCAGATATTGATAAGACTCCCTTCAACCTCACCAGACACCGGTGCCCTTTGCAGTTTCAGAAGTGACTATAATAATTGGAAAAAAAGTCAACCTCATCTCTATGACTTTTTGAAATGTGATTTGGCAACAATGGATGAAGCTGAGTGGATAATGGGATCTAATTCCAACGTCTATACGCCGACAAACATATTATAATATCCATTATAGAGACTCCAGGGATTCAAGCAAT
Source organism: Gonioctena quinquepunctata (assembly GCA_018342105.1). Classification (NCBI taxonomy): domain Eukaryota; kingdom Metazoa; phylum Arthropoda; class Insecta; order Coleoptera; family Chrysomelidae; genus Gonioctena; species Gonioctena quinquepunctata. The sequence continues at coordinate 237,878 of JAFIRS010001462.1, read as the reverse complement.
GTTGGAAATCGAAAATGTTAACATTATTATTAGCAAAATGATGCTTTCAATGATTTTGCCGGGAATTTTTGAGAGCTGATCAAAAAACACTTTCAAGAAACAGTTTCCAAAACTAATGGAAATAATTGATTTTTACCGTTGGAACTTCAAATGAGAATATTCAAAAAGGCGAGTATATGAAACCAACTTGAGATCGGTCGAATTAGTATTCACAAAAGTGCAAATCAAGCAGAAAGCACGTAATTATACTTTGGAATTCAAATAACTAGAATATATTTGAAAATATCATATTTTCAAATCCAAGCCTTTTTAGAGTCCAATAATAATGTATTTCTCAATTTCAGATGGATCTTTGGATGAGCCTGGATATATAAATAGTGCACCTGAAAAGGATCGCATCTATGAGTTATCAAGATCTGGAGATGGAAACACTTTCAATGTTATAATTTGTAAAAAAATGAGATCGACACCTTCTATGGTAAGAAGGAAACTTTTTCTGACAACGTTGGAAGTCTCACAAAGTCTGCACCGCAGTTGGTGGAAAGTTAGGAGAGACGTAGGCTATCACCCATTATGCAGCTCGCACACAACTTTGAATCGCTTTATTTCAGGAATTAAAATAATTACCTTTTTTTTCAAATTAATAAGTCGAAATGAGTTCAATTTGCGTACATTTCAAGAAAACATATTATGAATTATTTTTTATCAAATGGAACTTCGGTATTCTTCAAAATTCTGAATAGGTTGATTTGTTTGAAAATATGAACAGGGTGTCCATAAAATCAGATGTGGAATCATCTGCGAATGAAAAATGAACTTTAGTCGCTATCTTCCATCGTTCGAAATAACCTCTTGCGGGGTATTCATGTTGAAAGGGGAAACATTGAACATTGATTAGAAATATTTTTCTGTGAATTGAAAATCCTCGATAAAAATTAAGTTATTCCTGTGAATATCTAACAGAAAACAACTACTTTCCGGCTAAAGCCACGCTGGACATTGAACTACATCTGATATATATTCTGAAAGGATTCTAGCTTAAAAGGAAATCTGGAATTACAATTTTGATTTTCTATTTCTTAATTAAGAAGTCATATAGATGAATGAGATAGAGAAAAATCAGGAGGAGCACTCAACACAAATCATTTGTAACATCGATGCAATCATCAGGAAGACCGGTATAATTGGGAAACACATTTTCTAGAAGCAATCTCACTTTGCAAAGATGGAAGTGTGAGTGACACTTTGGAATCAGTGTCTTTTGACATTATAACCTGTCATGGGGTATGATAAATTGATTTGAATGAAAATATGAACAGGGTGTTCATAAAATTAGATGTGGAATCATCTGCGACTCAAAGATGGAAGATAGTGAAAACGCCGAATTGTTTTATGGGAAACGTTATCATGAATATAGACAAGCCTACAGCCGTTTTGTGTCGGGTCCTTTCAATTTTGAATCATGCTGTGTAGTTCGTTTTTCTCTTTTCAATTTCAAAGCTCGCGTGAAGAGGTATATTCAAAACAAATCAGGAACGTTAAACAAAAAAAGTGTGTTATCTCGGAACCAGTCAAAACTTTTTCGATTTGTTTTTAATCTTGGTAATTGAAAGTACTTCAACATTATAGATTGAAAATTCACGCTCTAGTCGGGAAATTTGTCAAAATTACGAAATATAAATTTTTTCTATAATATTTTTTTTTTCTTTATATTTCTGAGCAAAAATCAAACTAAAATAAAATGTATTTGAAAAATTTATGTATTCTATCAACAAGTCTTTTGAAATCAAGATAATGAGTTGAATGCTGAAAAAATTCTAGGAAGCGAATTAAATTAAAAATATTTTTTTAAATACTTCAGTTTGTTTCAAAGGGTTCAAAAGTTATTACAGTATTCACAAAATACAATACAATAACAATAGAGAAATTCCAAAGGGATTATTTGGTGCCCTCTTGCAGAAGAGGACGATTGCTTTACCACTTATCATATCACCACACTATATTTCAGAATCTTCGTTGTTAGGTAAACAAAATTCTTCCTTACGGCTGGTCAGAAATTGCATCTGTGACTTAAGCAAACTGTAAACTATTTTTGTTTCGGTTGCGTTATATATATTCTTCCATATATAGGACATATCCGTTCCTGTAATACTTATTGAATCTTCTTTGGTAATAGGTGAACGCAAAATTTTACTTGGCTGACTGCCACTATCCTCCACAGCTTATCGTTCTGATGCACACATGCCGAATGTTTATGAATTAAATTCGATTTCGATATTGTGTTCACTGGGCCCACTTGCTAGACACTTGCACCTTCACGTTTCCTTGCCACTTTTGAGTTCTTCTTCAAAATAAAACTCATAGTTATCTACCAAGAGTAAAACTTTTTCTCGTTGACTGAGTATTTCTCAAACATTCTATTCTGCATTGTATGTAATGAAACTGCAGTTTTATAAATAATAATTTGTTGGGGAAGAAAGTTATATACCACCCCTTCAAAAACAAGCAATGAAAGTGTTAAATACCAATAATTTCAGAAAGCGGGTTGCAGATATATTCAATCCCTTCCGCTCCAGGTGTAGTTTTCAAATAATAGGGACATATACCAGGTGGTTATTTTGCCAAAATCAATTGGTAAGATGGAGACGTAATGGAAACTATTAAATCTCGTTTTGTTACAGACATATTTTGAAAATGTTTTTTGTTTTTTAGAAAATAATAGCTAATGGTTAAGCCAGAATATTCACCACTGGATATCCACTGTCTCTTCACAATCCCAGTCACTGTCGTTTCCACTAGCAGAATCGAGATCCATGTTTATGGAAAATTATTTTATTTTTTTACTTCCGATAGTTTCGATATAATCACACCAGCTGTTCGTTACCATTTATTTGTAACATAACCTCAAAAAGATTCTTATGCGCACGTATGAAATATTTTATTACTTATAACCCAATATCCTCCTATGGATATACGTGCCTCTTACCACGTTCGTAACGGATGTATCGGTGATACTACCGAATCTCACTACGCTGATGATTTCCGTAAAGCAATATCCATATGTGTATATTCTGGTAAAATTAGGTGTACCTGAAAATATCCAAACCTGGAGACCATGGTATGGAAGGGGTTAATGGGCTACATAGGGTCAAAATAGCAGCTGGGTGGGCGTGGGTATCTTCCGGCAGATTTCACTTATGAATATTAAGGCAGAAAATGTCAAGCAGGCAGAGTTTACCTGTGGGATCGATATATGTTCCGTTAAGCAGTTGAGGTTACTATCACTCGTTGATGTCACTGAAGTTTGCCTTATAATATGGGATCGTAATAAATAACTTTGACCGTTAATTCTCAGTTCTTCAACATTTCCCACATGTGGTTCTGAAACTAATTTTTGAGGTTGGAAAGATACATTTTCATGCTTTCAAATATTGTTCTTATCATAATATCCATTCGTTCAACTTATAAATATTATAAATTGGATTTAAATATCGACAACGTTACACATTTCTTTGAGATTTTCTACTTGATTTCAATAGAAATGATCAAAATATGGCTTATCATCGAACTCTCAAATAATTCCCGTTATGTTATTTCACTTCCACATCTGGCTAATTTTCATGCTGCGCCGGCTGGAGTAATGTTTTTTTCGTTTCTTGTTGTAAAGCTCTAACACACAGTATTAAGCCAATCATGTTTCTATGTAAATGCAAGTATTTTCCCAAATTTGAGTGAAAGTCGATACATTCTCCTCCACATCATCGGAAAATTCGAGTCCAGCTCTTTGTACGTGACATACAGAAACGGTTCACAAGATATCATTGTTGCAATGAGGAATTCCTCTACCACGTGAACATTTTACACAGATCCAATACGGAACGTCAATGCACTCAACGAAATCACATTACAGTTCTTCCCCGACCACATCCGGAAACACATCATTCAAAAAAGGTAGAGTGAAATAAGATACAATCCACTTTTCGTATTTTTCCGTTCAGGTTTCGCTAAGAAGGAAAGTATCAGATTATAAAAGGTCGTATAGGCGCGAAGATACTTTTTAGGACAGTCCCCTGAGCAAATTGTTTTTGTTTGTTTTGAACCGCTTTCTTAGTTGTTTGACCAACCCTCTGAAGTTAATGAAAACTTGTACGAGTTGAGAACACGGGGACCTTACCTTTCATAGTGGGATCCAAAATCACTCTTGGGGCCTTAAACAATTTTTCAGCAGCTGCGGGAGTCGAACCCGCGCGGGGTGGAAACAGTGGACACAAGACCAACGCTCGTGCCAGTGAGCCACAAGTCCCGTCGAATATAAGTACGAATGCACAATAATTGTTATTTATGGATATTTGGTGATGAATAAACGTTTTCATAGGGCAAAAAAGATTTGTTCAAATTAAACCTAAATAACATTGACTAGATGAGTCATACACAAATAATCTGGAGGGCAACATTATTTCATAATATTACTCTATTTCTTCCTTTGTTGTCAATTCAACTTAACTTAGATTCATGGTCATCATATTTGTGGAATAAAAACTCATTTATTACTGTTTGTTGAGAGTCGTAATCGACAGAAATGGATGGAAAGTTTCAGTCGTTATATCAGCTTGTTAGTAGCATGTAAAAATACCAGTATTCAAATAATCGATATTTGATGAGTGAAATGATCGAAAATTTATTAGTTGTGCAAGGGACTATCCATAGTCTTCTCAGGTAAGCTATTCTTTTCAATCTATATAATGGAGCATCAAATATAACGTAATATAGCACTATTTTACTATTCAGCTTTCAAGAGTTCCATTGTTCTTCGGAAACTATATTTTTTGCATCCTCAGTATAACTGCAAACTACCTGTTGACCTGACCGTTGAGTGTATTGTATTGGTCATTACTATTTATGTTCGGGTGTTTCCTTTTCATCACTTATCTGGTACTCAAACGGTGGAGTTCACCCTGTATAACGAAGTAACATACTTGGTAGATAGTTCGCTAAGTAAAAAATTTGTTATATATAAGGTTCTCACGTCCAGAGGATTTATTATCGTATTTTTTGTTTCACGAGCAGCCGGATTTTTGTGAATAACGAGGTTACATCTAATGGAACAAGTATGTAGTTATCTGGAAGGGTAATTGGTTTGATTTTATTGACCACTTCTAGGGAGTTTTTCACGTTGAACTGATGAGAGGGGACAATGTTCTTCAGAATGTTGTTAAAACAAATTTGATAGTTTGTAACCCGGTGAGTTTATGCTAGAAATGATGGGTCTTAGGGGTCTGTCTTTTTTGTGGATCTTGAGAAGACCATATATTTTTGGGGTACTAGCATTATTAATTTTGAGAAGCTTACTAGTGTTTTTACTAATGTATCCCTTATTTCGCAATGAATTGACTAACTTGTTGTTTTTATTTTGGTAAGTATTTGTTGGGTTTGCATTGATTTTTTTTGGAAACAGTATCTTCAATAAGGATTCTCATTTTGGTTTCATATTCAATGTTATTCAAAAGTGTAGTAATATTTCCATTGTCTGCAGGAATTATCAATATTTCTTTGTTTCTGTTAAAAAAAATCTTTTGTTGTTTTCAATAACTTCTGCGGCGACGGGGCCTGTGGCTCAGTACGGGGCCTGTGGCTCAGTGGCACCAGCGTCGGTCTTATGTCAACTGTTTCCACCTGGCGCGGGTTCGATTCCCGCAGCTGGTGAAAAATTTTTTCAAGGTCCCAAGAGTGGTTTCGGATCGCACTATAAAAGGTAAGGTCCCCCTGATCTTAACTCGTACAAGTTTTCATTAACTTCTGAGGGTTGGTCAAACAACTAAGAAAGCGGTTAAAAACAATTTTACAAAAAACATTTTTTTTGCAAATTGTCCGACTGCTCGTGAAAAAAAACTACGATTTTTGTTTTTCTGAACCAAACCACTCTTGTACTAGCCTGGGATGAAAAACTAACCACCCTGCACCATATATATTGGAAACGACGTTGAAAAATTCCTCTGAAGACAAAAATCGACTGTATATCTGATTGGAAATTGCGATCTGGCGAGCAAGGAATCAGTCCTTGTAGGAATCCAATCCAATCCAATATAATTTATTTCAAATGTTCAATAGTTACATGTCGTGGCTATACTTCAAACTAATATTTACAGATATATAAAATATAATATATACAGAATTTAAAAACTACAAGTCATTCGCCCGACCTGCAGTCCGGAGAGAGCCAAGCCACCTCCCGGAGTCAGGTATTTGGGATAAACGAAATTAATAAAAAACGCAAGTTAAACTGAAAAGTGATGACTAGATATGAGTACACAACAGAAACGAGACTTCATTAAAATACATTGAAATTTTTATAATTTAAATAAAATATTGGTTTTTTAAACCAAATATAGGTATAACCTTAAAAACATCAAATATAAAAATAATATAGTTCACTGAACAATTATGTCATTATTAATGTGTATAGAAGATATCAGATGTGTTGTGACAATAATAATTGTTTCAATTGGCCATTCATATGTCTCAATGACATATCATATTAATACCTTCGTTAGGAGTCAAGTTGAAGAAAGATCCATGTGAGATATAAAAAAAACTTCAAATTTTGCATTGAGCAATTGGGTTGTTAATGTTCATAACAAATATACATTGTCTGATAGAAAGTGTTATTTTCTTCTGACAATTTATAATATTATAGAATCGATTTGTTTGAAAATATGAACAGGAATGTTCATAAAATCAGATGTGGAATCATCTGCGACTGAAAGATAAACTTTAGTCACTATCTTCCATCGTTCAAGAAAACCTCAATTGAGAATGTTTCTCTTTTCAATATTCTAGAACCCGTGAATGAAACGGGTATCGATTCAACTTCCTTTTGTATGAAGGGTATTATTACTGAAACAAAACCCTCCAATCTTGTTCCTATCATTTCCGGTGACTGGCCTATTTCGTATTCAAGGAACCGCCAGCTGTCTGAAAGGTCTGAAATCCCGCAATCCTGCCATCTTACCACCGCCTCACGGTAATAATAAAATGTATCCAAATCTCCTAAAAGCCCGATCCCTCCCATCCCACAGGAGGGTCGTGATCGACTGAGAGTCTATAGACACACGTAAACCAGTGTTTACGAGAATATCCCAGAACAAACTTCGAATTTTCTTTTCGGGAAGTATATGCACGATCGTCTGTGCGTTTATTCATTGCTCGAACGAATGAGTAAAAATAACGATTGGGAATTCATGAGAAAATATAATATTAACGAAAATACTACGAGAACAATGGATATTTTAGTCTACTCGACAAGTTGAAAATGGTCTAAAATAGAGATACTGCTCTTAAAATTATGTGTGATAGCTCATTGGATCCAGAATAACGCCTAAAAAAAAGTGCTAAAAGCGTGTATTAGCACATAAAAAATTGCAAAAGTTATAAACAATTGAAGATGAAAAAAAAATGGCATTTCGTTTTTTGCCAATATTTCATAAACTATCGATATTTAAGAAATTTCAAAAAAAGATTCTGAAAGAAGAGGAAATTTTCCAAAAAAAAACTACCAGCTCCCGGAACTCTATCTCCATTATTTATAATTTTAATTTAACGCTGAAAATGGGTCTTCGAGCGACATTTTTAGGTTGCGCGCGCGGCGTCAAAAGCGAGTACGACACATTAATTAATTTATTTAAGGTATTAAATATTTTTTTTTTATATTTGAAAAAATTATGGTGTATTTGGAACACTATAAATGATTTATTACCGTTGAAAATTTTACTTGAAGTTAATTTTTAAATAAGTTAAACGATTGTTAACTAAAAAATTTTCTCGAACTTCTGTCTTAATTGTAAATAAAAAAAAATGTTTATATAATTGTCGTAAAAATTTTCCGCTCCATAGAGCATTTCTTATATACATACATAACAAGATCACGCCATAAAAGTTAGAAAAATATTCATACTTTGTTTATAATAATTTTTGTACTTGAACAAAAACTAAAATATCCAAGTAATGTTGTTATTTTTTTTTTTTCCTTAATCATCATATTATCGTTTTTTATCAATACAAGATATAAATTGATTTGCAAAAAAAAAATTTCCCGTTATTTGTTCATAAATTTTTCATAAACAAAATGATTATTTCAATATTTTTGAAAAATTTGTTTTCACAACTTCACTATATGATTTTTCAAAAAAAAAAATTTTCTGTATAACAATTTTTAATTGTTTATAATCGTTTTTTTATATTTCTATTGTTTAAATAATTAATTAAGAAATTATTATTTTTTTAATCATAATTGACAGTCCTCTATAAAGTAACAAAAAAACATTTTTTTTATTTTTATAAAAAATATTTTTTTTTTTATTCTGAAATTTTTAAATATAAAAAAAACTACATTTAACAAATATATGACAACAATTTTTCCCAATTCCAATTCCCAAAGTACACTTGTGCTTGGGAGCTCCAAAACTCTTGGTCTTAATGGTTTGAAAAACATTGGCAATACCTGCTTTATGAATAGCGCAATACAATGTTTATCGAATACCAGATGGTTGCTTGAGTATCTGAGAAAAGAGGAACATTTGGAGGATATCAACACAAGCATATCAAGTATGAAGGGTGCTTTGATAAAAGCATTTGAAGAAGTGGTAAAAGAACTTTGGTCAGAAGATTCGTCTGATGTGGTGGTTAACACTGTTTCTTTGAAAAGCCAGATACAAAGATTTGCACCTCGTTTTATGGGTAACGCTCAACAGGATGCCAAGGAATTTTTCAGATATTTATTGGAAGGTCTTCATGAAGATGTAAACAGAGTAAGAGAAAGGCCCAAGCCTATGTTCATAGAAATCAATGAAAATTTGAGCGATAATGAAAAGGCAAAAGAGTCTTGGTCAAGATATCTTAGAATGATCAACTCGAAAATTGTCGATAACTTTGTTGGTCAACTGAAATCATCGTTGAAATGTACTTTCTGTGGCCATTGTTCTGTCACTTCTGACCCATTCTGGGACCTTCCACTCCGTATTCCAAAGAGTACTGGCAAACTCAGACTGTCGCAATGTTTAGACTTGTTTACTAGGGAAGAAATATTGGATGATGACGAAAAACCCACTTGTTCTAAATGCAAGGAAAGGAGAGAATGCACGAAGTCATTATCTATACTTAAATTCCCCAAAATTTCAGTAATTCACTCGAAAAGATTTTCGCAGATGGAGAGATTCAGAGAAAAACTAAATGTCTTCATTGACTTTCCTCTCGATGGATTAGATATGAATATGTATGCAGTAGATAACGCAGCTCCGTGTCGCTACAACTTGTATGCTGTATCCAACCATAGCGAAACAACTTTTAATGGACACTACACGGCTTACTGTAGGCACCCCTATGCAGGCACATGGCACGAGTACAATGACTCGAGAGTATCACCGCTATCACCGAAATCTATCGTGAGTGGAGAAGCATACGTCCTCTTCTATGATCAAGAGGACACCAAATCATAGTTTTGAATAGAACATTTTACTTATTTACATTAAATATTTTATATTCATCTTTACCTTAATAAATATATTTATTCGTTAAAAAAAAAAAAAAAAATGGTTTTTTATTTTTTTATACTATATGGTTGTTTTTGTGAATTTTAGAAGTTCCAGAAATGAAATCTAACAAAGTTCAAAATTTGTTTATAACAATTGGTAAGTTAATAAACAATGAAATTATTGATAAAAAAAAATTGTTACTTCACAGAGGACTGTCAATTATGATTTTTAGAAAAAAAAAAGCTCAACTAATTATTTAAACAATAGAAATATAAAAAAAACGATTATAAACAATAAACAATTGTTATTAAGGATTTTCTTTCAAAAATCATAACATTTGAATATAATAAAATTGTGCAAAAAATAATTTCAAAAATATTGAAACAATCAATTTGTTTATAAAAAAATTATTAACAAATGGCGGGAATTTTTTTTTTGCAAATCTATTTATATCTTGTATTAATATAATAATTAATAATAAAACGATTATATGATGATCAGGAAAAAACAATTTTTTTTAAATAACATAACTTGGATTTTTTAGTTTTTGTTCAAGTACAAAAATTATTATAAACGAAGTATGAATATTTTATTAACTTTTATGACGTGATCTTGTTGAGTATGTATATAAGAAAGGCTCTACGAAGCGAAAAACTTTTACGACAATTATTCAAACATTTTTTCCATTCACAATTAAGACAGAAGTTCGAGAAAATTTCGTTAGTTAACAATCGTTTACCTTGTTGAAAAATCAACTTTAAGTAAAATTTCCTACGGGAATGAATTATTCATAGTGTTCCGAATGCACCACGATTTTTTCAAATTTATAAAAAAAATATTTAATACCTTAAATAAATTAATTAATGTGTCGTACTCGCTTTTGACGCCGCGCGCACAACCTAAAAATGTCGCTCGGAGACCCATTTTCAGCGTTAAATTAAAATTATAAATAATGGAGATAGAGTTCCAGGAATCCGGAGTTTTTTATTGAAAATTTCCTCTTCTTTCAGATTCTTTGTTTGAAATTTCTTAAATATCAATGGTTTATGAAATATTGGCAAAAAACGAAATGCCATTTTTTTTCATCTTCAATTGTTTATAACTTTTGCAATTTTTTATGTGCTATTACACGCTTTTGGCACATTTTTCTAGGCGTAATTCCGGATCCAATGAGCTACTACACATGATTTTAAGAGCAGTATCTCTATTTTAGACCATTTTCAACTTGTCGAGTAGACTATTTCAGCTTCAGCTATATTTTCCTTGGGATATAACAAAAGGTAGGAATCACTCCAATTTTGCTAATTATTAACCGACGACGCATAACTTATCACAGAATTGTCCAATTTTCATATAAAAAAAATAATGGATAAGGTATACCTTAAAGTTGGTCCCATTTAAATAACAAAAAAATCAAAGGGTAGAAAAAAAAGGAGATTCACCCACTATTTTTACCTGTTAACCGAATCCACCACGCATAGCTTTGTACTGGGATATTCGATTCAGATTCTTGTTTATTACAAGTTTTATTTAGTTTCACCTGTCCCGGTCTATGTCTGTATGTCTGTGTGTCTGTCTGTCTGTCTGACTGTAATCAAATCTTGCAAGTTAAATTTGAACCACTTCTAATCGTCCGATTGATTTGAAATTTGGGAGGTGTATATAATTCCGGTGACAATGCATTATGAAATTTTTGTTTGCAAAAGAGCAAAATGGCGCTCCAAGATGGCGGACAATGTTTGTGATTATGGTCCGATTATATTCAAAATTGGTAACTAGGGATTTCTGGGGTCGGAGATTATGCTTTTTTGTCAAAATTCAGATATAAATTAGATGGAAATCGCTAAACTGGTTATTCAACATCATAAATACTAAAAAATAAATAAACGAAAACAAAATCAAAAACAAGCTTTTATTAGTTCTTAATGAAAACAGAACTAAAAAGTTGAAAATAAAAAGAAAAAGAAATATTTTTGAAGATAAGCTCTTATACAAATGCACAAAAAAGGGGAACATAATTTATTTCATTGTTTGATCTAGGTTATTCTGTGAGTAACAGATTCAGAAGCTTGCCACGGATACAAAATAAGTAATAGCTTTTGAATCTGTTACTCACAGAATAACCTAGATCAAACAATTGAAGAAATATGTTTTCCTTCTTAGTGCATTTGTATAAAAGCTTGTCTTTGAAAATGCTTTTTTTATGAATTTTATTACCTCGAAGTTGATTCTATTTGAATTCCACCCAAAGGGAGATAACTAGGGGCTTATTGATTTCTCACCTGTGAACAGATTCTGTTGGAACTTGGCATACATATGTAGTTCTGATGACACTACAACATAATGGAGACCTAGAGTTAATCTTATGATTGTGACGGAAGAACTCTCCAACGGTTTACAGCAACTACCTCGTGGGATAATTATAGTATATAACAGTTAATAGTTAGAGTAAGGTAGGTAAATGAGTATTCCAGAAGTAATCAGAAGTTAATTAGGTAGTAATTGCCGCCATAAAAAAATGTAAAACAAGACATTTTTAACAAAGAATGAACTCAAGAAAATAAGAAACTGAAAAGTGAAAACTGTTAGAGACTTCATTGCACACAATTTCTACTAATTTTTTAATCGAATCAGGGTCTTATTATTTGATCTTATCTGATTTTGAGGCTCCAATTTGCATGAGTTGAATTTCGCTGGGTCAAATTGCCAAACCATAATTATGACAAAAATTATGATAAAATTCCTTAGCCAGAATAATTTCAAATTATAAAAATCAAATTTAAAGACAAGCTTCAATTTATACAAATGCACTAAAAAGTTAAAAATAATTCATTTCATTGTTTGATCTAGGTTATTCTGCGAGTAACAGATTCAAAATCTTGCCACGCAAGACCTATTTTGTATCCGCGGCTAGATTTTGAATCTGTTACTCACAGAATAACCTAGATCAAACGATGAAAAAAAATATTTTTTCCTTCCTAGTGCATTTGTATAATTTTTTAATTTTTTTTATAATTCTTATTTTCAACTTTTTAGTTCTGTTACCAACTAATAAAAGCTTATTTTTAATTTTTGTTTTCGTTTATATACTTCTTATTTTTTAATATTCATAATGTTAAATAACTAGTTTAGTAATCTCTATATAATTTATTTCTGAAAATCCCTAGATACCAATTTTGAATAGAATCGGACTATGATCACAAAAATTGTCCGCCATATGGAAGCCACCATTTTGTTTTTTTTTTCTATCAAAAAAGTCATAATGCATTGTCACCGGAATTATGTACACCTGCCAAATTTTAAATCAATCGGACGATTAAAAGTGAGTCAAATTTAACTTGCAAGATTTTATCAGACAGACAGCTTGTAAAAAAAATATTCGACCCCAAAATCCCCCACACACCAATTTTGAATAGATTCGGGCCGCTATATTGAATGTTTGAATTTTGACAAAAAAAAGACAATTTCCGACCCTGAAAACAACTAGATACCAATTTTGAATAGAATCGGACCATAATCACAAAAATTGTCCGCCATATTTGAGCCGCCATTTCATTTTTTCTCTTCACAAATTGCATTTCATAATGCATCGTCAGCGGAATTATATACACCTGCCAAATTTCAAATCAAACGGACGATTAGAAGGGGGTCAAATTCAACTTGCAAGATTTCATTACACCGAAACAGGTGAAACTAAATAAAAACTTTTAAAAAATAAATGAAACTTTCGAAAATACTCATAAGGAGATTTGGAATAGCGGGAACAAGGACAATAAAAGTTACCCGAATTTAAAAAAGTTTCGGAGTTCAATTCACGTCTTCTTCAGGGCTTTTTTTCAGTCATTCAGAGATGTATCATTAATAGCATGTTGAAGTATTCCATTAAAAACATGCATTGTTACTTTCTGGAGGGTATATTTTTCAATACGAAAAATTACTTCAATTCCTTTTGAAGAAATAGTTTTCGGCTACCCACCAGCTTTGAGCTTTGTGTTTTCACATGCTTTCCTTCACAGGGTCAGAAATAACCCTATGAGTTTATCTGAATCGATACATATTTGCCAAATGTGTTGATATAATCAGAACTTATCATTTTCCTCATATTATTGGAAAAACTGCATAAATAAAAAGTACGACGTAATCGAAACAATAATAAAAAAAAATCAGTGACATCAACCATCAAACATTTAGCATATTTATATAATAAGAATGAATCTCGATTCTTTTTAAGCTCAAAACCTGAGAACAGCTGGACCGATTTGGTTGAATTTTTTTATTGTTCGCAATATCCCGAGGATGGTTGATAAAAAAAAAATAGGAAAGTTACCGTAAATTGGAAAATTTGGATATATAAAGAATTTGGCGAAGAAAAGGACTATCGAGTCATTTATTACCAAAGAAAAAATAGCTCAGCGGTTACACTGTCGCCTACAAAACAGAAGATCACAGAAACGATTCTCGGTCAGGGTATTATTTTCCTTTGTTTTATAAAAACAACGGCTGGACCGTTTTTTCTAATTGTTTTTGGAATGTTCGTAATACTCTGAATGCAGTTTTTGGAGAAATAAAGGATTTTTAGTTAAGTCATTGGAAGTTCGTTTGTCCTGGAAAAGTTTTCAGGAATATATAATCTATATAATAAACATGAATGTCTGTTTGTATTGATAAGCTCATGACTTGAGAACGGCTGGACCGATTTGGCTAATTTTTTTCGTAAAAACGGGATAACAAACGGAAAAACGGGATAACGAACGGAAAAACGGGATATCGGAACAACGAAAAAACGGGATAACAGGAAAACGGAATATCGGAAAACGGGATAACGGGAATACGGGAGAAAGCGAAACTCGAAAACGGGAAAATTTATAACGGGATAATGGGAAAACGGGTTAACGTGAAAACAGAAAAACGGAAAATCAGGATAACGGAAAAGGGGATAACGGGATTCGGGGGAAGGGATAACACGGTAACGGATAACGGAAAAAATATATGAAGGGATTACGGGAAGCAGGCAGAGTCAAAAACATAAACTAGATGGGACAACACAAGATATAGAAATTTGGAAACGACAACGTCTGTCGGGTCAGCTAGTTTTGATATAGAATATGAAGGAAATTGATGACAAATCAAAGAGTAATCAAAAGACGTCATTAGTTGAAAGAAGTATGCATACGAAAGTATGGGTAGGATGAAATATGAGGTGTCGCCCCACCAAATAGGTTTTATTTATTTTAAAATACATTAAGACGATGGACGTCCGAAACGATAGTAATCAAATAGGTTTTAGTTTGATGTTTATTTGGGATATCAGTTGTTGGTAGCAAAAAATGCGAAAAGATTTCATAACAGTGTCTTGGAAGAACATGTTACCCTTCGTTGAATTGGCATGCGCAAATAGTAATGGACTGAATGATTTTCCTGAGTGATATCAAGTGAACATGAGGAGTGTGTAAGGAAATATGGGGACCCGCTCATTCTTCCAACATGAAAAAGGTATTGTTGATTTCCAATAATGAGTCCGAATTCAACATAAAATGATTTTATACAAACACATTGTGCTGACATATAACTTCGATACAACAATGATGAACGTAAGGAAGACATTTCACACTAGAACACAGATTTGAGACAAAAATAATCATCCTTCCTTTGGGAATTCTGATAACTGCATTTGTTGTATAGGAAAGGAAGATTACTCGTATAATATCTATTAGTTCTCATACCAATATTGCTTAATCAACATCCACACAAAATCAGCAAAACGTTTGGCTAATTAAAACTAATAACTACATCGTTTTGATGATTGCACAATGCAGCGAAATTCTGTAATCACAGAGTAATCAGAATGCGTATGATCATCATAGCGGAAATTCGTTTACAATAATGTTTTTAACTGTACATGGAGTGTGTTATAACCGAATATAAATTTGTAGCAACCATTCCACTTGCTCGTTATATCGCTTATATATTATATCTATACATATACAAGGCTAGTCAAAAGTCCTCTCGTATCTTTCGAATGGTTATACTTATAATATGGGCACCAGTGGCTGGTCAGGTTGACGAAAGTCTTATTTATATCTGGGCCTTTGACCCGGTTTTTATTACAAGCTTTTATTCAGTTTCACTTGTTAGTTCGTTCGTTCGTTAGGGTCAAATCTTGGAAGTGAATTCTGACCGACTTCTAGTCGTCCGATTAATTTGAAATTTGGTAGATGTTCATAATTCCGGTGACAATGCATTATGGAGTTTTTGTTAGAGAAAAAAACAAGAGGGCGGCTCCAAGATGGCAGAGAAGATTTGTAATTATGGTCCAATTTGATTCAAAATTGGTATGTGAGAGTTTTCGGGGTCGGAGATCAGTGAATTTTCATCAAAATTCATAAATTTGGGATGACGGCTCCAAGATGGCGGACGATGAACATCTGCCAAATTTCAAATCAATCGGACTACTAGAAGTCGGTCAAATTTCACTTGCAAGATTCAACACTAACGAACGAACGAATGAGCTAACAAGTGAAACCAAATAAAAGCTTGTAAAAAAGGTTTGGTTTTTCAATGAAACTCGATAAACATAATTTGTAAAACTCGCCAAGTGCTACGCAGAACTGTTCTGAGGTCCATTTTTGTCTTCATTCAAAATGTGGGTTTTTCGAATTTCACAGCTTATGATAGCTGTTAAATTGAAAAGTTTTGTGTTTCAATAAAACTCGATTAACATATTTTGTAGAAGTCGCCAAGTGCTACTCAGAACTCTCTTCAGAACTGGAACATATCTCATTTGTTCTTCCGAAATGATGAATTGAAAAAAAAATCAATAACTTTTTTATTTCGGCAGAACTATTTTCAAAAACGATCAAGAACACCAGGACTCTTCCATATTTATCAAAAAAATACCACCAGAACTCATTTGTGCGAAAATGATGGCGCCGCGTGAAGTAAGCAACACTAACTTGTTTTTTTTTTAAATTAGAATCCAGGATTTGCGGAAAGGGGAGTATTCAAATTTTGTATCATAACTCTATCAATTCAAAATTCATAAATTCAAGATGGCGGCTCCAAGATGGTGGACGAGTTTTGTGACTACCACGATATTGCCCATCTTCATCTAGGTAACGTTTTACTGCACCATAATAGTGTGCAGCACCATTTTGTTGGTACGTTATTCCCGAGTTGCCAAATGTATCTGGATTATCTTCCAGAATTTCAAGAATTAACGGCTCAATTGCGTTTTTTAACATATCCAGATACAACATCCTTATTTGGGTAATGATAAAAAATAACTTCATTCTTATCGTGGATTTTTCAATTCACAGAAAAATCTTTATATCAATATCCACTTGAGAATGTTTTCCTTTTCAACATGAATACCCCACAAGAGGTTATCTTGACGATGGAAGATAATGACTAAAATTTAACTTCCAGTCACAGATGATGCCACATCTGATTTAATGAACATCCTATTCATATTTTCAACAAATCAATCCATCATACCCCTGACAGGTTTTAATGTCAGAAAACACTAATTTCAAAGTGTCTCTCCAAAAGAAATGATTCTGACTTTTTCCATCTTTGCAAAGTGAGATTGCTTCTTGAAAATGTGTTTTCCTTTTCTTCCGGTCTTCCTGATGATCGTGGAAGCGTGAAATAGATTTTCGTCAACAAAAATGTATTGATGACCTAGTGAATGCGATGTCTTTCTTGCGTCAATGTTACGAATGATTTCTGGTGAGTACTCTTTTTTGGAAAACATTCTCTTTTGCCTCATTCATCTTCATGAGTTCTTAATTAAGACTGGAATGAAAAATCAAATAACTATCTGAATAAAAATGCAAATTTTCAATTTAAGTTTTTCTCTTTTGAGTTAGGGTCTTTTTAGAATATCTATCAGATGTAGTTAAATGTCCAGCGTGGCTTTAACCGGGAAAGTAGTTGTTTTCTGTTAGACATTCACAAAAAATTACTTCATTTTCATCGTGGATTTTTCAATTCACAGAGAAATCTTTTTATCAATATCCAATTGAGAATGTTTCCCTTCTCAATATTAAAAAATGAATAACAACTTTACCGACCTAGACTGGCAATAATTTCAATACGCAATTTATACAGTTGAGAACTATAACTACACAAAATTTCAGAGGTGCACTCAAATATGTTATTTTGATCAAAAATCAACTGGTTTGACCAAATTGATCAAAATATATTTAGTATCTATTAAGTATGGTACATCTCGTAATTTACAATGCATTTCATTCTGTATTTTGATGATAAAATGGGGAAAAAACCCCGTACGCCCCCGTGAAGAAGCAGAAGGAGGTTGCCCCGCGTAGTATTGCGATACCCTATGTAGAAATAAATTATTTCAAGTCAAATGAAGCTAAATATTCCATCCTGCGATTTGCTTATGAGAAAGTTCTGTGATTTGATCATGATAGAACAATTGAAATTCAAGCATAATACTAGCATAATACTGGATGTTGAGCGCCCGAGCAATGTGTATGATGGTTGTTTATTGGTAACCTAGGTAACACTTTCAATCACGTGTGAATATAAGATTTTTGATCACTAGTGATTGAAAGTACAACCTCTCCCACTTATTTAAGATGAATTATGTCACATTTTAGTAACGAAAATGAAAAAAGAATTTTTTGCAAGACCCAGCTCGGGATCGAACCCGGATCTTAGTAGTTTTGAAGCGAACGTTCATCTACATGAACTACCAGGCTTACTAGAGTGAGTAAAGTGTTTGAAGTTATCTGAGAGCCGGGCGGCGCACTGAAAAAATCTTTGACCCCCCCCCCTCCTTCACCGGGACTGACTTCTGCCAGGAGAGCTACACTACACACTTGTCAGCTAGTAGGGAAGGTTTCTATGTTTAAATTTCCATTGTACCTTATCATTTTCAATTTACGTCTATATGATATGAATAACAAATCAGTGAAAATATTTCTATGAGAATTATGATCAAATTAGTGAAGGGGTAGATAAACACTCACCTGTCCACGATTGAAGTAGCCGTGCTTCTGGGCTATGGAACCTGCAGCAGCATCCCCCTCTGGAATGTGGACAGCGAATTCATTGGAATAAATAACTGGTTGACCGGATTTACCATGAACCGAAATCGCGAAAAGAAACAATAACACAAACCGGAAAACGACCATTATAAGAAGAAATTCAGTTGAGAGAGATGTTGCTTAGACGAAATGATCTTGATAGGATGACGAATCGGTTGGAGAATTCAGAGCAATTCATATGTTACGACGCTGGAAGATTATCTGAAACAAAATTAAACACGATAAGTGATCAATAACAATAATATATTACACAACGAGCATTATTCAAGTCAGTAATAGCCATTGTAGGTGAAGATAATAATAATAATTACTAATGTGCAACTCTATACCGGGTGTCCACGGAAGGTGGCTCGCCCCTATGATTTTTTTGTTTTTGGAGATAATGGAATGAAATTTGAAGGATCTGTTTAATGCATAAAACTGCATTTTTCGACAAGTAACTCAACTTTATGCAAATTCCGGATTCACCCAAAGTGAGATAAACTCTCGATTTTTAAATGAAACACCTGGTATATTTTCAGGTTTTTTGTCTCCATATGACATTTAGAATACAACCATGTATCATTTGTTACTGTTTGTAACAGTTTTTTTTTTCGGAATACATTTTTATTCTAGAGGGCTATGTATACGTTCAAATAACTAACTTCAGTCCTAAAATGTTTGTAAAAATACAACTTTACTGTTTTCGATCAAAATGTTTCAGCTATGTGATGTTTGATTTTAAAATTTGTATTACTATTTTTTTCAAATGGGAACATGGTGGCAGGTCGGGTTAGAAAAAAAGAGCATTTTATTACGATTAATTTGATAGATGCCGCACTCTATTAGGTTGTAAAAAAACTTTCGATAAAAAACTTAAAATATAACGTTAGAACTTTCGTGAAGAGGAGAATCTTATTGAGATTGAAATAAGATTGAAAATCATCGAGTAGCCTGTGACCAACACAACTGAAACAAAATCATTAAAAGCAGCCCAGGAGAAAAAATATTTTGTTTTAATAATTTTATGAAGTGTTTTTTAAATTTACTAACTATCTACTTTTACCTCATAGACCATAACAATTTTTATTCCTGATGAAGACGAGGGTTCAATCGTCGAAATGGAGAAAGCTGTATTACATTTGTTATCACATAACACACGTGATTCTTTTATAAAAGTCAAATCCAGGAACTGAAATACCTAAGAAAAACAGGCCAAAAATATACTCTCGGGTCCAAGACACTACAAATCATCAATATATATATAATTTTTTTGTACGATTTTAAATCAGATAAAAATTAATTTGATCCCAAGTTTCCATACATTCTTATATAGTGTTTTGCAAATGCATATTTTTTCGCATATAAATATAAATATAAATATATATATATATATATATATATATATATGTATATATATATATATATATATATTGTTGTGATAGGCTCTTTATTATATTTATATCATAGTAGGTTTGTTTCCGTTGATTTTCTTATTTATTTAATTATTTTGAAAAATAAATACCTATTATAACAGTAATGAAACTCTGGCTATGTTGTCTTACCCTTTTTATACCTCTTCTCACCTTTTCCCAGCTCAGTCGGAGTATGAGTCATCTCTATTCTCATGCAGGATTCAGTAGTGCCAACTGGGCGCGGTGCTTGATGACAAAATGTGCTATTTTGTGAGAAGGTTATGATAAGATGTTCAATAGATAAACAAAGAATGCAGAAAAATCCTCGAATAAGTGTTTTTATTGACATTAATTCTATAAATTTACCTACTCTGCGAAATCTAACTTATCCAACTCAGAACAGTAATATGAAATGGTGAAACTTATTGACGTGTGATAAATACTAGTTAAATAAACGTTTTAATGTTATGAAAAGTCTGTGAGCATCGAAAAAAATCATTAAATGTTAAAAATGATGGACACAAGTGATCAGATAACCAATATAAGTTTCTGGATCTGATACGTTGCACTTCATTTAGTTCAGCTTTTGAAATACCTTGCCATTCTTTCTCCTGCATCTTGGTAGTGTTCGTGCTCACTGGAAAATACAACTACACTGCAAAAAAAACCTTTTTGTTCCTGACAATGGCATGGACTGGATTTTCGTTCTGTTAATAGGGTATTTTTCTTATTTGTTTATCCTCCCATTGGTATCTGAATTATTTATATAACGTTTGAAGATAGTTTTGCTTGATTTGTTCCTTGTATTTTGTTATAATTTTTCTTCCAAAATTGGTACGTGGTTTCTTTTTCTGCATCAATTTTTCATCTACCAAGCTTGTTACATTTCCTCTTGGCAACACACACATTTTGTTTATTTTCACAAATTTTAAAATAAATTGCCACTTTCTGTCTGATTTTTTGTTATTCTAACTCATTCTAATGATTTTATCTACAACATCTGATTCTAAACCTTATATTCTATGTACAAATTTGGATAAAATTCATATTTGACATTTTCCTGTTTTCATAATTTTTATATTTCATTATTTTCCTTACATCGTTTTTGACATCTCGCTGTTGGGTTTCTTCCTGATATGATTTACCATACAGGATGTTCCAACTTGTATACCATTTGATCTACTTGAGATCCAAACTTTTTTCATGAATTTAAATTTCCATTTTATTTTTATTGTTTGTGCAAATTGAATGTATTGTTGGTAACATACTTATGACAATAGAGATACTTCAGGACTGACTTTTTGATACATATGCGTTGACTAGAACATCGTATAAGATTCTAGAATAGTAAAAAGTATAGAAAAATTGTTAAACAAACATAACCACGATAACTTAAATACCTAATAATGAGAATGAATAATCATTTTCATTTTTTATAAATATTTCCTAACATAAAATATATATATATATATATATATACAGAGATTGGCTATCGAAATGATATATATATATATATATATATATAAATATATATATATATATATATATATTCGAGTTCTATGGGGATATTTATGACGCTACTAGCTGCTGATCGACAGACGTCCTGTCCAAATTTCTATATTCCCTGATTTTTTTTTCCTGAAAACTCTCGTCCGCCTAGAACGTCTTTTTTCTGTTTTTTTTGTGTTGTTCCATCTAGGATATGCCTTTCACTCTGCCCGCTTTCTTTTTCCTTCAACCAGTTTTTTCGTTATCCCGTTATCTCGTTTTTCCGTTTTCTTGTTATCCCATTTTCCAGTTATCCCGTTATCTCGTTTTCCTATTTTCCCGTTATTTCGCGTTCTTGTTATACCGTTTTTCCAGTATCCAGTTTTCCCGTTATACCGTTATCGTTTACTCCCGTTATACCGTTTTCCCATTTTTCCGTTATCCCCTTCTCCCATTATTCCGTTCTTCTGTTACTCCGTTTTCCCGTTCGTTATCCCCTTTTTTCATTTGTTATCTCGTTTTCCCGAAAAAAATCAGACAAATCGGTTCAGCTGTTCTCAAGTTATGAGCTAACACAAAACAGATTTTTATATGTTATATTTTCCTGAAAACTTTTCCAGGACAAATGAATTTCCAATAACTTTTCTAAAAATACTTTCTTTTCCTAAAAACCTTATTTGGAGTATTACGAACAATAAAAAAAAACAATTAGCCAAATCGGTCCAGCCCTTGTTTTTATAAATTCGGAAATTTTTTACCCTGATCGATATTCGTTCCTGTGACCTCCTGGTTGGTAGGTGACAGTGTAACCGGTGAGCTGATTTCTTGTTTGGTAATTGATGACTCGATAGTCTTTTTCTTCACCAAATTTCTCATATACCCGAATTTCCGAGCAACTTTCCTAATTTTTTTCCGTATCAACCATCCTCGGGCAATTACAAACATAAAAAAAAATAGCCAAATCTGTCCAGAAGTTCTCACGTTTTGCGTTCGGAAAGAATCGAGATTAATTTTCATTATAAAGATTCATTCAATTAGCAATTTTCGCATCACACTCATATTTGATCTTACATAAAGAAATGAAGATGAATAACAAACAATCCATATCACTTCCATAAATTCTGTAACAATACAATCCGAAACCCTAGCTCAGTCTCCCGAAGGAAAGCAAAGTTTCTATTGTCTATATTGTTGTTTATAGGTAAAGCCACACGGTGACTAAACTTTGGTTTCAATTAGAATTGCGCTATTTCGAAACAATGAGTGATACAGGTAGGGAATTCTAGATATGTTGAAACAATGCTAGGTTACATCGGATTCTCCTGGGGTAGTAATAATCCATATGATAGGTATATGTTAAGATGACTCGATGCTGGATCTCGATATAGTGCTCTCTATAGCCTTCAATGAGTTGTTATTTTTGGGCTGCAGAAAATAATCTTTAATAACATGATATATCATTCCAAGTAGGAGTTTCAGCAAGTAGTGGATATGTTCATGATATACATTATGATTGCAGTAAAAAATACATAGGCGGCACATCGATACTTCAGACGATGCGTCGGGACGAACATACGATGCGATATCGTGAAGCCGAAATCAACCATTTGCATTCTATTTTATAATAATAAACGTTCAACGTTGAAGTCACATGATGAACCCACTGAAAAGGCAGGGGAAAATGACATAATAGTAATCAACAAATAACAAAAACGAGTTAAAGAATATTTCCCCCAAAAATTTCATTTAGTGGTATTAATATTAGAACGGCAGTCAGCAATAACTTCAAAAAATGTTTCGTTTGCAAACCGTTTCGGAAATATCAGTGAAGTATTGATGATTTCATTCCTGCACTGAATTATCGTAGAAATATATTTTATACTAATCTGGTTTTTCCAAACAGAGGAAGAAAGAAATATTAGGATTGTGTTGGCTCACAATGAAAGTGAGAGTAATGTAGGAGCAATTTCGTATTCGTAGAAAAAATATAGTGTACGACGAGGATGGAATGAAAATTTCTCACTCATATGAAACTTTCACACTTGTGATAAATGATTATTATTTCATGCTCGTTGTACAATGTACTAATTCACCAAAAACAATGAATTTGGATGGATATATTTCTAGATTCGGCAATTTGAGAAAATTTCAGTTTCGAGTTTTTGGATAAAGACTTGTTATGAAAAATATTTCGCACCAAAATAAAAAGTAATGAATTTAAATCGAATTGCACTCATTTTGCTCAAATAATATTGCACCACTATTCCAACTTACACGTTTCTGAATCAGAAAAATCAAGTGAGATATCGCACACCATCGAAAAACTGATAAAATATTTCAGTGCTACCATAAAATTAGACAGTATTTAACTACGAATCGAAACACGCTCCAACGATATTTTCTCCACCTGAAAAATGAATATCAATAGCGTGCTAGATAGGAGATAAACTTTCCCATAGCGTGGTGATAAACCATATTTTCCATAAAAGCATTCATATTTGAAAGTCATTTATCATGTTTTTCGTGTGAGTATTCCCACTCTCATGTATGGCGATTGCTTTGCAATTACTGCTTCGAGTTTTTATTGATTGCTGTACGTGAATCTGTTAACTCAAAACGCAAACTTTAGATAGGTTTTGAAACAATTATACACTGTCTACCAGCATATTTATGTATATGTATATGTATATATGTATAATTATAACGGAGAAAACGAAAACACGAAATGAGAATGGAACAACTATAGAAGGTTGAATTTGCATCGTAGGTACAGAAGATTTGTATCTGTAGCTCAGATTAGGTAACAAAATATGGGTGAACGAAAATACAACTTGATCAGAGCATAAGGAATTCGGAGAAGCAAAGTGAGAATGAATCTATAGGGATCGAAGCATTCAATCAGAATATCGACTATTGAATATCATGAACTTTATAAGTTTACTGAGAGTTCCAAATACCCCAACAATTTATTTTTTTAGAGAATATAAGAATTGGATTGTAAAATTCTAGAGATATAGGTGCTGTTCGGTTTTGTTCATTGAATAAGCTCGGATGTATTCATTTGACATAAATAATCCCATACAACAATCCCTTGAATACTCTTTCAGTATTTCTCTTCAATTTATTGATCATTCCCCAGTTCAAAAAAGTTAATGACAAGTGGAAATAACAGATCCAAATATACTGAAAACACAACCCGTCATTACAGTATATAAATGGATCTGCAGAACTAATCTTGTCTCAAGAGTTTAATTCATGAAACTGCAGAATGGTAAAATCAAAATTGAGTCGTATAATTGATGGAATAACTAAGTTTATTGCTACAATTTCAACATCATCAAATTTATTGACATCAAAACAAGAACTAAACTGTCGAAATCGAGTCAAGTCAAGAAAACTGAATATTAAATTTCGATAAATCAAGATAACACAGAAAATTACGGAAGGCGTAGAAGGGACAACAAAACATATTTTTCAAATACATTTGGAATGGCCACTTCGAACTGAGAATTGTCGCTTTGAAGTGACAATTGTCACTTTTAACTGACAATTGTAACTTTGAAGTGAAAATTGTTACTTGGAACTGACAATTATCACTTCGAAGTGACAATTGTCACTTCAAAGTGGTTACCGTTAGTTTAAAAGGACATTTATTGCCAACTGCAATGCAATATTTTTTTTTCAGTCAATTTACGCGCATACTACTGTGGTGAGATTTAGAGGATAGATGATTCAACTTATTACGGAAGTATTGTTTCCTTTTTCAAATAGAGAACTCTTCAATTTCCAGCTATAAAACAATACTCTACATTTTCTCATTATATATCTATAAGAACGAACTTTACTAAAATATATAATATGCTTCGCATAGAGGTTGATATTATTGTTAACACCTTCTCCTAATAACAATTTACTGGATGAATCAAATCTTGGAAACTGAAGAATTGTTGTGTTTCTCGAACTTGCAATATGGAACGAATTTTGCGAAAATGTCTGCCACTTGATCATTCAGAGCAACAATACTCCGTCATAAAATGAATGATGAAACATCAATGTGTTTGCTCCTTTCATCAAACTGCCCATTTCGTATTAATTTCATTGTGCTTTGATTGTCGATATTCAGCTTGATGGTCACATTTCGATTTGTACCCTCGTCAATGGGCGATTTTAAATGAATTAACTCCTTAGTGCAATCTGCAGCAGCGAAATAATCTGCCTCGGTACTAGATAAGGCCACAATCGGTTGTTTCCTGGAACACCAGCATACAGTTCCTTCGCAGAACATTACAACATATCCAGTCGTACTTTCTTTCACTTCGGAGTCTCCTGCAAAATTTGAGTCGCAATATGATATTAATTGAGAGATAAGTGCCATGTGAAGTGGAATGAATAGAATCGATGAACGTTTTTCATAAAGGATTCAATAATTGAACTAGAGATTCAGGTGAAAACATTCGGTAAATACGTAGAACGTTGAATGATATTCACCTGAAATAGCATACTTCCATAAATATCAATGGAATTGAATGCAATGTTTTTTCGATAAGCTGATATTGTTATATGCTTATATGCTACCGGTTAGCTCTGCCCCATCAGCGGAGATAACCAGCCAAAGGTCCAAAAAACTCTGGCTGAGTGAGACACAACGTAAACAAACCATCATCGATCTGTAACACTGGTACGCCGGAAAGATAAACTTTAACTGGCGGTACCTAGTGACAGAAAGAACACTCGAAAATTCCTCGATGGTTTTAAAAGAAGATTCTTTCGTAGGTAGTTGAGCTCAGCATAAGTGAGATATGCGTAATATGAATGAAATGTTTAATTTATAAGGATTAATATAAATTGAACTGTAGAAATATTCTTCCTCACATGCAGAACGTTGAATGATATTCACTGAAATATGATCTCCATAAATCAATGATTGAATGCAATGTTCTTTTCTGATAGATATGTTTATTTATGCGTGTCACCTAACAATCCGCATGAGGCCAAGAGCCTCGAAACCGGTATGCGGATTGTTAGGTGAACACGACATAAATTAAACATAATCGAGCTTATCAGAAAGAAACATTTGCATTCAATGTCCATTGATATTTTATGGAAGTATGCATGGATTTTCAGGTGAATATCATTCAACGTTCTGCGTGGTATTTGCCAGGAAAGTAGTTGTTTTCACCTGAGATCTACCTTCTGGTTCAATTTTATATTGAATCCTTTATGTGAAGAAACCGTTTAAATTCGATTTTTCTATTCATTCCACTCACATGGCACTTATCTCTCACTATATGCTAGACGGGCTTGCAATTCTACTGAGAAGGAATCTTCTATTTAGAAACCTATCGAGGTGGGAGATTTTCGGAGTGTTTCTTTGTCACTAGGTACCGCCAGTTAAAGTTTATCTTTCCGGCGTACCTATAGGTGTTACAAGATCGATGATGGTTTGTTTACGTTGTGTCTCACTTCAGCCAGAGTTCTTTTTTGGACCTTTGGCTGGTTGACTACTCCGTACTGATGAGGGCCAAGAAGCCTGAAACCGGTATGCGGATTGTTAGGTGAACACGACATAAATTAAACATAATCGAGCTTATCAGAAAGAAACATTTGCATTCAATGTCCATTGATATTTTATGGAAGTATGCATGGATTTTCAGGTGAATATCATTCAACGTTCTGCGTGGTATTTGCCAGGAAAGTAGTTGTTTTTCACCTGAGATCTACCTTTCTCTGGTTCAATTTTATATTGAATCCTTTATGTGAAGAAAACCGTTTAAATTCGATTTTTCTATGATATTAATTGTTCATCTTTTGAATTTCTAATTCCATAATCTTGGGAGTGTTTCAAATATTTCAGTATTCTTTTCAAGTTTCACACACTTCAAAGTGACATTCGTCAGTTCGAAGTGACAATTGTCACTTCAAAGTGACAATTGTCAATTCAAAGTGACAATTATCACTTCAAAGTGTCAATTATCAGTTCAAAGTGGCAATTGTTACTTCAAAGTGACAATTGTCAGTACAGTGGCAATTCCAAATGATTAGAAGAAAAAAATTGTAGTTGGCCCTTCTGAGCCTTCGTAGAAAATGGGCATTAAATCAAGACAAAAGAAATCATGTTATAATCAAATTCTGCTTGGCGCAATCTACTGTATTGACATTTGGATATTGTGATGAACACTAACTCGAAATACATTTTGTCGGTACATTCTTCGAGCCCAACTCCTCGAAATCATTGCGAACCACCACAGACCTGAATGATTGTCAGGATTCGCATATGACACCGCTGGAAATTAGGCTTCCCCTCGCACAAGAAAAACAAATCAACCAAAACTTGAAATATACGACGTGGCTCTTCGCAAACAGACTCACCCGCCATCCCATTCCATTCAAATCAGTTTGAAATGCTGAGCAAAATGTTCAACCGAGGCACGTTCGTTTACATCGAATAAAACTCTGTTTCGGACTTGGGAGAGATTGGCCCTTCATATGTTATTGGATGTCACTGTCTACCTCCGGAGCAGTGGCAGGAAACCGACCTGGAAATTTCTATCGGACGTAATGTATCTACTGGAGGAGAAATGACGTCGTGATTTCATCCTTTTCAATCCGACATCAGTGCCATCTTCGAATATCTTTCAATCGCGTGTATGGGAAATTTATTGCAGGATAAGTTTCTACATATGTACTTTTTTTCCAAATATTCATTCAATATTAATTCATTCGTTCTCAATGATTCATTGTACATATACATTTTCCAAAGGTATATTCAACGCCTACGTTACATTTATCAAAATGGGAGTCATTTAGGAGTAAAAAATTGTGATACGAAGATTTTGTGTTCGATTGGTAGGAAGTTTGAATACATGAAATCATCGTAGTTCTCATTTATTTCCAGAGGTTAACTATGATAAGACTGGAATTCATCGAGTATATCACTAGTAATCAGATAAATAGATTTTTTCCCCAAAATCTACAAAACAGCTCAAATTCTAGATTCAGGTAGTTCAATGTATATGGAGTATCCATTGAGCAATTCTCCACCATGCCACGGCCCTAAAAATGAAAAATTTTCTTATTTTTGACTGTAACTGCAAACATGATGGAGATAGAAAAATGTTTGGAACAATATGAATTATATATATATAAACATATATATATATTTATATTTATATATATATTTATATATATATATATATATATATATATATATATATATATATATATATATAAATATATATAGAATAAATATATATAGAATAAATAGAATAGAAATAACGACTGAAAATTGGTATGAACAGTGGGGAATAACGGGGATCTTCAGTTTCAGTCAGCACACCGAGCTTTCGTTTCAATTTTGAAACTTCTTCAGGGTCCTAAAATATGTAAATTACATTATTGAGAAAAAAAATACTTAGATGAAGGAAGTACTTACAGTAATCTGAGTGGTTGATTAATGAACATCAATATATATTTTATATATATATATATATATATGACCATTGACCATTTTGTTCAAGTCTCGCATGGAAATATGGTAGTTTTTTGTGTTTGAGGAGCACTCTCGGAATTTTAGATAGATCGAGTAGCAATCGCACAAGAATTTTTAAAATTTTGAAAATAGTCAAAACTGGACCCGTTTTTATTAAAATATACTCGATAAATTCAATGTCCGTTCATTACACTTCGGAAACACAACACAATAATGCACTCCGACAATAAAATACTCAATCACAGTTTACCATGAAAATGTACCGCGTAGCGCACTGCACTTAAAATTGATCTTGAATTCGCTAATATGAATTACTACTTCTTTCAATAAATGACTACTCCTTCGGCGGTACACCCGATCTTATATATCCTCGTCGTTGGCATCCAGAATCTTCGTGCGGTTCGTGGAAACATCGAGATCATTTGATGGAGAAAGCCCAGCTTGATGTCGACCAGTCGGTCGTCATTTTTCTGGAATTTCGCTCGAATAAAAAACGTCCTGTGAGAGATTAACAACGCAGGAGCGTACTTATTTTCGTAACAATAATTTGATTAAAATGAACTTGTTTGCAACATTTGTCATGAACACTCATCATATTATTTACAATTGTAATTACACAATTCGAAATACATTACAGAAAATTATATTTAATTTTATTTCTGTTCAATATTTCAAATAGATGTTTGAGTTGATCAATGAGTAAACATTTTTTTCAAATTCTTTTTTAGCCCTATTAATTAAGTGAGCTAGTAACAATATATTCATTGGTATTTTTATGTATCTCGTGGCTCATATTTGTTAATAATTATGTTAATGGATTGTAGAAAAAAAGAGCCTCAAAATTAATATTAAAAGGTCGCTCAAAAACGTCTAATCTATAATATTCTCCAAAATGAAAAATTCTAAAAATTATCTTAGAGATGACATTTTTAGAATGTAAATTTTTTTGTACGTACAAACAATTGCCGCTATGAGAAAAATGAAATTAAAACGAAAAAAAATAATTTTGACAATTTTTTTAAAAATTCTTGAGCGACCCCTTAAAAATATTCGATTTATCTAAAATCTCAAGAGGGCTCTTCAATTTCAAAAAAATTACGTATTTTCGTACAAGACTTGGAAAAAAAAAATTTGGTCAAAATTGGTTACCCTAATATAAATATATATATATATATATATATATATATATATATAATTTTATAATTAAGAATAATTGTTAAGGAATTGTGATAACTACGTCTTTTGACATTTCACGAATTGTTTTTTAATATGTTTGTAATGTACACATCTATTTTATACCATCTGATGCACGTAACCTCATAGACACTGTGAGTATTTTTAGAATCCACTGTTTTGTCACTTTCTACTGTATTTTAACAACATCGTAGCTTTCCCTGATGACGACAATAAAGTTTGTCGAAATATTGGAATAAGTGTTACAAGAGTATACTTCCTGCATGCTGCCTACCCAACTAGCACACATAGCCTGATCTTAACTAGTCCAGCAAATACTACCTCCCTCCTATATATGTATATATATGTATACAGAGTGGCCACTTTTTTAATGGGATTGTATTGGTAACTTTCAAACCATAAGAGTTAGAAGGTCGGTCAAATAAAGAAAAAGTTGCATTCATAGAAGCATTGTCAAGCAGTTCAAAAAATCGAGATTATCAGGGCCGGTTATTGAGATATCATAAGAAAAGTAAATTCTGTCATTTTGATTTTTCTTTTTTTCCCACTTTTTTTCGAATATTATCAAAGAATGTCACGGGAGTTTTTCATTCGACAGTAAATTATCCTCAATTTGACATAATCAGATTTCATATCCAACGTTTCGTACGCTCTGGGCCACCCTCAACCTCATTTTTTTCAATACGGACCTGCATATTTTATGACACTTTTCGAAATAACTTTTAACGCTGAACTCAACGATATATCATACAATGTCATTCAAAGTTGATTTTCAGGTGATTTTGACCCTTATCCAAATTTCTTTGGGTCGGATCTGTATTACATTTAGATACCTTCAGTTTAATTAACAACATGCAATACATTTCGATAAGAAAATCAACTTCCTCATCTTCAACTGAATGGAACGTAACAGAATCAAAACAAGAAACAAGTCATAATTATTTACAAATTTCAAGAGGTGAAAAACCTAATTCATAATAATTAAACGAAACTATCATTTAATGAAAGAAAAATCAAATGATTATTCGAAAGTAAATGATGAACATTAATGAAGTAAGTGTTCGAAATGTCCACCATTTTGTAAAATGCACTTTGCGGTTCTGGAACCCATACTTCTTATACATTTGCTTATTTCGTCTCCTTGAATACCTTCCAATACATTCTCAATCTTCTCGCGAGGAATCATTATTGTTGGATTTGTCATTTGTTCCGTTGAAACAAATTACAGAATCGAACTTGATTTTGAGATCATTACCACAGTTTATAGCTAAAGAAGCAGTTAGCTCACTTGGCCCAAATGCATGTTCCAGGGTAACATCCACTCCAGGGAAAGAATTCAGGATGCGCAGAAGACTGTACGCGATTATCGCTCTTCGAAGTATACGAAAAATGTCAGTATTAGTAACACAGTAACACGCGGTATGCGCGAGGGATAAAAATCAGAGTTGCGCAGTGTACAAACGGGAACATAAAGATCAAAGTGCCGACGCCAAGTGAGCTAACTGCTTCTTTAGCTATAAACTGTGTCATTACGATATAATTTTTGCAAGGCTTGGTATTCAAATTTAAAATCATTGTATTCGCGTCTCTTGACTATTTCATTAACAGCAGTTCTTGATAAACTGCATTCACTGGCCACAGTTCTCGATGTTTTTTCTGGGTTCAATTGAATTTGGGTCAGAACATTGATATCGTTCATAGACCTGTTTTTTCTCACATACACACAATTCTAGGTTCATTGAATGTATTATTTTCAAGTAGTAGGCCGTGGATAAAAAAGAACATAACAGGAAATGTCATATTATTTGTCACTTCGTTTATTATTGTGTCACAAGAACTTGTCATTAAATACTTTTCTGAGTGATTTCAATTTAACTTATTCGTTATGGTAAGATACACAAATGAAGAGAAGAGAGATATGTATGAAGTGTACATAAAACTATATAGAAATTCGTTCAAAGCACAACAAAGGTATGGTGAATTATATCCTGAAAGAATAACACCAAATATTAAAATGTTTCGACGTTTATCTACAACGTTACTTGCACATAATTCATTCATCAAACCTAGAGGTCCTTATGTACGACGAAACGAGCCTATCAATGACATCGATGTTCTGGCCCAAATTCGAATGAATCCAGGAATAGGATCGAGAACTATGGACAGTGAATGCAATTTATCAAATAGTGCTGTTAATGAAATACTCAAGAGACACGGATACCATGACTATAAATACCAAGCCGTGCAAAAACTATATCACAATGATCCTGAGAGAAGGTTGCAATTCTGTAATTGGTTTCAACGGGAGGTGCGGAATAACAACAATTTTGAGCACAATATCATTTGGGGAGACGAAACGACATTCACAAATTCTGGCATGTTCAATCGAAGGAACAAACATTTTCATGCCACAGAAAATCCTCACTTAATTCATGAAGTTAGACATCAATATCGTTTTTCTTTGAACATATGGTGCGGTTTGTTGAATAATAGATTACTGGGACCCTATTTTATTGACGGCAACCTAACCGGAGCAAAATATGTAGAAATTATAGAAGAAATGTTGGATGATCTACCTATACGGTATCGGCGTAATAGTCCATGGTTCCAACAAGCCGGATGTGGTCCACACAACTCAAGAATAGTCACAGAGTATCTAAATCGAACTTTTCCCGATTCATGGATTGGAACAAGAGGTTGTGGGGATATCTCAAAAATACTACGAACCCGACAATAGAGATTCTTCGCGAGAAGATTGAGAATGTATTGGAAGGTATTCAAGGAGACGAAATAAGCAAATGTATAAGAAGTATGGGTTCCAGAACCGCAAAGTGCATTTTACAAAATGGTGGACATTTCGAACACTTACTCCATTAATGTTCATCATTTACTTTCGAATAATCATTTGATTTTTCTTTCATTAAATGATAGTTTCGTTTAATTATTATGAATTAGGTTTTTCACCTCTTGAAATTTGTAAATAATTATTACTAGTTTCTTGCTTTGATTCTGTTACGTTCCATTCAGTTGGAGATGAGTAAGTTGATTTTTTTATCGAAATGTATTGCATGTTGTTAATTAAACTAAAGGTACCTAAATGTAATACAGATCCGACCCAAAGAAATTTGGATAAGGGGCAAAATCACCTAGAAATCAACTTTGAATGACATTGTATGATATATCGTTGAATTCAGCGTTAAAAGTTATTTCGAAAAGTGTCATGAAATATGCAGGTCCGTATTGAAAAAAATGAGGTTGAGGGTTGCCCAGAGCGTACGAAACGTTGGATACGAAATCTGATTATGTCAAATTGAGGATAAATTACTGTCGAATAAAAAACTTTCGTGACATTTTTTGATAATATTCGAAATAAAGTGGGAAAAAAAGAAAAATCAAAATGACAGAATTTACTTTTCTTATGATATCTCAATAACCAGCCCTGATAATCTCGATTTGTTTGAACTGCTTGACAATGCTTCTATGAATGCAACTTTTTCTCCATTTGACCGACCTTCTAAATCTTATGGTTTAAAAGTTACCAATACAATCCCATTAAAAAAGTGGCCACTCTGTATGTATATTTATGTATATGTATATATATGTATATGTATATGTATATGTATATGTATATGTATATGTATATGTATATGTATATGTATATGTATATGTATATGTATATGTATATGTATATGTATATGTATATGTATATGTATATGTATATGTATATGTATATGTATATGTATATGTATATGTATATGTATATGTATATGTATATGTATTATGTATATGTATTATGTACATTAGTTGAATTTCGGGGCGGTGTTAAATTTTGTTGTACCATTGTTTTAACAGAAAACTTTCAATATTTTGTGGTTTGTTGTTTTGTCAATTGTCATTAAAAGCATTTAATGGCAATTGACAAAACAACAAACCACAAAATATTGAAAGTTTTCTGTTAAAACAATGGTACAACAAAATTTAACACCGCCCCGAAATCCAACTAATGTTGGTAACAAAACACAAGCATGTAAAACCAAGATTCAAATGTTTTTAATGTTTTTAATAAATTTTACTGAAGATGCCCCCGAACGAGGGCGAAACGTTTAAATAAATGTAATTTTCTTCTCATTTTAATACAATCGAATCTGAAACCCAAGAAAACTCCAAAAATACAATCACCAAGATTCAAGAACCCACTATACCCAAAAAAAAAATATATATATAACAAATTATAGATAGTGACACCTATAATCTGTGTATTTTCTTTCATTATAATCTGTGTGTTGAAGCTTAGACCTGTTATCGTGGAATTTCAATAACAAGAAGCTTCAACACACATATTATAGGTGTCACTATCTAGAATTTGATGCTTTTCACATTTTTGTACTTGCCGGTAGGTATTAGCACTATGAGATATTTGATACGAATTTGAAAGAGACCACAAGCCATCCTGATGATTGGGAAACCATGAAACAGCTGTTGGCGGATGGTGAGCTCTCTTGGATTCGTAACAAATTTCTCTTAATATCGTTATATGTTTTGCGTTACTCAGAACGCACTAGGAGTACGACTATTGGTGTCGTGGATTGGCCTATCCTGACATCTGTTGGTGACCTATCAATGTGCACGAAATATCGTGTCATTAAAATTCCACGATAACAGGTCTAAGCTTCAACACACAGATTATAGGTGTCACTATCTATAATTTGATGCTTTTCACATTTTTGTACTTGCCGGTAGGTATTAGCACTATGAGATATTTGATACGAATTTGAAAGAGACCACAAGCCATCCTGATGATTGGGAAACCATGAAACAGCTGTTGGCGGATGGTGAGCTCTCTTGGATTCGTAACAAATTTCTCTTATTATCGTTATATGTTTTGCGTTACTCAGAACGCACTAGGAGTACGACTATTGGTGTCGTGGATTGGCCTATCCTGACATCTGTTGGTGACCTATCAATGTGCACGAAATATCGTGTCATTAAAATTCCACGATAACAGGTCTAAGCTTCAACACACAGATTATAGGTGTCACTATCTATAATTTGATGCTTTTCACATTTTTGTACTATATGTATATATATATATTATATATATATATATATATATAGTTTTGAGTTTCTTGAACCAGGAATATACAATGGAGTTTGAGTTTCTTGGGGTTTCGGTTCTTTTTGTTAATGACAAGTCTTCTTTTAGGAGATGAACATTTATTTCGTCGACGTTTCGACCGTGTCCACGGTCTTCTTCAGGAACTACAAATATATTTTACGTTGACACAAAGATCCAATATTAATGATGAAATGGACACCTAACAATAATTAGCTAGATCAATATTTCGAAAAAAAGAAAGTGTAAAGGCAGCAGATGATTTAGTTTCCATAATTATACAATTTTTTTTCTCCTCTACATTGTGTATAAATAACCGGGAGACGTTGTTGTTGTTCTTTTTATTAAAATCAAACGTGAGCAATCTGATAGGGAGGCTGGTTGATATGGATGTGAACTATCGTTGGAATGGTACGGTGAAGCAACTTGGGTTGTCGGTGGACGGAAGTTTATGTGGGATTCTACTTCGGTTGTTTAAATTGATAATTTCTTGCTTTTCTGGAGATATGATGTTTGTCGATTCTGTTATAGATGGCGTGATTGACGGTGAATGTAGGTGGTAGTATTGTTCAGAGTAGATTATGGTATATTTTGTTTAAGTTAGTGATGTCGGTTCTATTATTTATGCTGTTTTTAGTTTTCTTTATATGAATCATTTCGAGGAATTCACGTTTTTTGGTGTCATATTCGGTAGCAAGTATTTCCGTTTGGTCGTAGTTGAAATCGTGATTTGTATAATTTTTATGATTGTTCAGGGCAGTTGATGCGGTTTTTGCATATCTATGAGATTTCAGGCGATTTTCAAGATATTGAAGGGTCTGGCCGATATAGCTTTGTTGCATGTTGGTTCATTGCATGGAATTTTGTAAATTACGTGGGTCTTTTTATTTTGTGGGATTTTGGGCTTCAGTTTTGAAAAATTAGTCGACAGGGTTTTTGTGCTTTTGTGGCTGACACTGATGTTATGTGGAGCTAGTATTTTCGTGATTTTTTCGGATAATCCTTTAGTGTAGGGAATGGAAATGTGAAAACTGTTGTTGGGAGTTTTTGGGTAATTTTGGTTGTTGTAAAATTTATCAATGCGTGTTTTGAAAATGCTGTCGACCATGTTTTTGGGGTAGTTGTTGAGCTGTAATGCTTTTTTAGCTTTTTTAATAGCTTCCGGTCTAAAAATTGGATCACTCAAGGTGATGGCACGATCTGCAAGCCCAATGATAACAGATTTTTTTTGGGAGATGGGGTGATGAGATCCATAATTCAGATATCTGCCGGACCAGGTTGATTTTGTGTACCACTCTGTTTCAATATGGTTGTCGATGTTATGTAACGTAAGGTCTGAGAAATTGATTTTTTCATTATTTTCTATTTCATATGTGAATTGTAATTTGGGATGAAATTTGTTGAAAATATTGATTGTATAATCTATCTTGTATTCTGGAATTATCAGTAAACAATCATCAACATATCGTAGGAAAAGGGGTAATGTGAAATTTAGTTCTTGTATTGCGGATTCTTCCAGATTTTCCATTATTAACTGTGCTATTACACTGGAGATTGATAGTCCCATCGCACACCCTTCTATTTGTTTATAGAATTGATTGTTGAAAGTGAAATATGTTGACGTGAGAGAAGCTTCGGTGGCTTCCAGGAAATCGATTAGGGGAATTTTTGTGAAGTTACTTATTGCATTCCATTTTTTCATTATTATGCTTTTCACAAGTTGTAGTGGAATGTTAGTATACAGAGAGATTACATCGAAATATACTAGAACGTGATTGTCAGGGATTTCAATATTTTTTACTTATGATTTAAAATGCCAGGAGTCTTTAACGTATTAAGGATTTTGATGTATTATGTTTGAGAGGATGTTACTGATATATTTAGATAGGTTTTCGAATGGGGTTTGAGTGCATGAGACTATTGGTCGTAAAGGAATATTTTCTTTGTGTAGTTTTGGAAGGCCGTATATTGTTGGCGGTTGTGCATTGTGAATTTTCAATTCGGATGCTGTTTCTTTAGTTATGTAATTGTTTTGTTCCCACTTTTTTATTATATTGTTGCTTTTGGTTTGCATCTTGTTGGTAATGTCATTGTTTATTTTTTCGTAGGTGAGTTCGTCGGCAAGAAGATTTTGCATTTTGCTGTTGTAGTCTTGCTGTGTCCATTATAACCGTCTTATTACTTTTATCTGGTCTGAGGATTTTTAGATTAGGATGTTCTCTGAGAAAAGTTTTTGTTTTTTTCGTTTTTTCTCTAGGATAATTTGAGTGGAGGATCGTTTTTGTTTTTTGTTTTTATGATTGGTTAGGGTATTACATAGGTTGGAACGTATTTCATTTTTTTGGCTTTGTTGTAGAGATGAAATATTTGTTTCGATGCTACTTATGATATCATGTATGGGAATGTTATTTGGGGAGCTTTCAATTGAAAAATTTGGTCCGAGGGCTAATATTTCTTGGACATCATTTGGTATTTCTGTGTTAGTCAAGTTTTCTATCCATCCATCAGGGTGTTTCGAACAGGAAAAATCGTTTGATTTAAAACTCAGGTTCTGGAATTTTTTTATATTTTTCAATTTGGTTTTATGAAAAAGGAGTTCGTTTTTTTTGTATTCATTTTCGAAGAATGTTCTAGAAATATGGGTTGGAAGTACATTCGTTATAAAATCTTTTGCCACAGTTATGTTCGTCTCAGTTTGTTTTATACTTTTGGCGATATCACTTATGAGTATTTTGAGTGTGCTGCTGAGTAGTTTCACTTTTAATTTTTCAAAACCTTGGTTCAGCTTTACATTATTGAATGAAATGTGAGAAGTACTCAGTGTTAGAAATTTAGGGATAATATTGTTGGAGTTACATCTGAGTAGGAATATCCTTCTGTTTTTTTGTTTAATGAGTTTGTAGGATGATTTGGTGTACCTTTTCATAATCGTGGCGGTTTCATTGCCATAGTTGTTCCTTATGGACTGGAAGGTTGTTCCTTATAGACTGTTAGGTAAGTCCATTTCATCATAAATATTGGATCTTTGTGTCAACGTAAAATATATTTGTAGTTCCTGTAGAAGAATTTACTGCGAAAAATGTAACAAATGTTTCTTCTGACAATAAGTGTTGTGGTTCCATTTTGTCATAAAGGCTTTGAAAATAAAATACATTCCACGATTTGAAAAAAATAACGTGAAAAATAAACTAAAAATTTTCATTCTACGAATTAGAAAACATAATGTTTACTTCTGAAAAACTAAAACTAAAATTCAACGCAAAACTACGAATCTAATGTAATGAAGGTTCAAATAAACCACCTTGTTGTGCCAAACAATAGCCAAATCTGTCAGAGATAATCTCATATCGCTGAGTAGATTTGACGTAATGTTAACGCAAAGTTGGATAATTTTTCTCCCAAATTCGTCTAGAACAATGATTCTATACAATTTTCATTGGCATTATGGCATTATCTTCCTGGAGGGAAAAAAATGAGTTTAATAAAACTAAAAAACACGCTCATAAAGCAATGTGGACTGAAATGTTGAAAATAATAAGAATAAAGTCATTGAACAAAAAATTTTCTCTTATGTAAAAAAGCGTAGGGTGCTCTTCAATTATTTTTTCATGATGATTAAGATACACGATATCAAGTACCCCTCTTTTAACATAAGAGAACATTTTTTGGTCAATGACTTTATTCTTATTATTTTAAACTTTTTAGTCCTCATTGCTTTATAAGCGTGTTTTTTAGTTTTTTAAACAATTTCTTTTTATCTTCTTTTTTTTGGGTTGCAATTTCATTCCCACGAGTAACGAACTTCGATCTCTTTTAGTGCCCTATCAGAAATTTTTACGGATGTTCTGAAAAACATCGGTGCATGCGCCATATCTTTGAAATGTAAATTATGCTGAGAAAAACAGGTGCTTCCGCCATATCTTTGAAATATTTTTTTTTTCTGACGATCTAGGTAAGAATACCATAGCTATGAAATTATTGTATTGTCATCGGTCCTTAATAGGTGTGAAAAATGTCAAATACTTCGGAGATCTGGAAGAGGGTGAACATTCATTTAAAAAATTCTATTACCTCATTTATAAATACATACATAAAAACGAGTGAAGCTAAGAAATCGTGTATAATGTTGACGTGTACCTGGAACAGCCCATCACAATATTTCCGGCAGACTTTCATATAAGCGAACTTTGTCTACTGAAACTGCAGAAATCAATCAGTTGAAATCAAGCCGATCAGTCAAGCATTGCGGAAAGCCTTGAATCGAATCTTATGGAATCCATATTAGCAAATTGATGATTTTGTTCCTGGTCATGAATGCTTACTTTGGGGAAATTAGAACTGACCAGAGAATGCACTGAGACAGAATTCATCTTTGAAACATCGAAGAGTATAGCCAAGGAAAGGTTTTCAGACTGGAAACTTAAAAAAACGCGAGAACTGGTATGAAATAGTGGGACGATTCCACTCAGAAGCATTTATTACAAACCCTTCGAAAAAATAGAAGCGTTGGTGAAACTAACTGGATAGAAAGAACCTGAGAAACAAATGAAGGGTACTGATAAGACACGGTACACTGAGGAAGCATCTTCACAAAATAGAATCTGCTGGCAGTGTAAAATATCACTTCTGCCTGTAAAGAAAAGAAACAGCGGGGCATGTACATATTGAAAAACAATATTATATTGACTGGACTGTGGGTAATTGGGGCCCGAAGTCTTGGAAATGCTATCAAACAACATCAATTCCATTAGAAGCGCGGAATAAAAGTCTAACTGTTATTTCCGTTTTATAAAATTTTGTTCATAAAATAGCTTCAAATTTGTTATTTTGAGAGGGTCATATTTTTTTAATTCTAGGTGTTCTGAGGTAACGTGATTCATCCATACAATATATTATACGTGATTTTCTGGAATGAAAATACCGTTTCTATTTGACTAGGAATGGATTTTACTGAATTGATCCAATATCAAAAACCAACATAACATTATGCAAGAATTCACAAGCTTGTATACTGAATTGTGAGTACAGCTTTCATATATCAATCTGAAATACTGAATTGAGCTATAATTGAATTTCCACGATGTAATATCTGCATGGAAATGAAAATGTCCAAACATAATAGAGTTAACGAGTAAATACATGCAACGAGAAATTTGATGAAAGTATCTCAGAATACATAGATGCCTTTTGAAAAAGGCTGATTCAATTTGGGAGACTAGGCTATTATTGTTTTTATATATGACTTTATTCAGAAAACGTACAGAACACATGTGACAATCATCGATCACATTTTTATATCCTATATATATATATATATATATATATATATATATATATATATATTTATATATATATAAATATATATATACAGAGTGGCCACTTTTTTAATGGGATTGTATTGGTAACTTTTAAACCATAAGAGTTAGAAGGTCGGTCAAATGGAGAAAAAGTTGCATTCATAGAAGCATTGTTAAGCAGTTCAAACAAATCGAGATTATCAGGGCCGGTTATTGAGATATCATAAGAAAAGTACATTCTGTCATTTTGATTTTTCTTTTGTTTCCCAATTTATTTCGAATATTATCAAAAAATGTCACAGGAGTTTTTTATTTGACAGTAAATTATCCTCAATTTGACATAATCAGATTTCGTATCCAACGTTTCGTACGCTCTGGGCCACCCTCAACCTCATTTTTTTCAATACGGACCTGCATATTTTTGACACTTTTCGAAATAACTTTTAACGCTGAATTCAACGATATATCATACAATGTCATTCAAAGTTGATTTTCAGGTGATTTTGACTCTTATCCAAATTTCTTTGGGTCGGATCTGTATTACATTTAGGTACCTTTAGTTTAATTAACAACATGCAATACATTTCGATAAGAAAATCAACTTACTCATCTTCAACTGAATGGAACGTAACAGAATCAAAGCAAGAAACAAGTAATACTTATTTACAAATTTCAAGAGGTGAAAAACCTAATTCATAATAATTAAACGAAACTATCATTTAATGAAAGAAAAATCAAATGATTATTCGAAAGTAAATGATGAACATTAATGAAGTGAGTGTTCGAAATGTCCACCATTTTGTAAAATGCACTTTGCTGTTCTGGAACCCATACTTCTTATACATTTGCTTATTTCGTCTCCTTGAATACCTTCCAATACATTCTCAATCTTCTCGCGAAGAATCTCTATTGTCGGGTTCGTAGTATCATAAACTTCATTTTTGAGATATCCCCACAAATAAAAATACAGCGGATTCAAATCCGGAGATTGGGCAGGCCATGCTACTGGACCTCTTGTTCCAATCCATGAATCGGGAAAAGTTCGATTTAGATAGTCTGTGACTATTCTTGAGTTGTGTGGACCACATATGTCTTGTTGGAACCATGGACTGTTACGCCGATACCGTATAGGAAGATCATCCAACATTTCTTCTATAATTTCTACATATTTTGCTCTGGTTAGGTTGCCGTCAATAAAATAGGGACCCAGTAATTTATTATTCAACAAACCGCACCATATGTTCAAAGAAAAACGATATTGATGTCTAACTTCATGAATTAAGTGAGGATTTTCTTTGGCATAAAAATGTTTGTTCCGTCGATTGAACATGCCAGAATTTGTGAATGTCGTTTCGTCTCCCCAAATGATATTGTGCGCAAAATTGTTGTTATTCCGCACCTTCCGTTGAAACCAATTACAGAATTGCAACCTTCTCTGAGGATCATTGCGATATAAATTTTGCACGGCTTGACTATTTCATTAACAGCACTTTTTGATAAATTGCATTCACTGGCCATAGTTCTCGATCCTATTCCTGGATTCATTCGAATTTGGGCCAGAACATTGATGTGATTGATAGGCTCGTTTCGTCGTAAATAAGGACCTCTAGGTTTGATGAATGAATTATGTGCAAGTAACCTTGTAGATAAACATCGAAACATTTTAATATTTGGTGTTGTTCTTTCAGGATATAATTCACCATACCTTTGTTGTGCTTTGAACGAATTTCTATCTAGTTTTATGTACACTTCGTACATATCTCTCTTCTCTTCATCTGTGTATCTTACCATATCGAATAAGTTAAATTGAAATTACTCAGAAAAGTATTTAATGACAAGTTCTTGTGACACAATAATAAACGAAGTGACAAATAATATGACATTTCTTGTTATGTTCTTTTTTATCCACGGCCTACTACTTGAAAATAATACATTCAATAAACCTAGAGTTGTGTGTATGTAAGAAAAAACAAGTCTATCAACGATATCAATGTTCTGACCCAAATTCAATTGAACCCAGAAAAAAAATCGAGAACTGTGGTCAGTGAATGCAATTTATCAAAAACTGCTATTAATAAAATAGTCAAGAGACGCGAATACAATGATTTTAAATTTGAATACCAAGCCTTGCAAAAATTATATCGTAATGATCTCAAAATAAAGTTGGATTATGTAATTTGTTTCAACGGAACAAATGACAAATCCAACAATAATGATTCCTCGCGAGAAGATTGAGAATGTATTGGAAGGTATTCAAGGAGACGAAATAAGCAAATGTATAAGAAGTATGGGTTCCAGAACCGCAAAGTGCATTTTACAAAATGATGGACATTTCGAACACTTACTTCATTAATGTTCATCATTTACTTTCGAATAATCATTTGATTTTTTTTTCATTAAATGATAGTTTCGCTTAATTATTATGAATTAGGTTTTTCACCTCTTGAAATTTGTAAATAATTATTACTTGTTTCTTGCTTTGATTCTGTTACGTTCCATTCAGTTGAAGATGAGTAAGTTGATTTTCTTATCGAAATGTATTGCATGTTGTTAATCAAACTAAAGGTACCTAAATGTAATACAGATCCGACCCAAAGAAATTTGGATAAGGGTCAAAATCACCCGAAAATCAACTTTGAATGACATTGTATGATATATCGTTGAATTCAGCGTTAAAAGTTATTTCGAAAAGTGTCATGAAATATGCAGGTCCGTATTGAAAAAAATTAGGTTGAGGGTGGCCCAGAGCGTACGAAAGAAACGTTGGATACGAAATCTGATCATGTCAAAATGAGGATAATTTACTGTCAAATAAAAAACTCCCGTGACATTTATTGATAATATTCGAAATAAAGTGGGAAAAAAAGAAAAATCAAAATGACAGAATTTACTTTTCTTATGATATCTCAATA
Organism: Gonioctena quinquepunctata; assembly: GCA_018342105.1. Classification (NCBI taxonomy): domain Eukaryota; kingdom Metazoa; phylum Arthropoda; class Insecta; order Coleoptera; family Chrysomelidae; genus Gonioctena; species Gonioctena quinquepunctata. The sequence continues at coordinate 194,390 of JAFIRS010001462.1, read as the reverse complement.
ACCGGCCCTGATAATCTCGATTTGTTTAAACTGTTCGACAATGCTTCTATGAATGCAACTTTTTCTCCATTTGACCGACCTTCTAACTCTTATGGTTTAAAAGTTACCAATACAATCCCATTAAAAAAGTGGCCACTCTGTATATTGGATTTTTCTTGAATTAACTCAACATACTCAGTGTGTAGACTATGTAAGGCCTACCTGGAACAACCAAGTACATAAAAGTGCCCATCGATGAATTATGCGGATATTGTTCCATCTCCTCCAGGTTCAAATCTTCTGGTGATTTCAATTTTACATTGGTATCAAGAGGTGTTGATGAAGGTTCACAATTATCCATTCCAAATTTATCAAAAACGTCATGTACAAATTGCTTCCGACATAACGTTATTTCATCATTTTCGATATCCTGGGTGAATTCCAATCCCAGACAGAAGTTGATAGGTCCTGAATCTTTCTTTCGAAAGCTTCAGTTTGGTCATTTCAAGGTTGTTGGTTGCAATGGACCTTTTTATGCACTATGTGAAACACTGTAATTAGAACGTATATGTGCTAATATAACCTGGGATTTTTTATTTTATTTTTCTGATGGGTAGTTTTTCCATAATCCGGAAAAAAGTGGTTTCGTGACGTCACGTTCACTAAAAGTTGATTTGGCATCGTTGTATGAGTTGCGAATCATGGAATTGTGACGTGATGACATTTGTTATTTGATACTTTGATAGGTTCGTTCGTTTGCTCCACGAAATAGAATATTATCAATCGTTTGACTCTCTTCAGCTCTTTTTCTTGCATATATCTGATATCTGATACGAGACACGAGATATGCAGAGAACTGCTGAACTGCTGCAAATGAACAAGCTCGCCATGAATGTTTGGTATTGAAAAATTTCGGAAATTATTTTCTAATTTTAATAACTATGAAAATGTCTGAAAAGTGCTATGTGCACGGTTGTCTGAACACCAGTGAAAGTGAATCAAACTTTTGTAAAAAGCGGAAATATATGCTTTTGTGCAGAACATTTCCAGGTGAGTACATCAAGGAACGATTTTTAATTTCACTCAATCCAAGTTTGCAAAATCATCGATCAGTACTGTATTTTATATCCCGTCCTATAAACATATTGTTCTTTGGTTCCAGCTGAAAGAAGATACTACGAATTAGGAATATGCTAGAACTAGGGGATCCAAATTTATGTTGAAGCAAGATGTCTGTCCACATATCAACCTGAAATGACATGGTCTGACAATGTTTCATCATAAGTATATGACCTACCAACGATGAAGAAACCCAAACCAAATGAAAACATCACTCTTTCAGCTAGTTAAACTGTGTTGAGTGACATTACATCCATGGGAAATATTTACTCAAGAGTTTCGAATAGTTCTTCTCCTAGCAGTAGCCAAGCTAGTACATTATCCGATTCACCAAAATATCACCACCAAAAAAAATTCTGAGTATATTCCTAGTCAGTCTTCATCCGATCCTGATTGTGAAACAGACAAAGCCTACATATATATTCACAGTATAATGCATTTATGATTGATTATATCTAAACAATCACGAACGTTTTAACTAAGAACTAAAGTTCTTAGTTAAAAGTTGGGCAACTTTCTAGTCATGGTTCTTAGTTCTTGTACTAGGGGTTCCATAAACGCGCTCATTGATTTGCTAGTGTTGAATCCTTAGTTATTAGTTCACTTAGTTCTTGGGAACGTTGCATAAACAAAGCATAAAAATAAATAAAAGGAGTAATCATCTCATAATCCACCCTTGGCAAATTTTCCGAACCTGCTTTTACGAAGCCTTGTTTCATTATAAACACACCAAATCGTTTATGATATTGAGAAATTAATAAGTTGATAAAAATAAACATTAACCTCAAATGTCAATATGATTTTATTGGGAACTGTCTTTAATATTTGCGGTGTTGCCAATGGTCGCTCTCCATCAAAAGGAAGGCCCGTTCAGAAACTTTGAATGTTTTAAATGAAGAAAACCGTTGTTGAAATGGGTTTTTTTGTTGATGAGTCTATCAATAAACAGTGTTCAATTATATATTAATGGTGTATATCAAGCAGTGAGCTATATTTTTGACAAGAACAGTAATGCGTGTTTCTGAACGTGGATTATGGAGGGGGTAGTTTTTGATGAACGTGACGTCACGGGTACACTTTGAAACGCAATATCTTTTCGAAATAAAAAATATATGATGGCATTCTAAGTCAATTGGACGTTTCATATGAAATATAATCGACCTATATAAGTTTTGGAATTTTTTTTTCGTAAATGTAAAGGTCCATTATGATGTCATCGACATAAATGGTATAGTATTTCTAATCCCAATTTCAGTTTGGTCATTTCAAGGTTCTTGGTTGCAATCATGATGTCATCGACATAAATGGTATAGTATTCCTAATCCCAATTGGACCGACATAAAAAGTTTCGAGAAGGAATTCTCTTCCACACGACAGAACTTTTTTATGAATGTACCAGGAACGCTTTGAAAGTGAAAACACTGGTAGTATATGAATTTCCCATTTGCCGGGCAGTGCATATGAACAGTCCTCGTAGTGCTCTTATTTTTATTGCCGTTCCAATTGGGATTAGAATAACTATAACTAGAGTGAAAGGTTCTTCGGTATTCGAGTAATATATACATGAATTTGCTTCTGAAGGTTTTATTTCCATTATTCGTAGTTCGAAATCCAATCGCTTGTACCACTGTCTTACGAATCGACGAAGTCCATAAAAAGCTTTTCGAACCAAATATATATCTCTTTCCTTGTTTAGTTTTTTTCAGCCATTCCCATGAAATTATTTTCTTCTGATTCGCCATTGAAATCAGCGTTTCCATGGAAGAGAGTTTGTTTCTCTTCAGTAGATCCAACACGATGTGCTGAGACAATTTCTGAAATCATCATGTTGGGGATGCAAACCTACATACCGAATACCGAAAGAAGAACATCATCCGATAAGACCTGGTTCAACAGAAACTGCTCTAGAGCTGTGGCTTCCAAACAGGCAGCATACCATCGATGGCTAAAAAATCCGGGCCCTGAGACCAGCAGCAGCATATGTCGAGGCTAGAGGCATATGCAAAGAGACAATAGAATGCTCAAAAGATGCCCACAATGCCAAAATAAGATCAAAACTTGCTGAATGTCCCAACGGATCCCGTTCATTTTGGTCTTTCGCCAAAGCTGTGGGAAGAAACTTCACTTCCAGCTCATTTCCTCCTCTAACCAAAGAAGATGGAACACTAGCAACGACTGCCCAGGAAAAAGCCAATATCTTTGCGCACCTATTTGCTGGAAATTCCACTCTGGATTCATCGGGAAAACAACCCCCGAACATTACACCTATTGACAGTCATATGCCCGAGATCACCTTTCGCCAACGTATTATCAGAAAGATTTTGCTGGGTCTCAACACCAACAAAGCCTGTGGATCTGACGGAATCCCGCCGATTGTTCTCAAGAAATGTACCCCCGAACTAACACCTGTTCTTTGCAAGTTGTTCAACCACTCTTACAATTTGGGGGTATTTCCGTCCAATTGGAAAATTGCAAGAGTACAGCCAGTCCCCAAAAGAGGCAAAAAGGCCCTACCTAGCAACTACAGACCTATCGCACTGCTATCTATTATTTCAAAGGTCATGGAAAAAGCCATCAACATCGAGCTCATGAAATATCTGGAAGACTCAGGAATTGTCAACGATAGGCAATATGGCTTCCGCCATCAGAGATCAACTGGTGACCTGCTCACTTACGTCTCACATATATGGCAGCTATCTATTGAAAAGTATGGAGAAACTTTAGCTGTGGCATTAGATATCTCCAAGGCGTTCGATCGAGTTTGGCATCAGGGACTCCTCGCCAAGCTACCGTCTTATGGCTTGCTCCCTCAGCTGTGTTCTCTGCTTGCTAGTTTTCTCTCAAACAGGTCTCTCCATGTAGTGGTCGATGGAGTTTCATCTGACACTCTACTCATAAATGCTGGTGTTCCGCAAGGATCTATTCTCGCACCAACACTATTTCTACTTCACATCAACGACCTGTTGAAAGCAACTTCATGTCCAGTACACAGCTTCGCCGATGATAGTACCCTCCATACCGCTTTCTCTTCCAGGGCCCCTATATCAGCCCGTGAAACCAGAAATGAACGAGGAAGAAATGTTACTAATATAAATATGGACTTAGCAACAATTCTCGAGTGGGGATCTAATAACTTGGTAGAATTCAATGCAAACAAAACACAAGCATGTCTTTTCTCTAGGAAAGCCGATCTCACTGTGCCTAACATAACTTTGTCAGGAGTAACCATACCACTGAAGTCATCCATATCGATCTTGGTATTACTATCAGCAATAACCTTTCCTGGGAAAATCACGTGAGGTCCATTGCCAAAAGTGCATCCCAAAAACTTGGTTTTTTGTTTCGTGCCAAGAGCTATTTTCCCCCCACTCAGCTGCTTATGATCTATAAGGCACAGATCCGACCTGTCCTGGAATACTGTTCCCATATTTGGAGCGCGGCACCTAAACATATATTGGAATCTGTCCAAAAAAGGGCAATTCGTTTCGTCGGTGATGCCTCGCTTACAAACTCGCTCACTTGTCTGGAACACCGTAGAAAAGTTGGCGATTTGTCTCTATTTTATAGATATTTTCATGGGCGATGCTCTTCTGAAATATCAACAATCGTTCCTGCTTTGGCAGTCTCTTCGAGACTAACCCGTCAAGTTCAGTCATCACACCCCTTCGTGGTCACTTTGGAGACCTGCAGAACATCACTTTCCAAAGACTCGTTCATCCAACGAACAGCGAGGCTTTGGAACTCATTGCCTAGGGAGGTGTTCCCCGAAGCATACAACCTCCAGAAATTTAAGAAGAACACCAACTCCTACCTTCTTTCCCTTGGTTCCCACGATGTTCTCTGAACATTACAGGATTTCCTTTTTCGTGGGAACCAGAACATAAAAAAAAAAAAAAACGAGCTTGCTCTCACAACAGGTGCAAATTTTTCGTGAAAGTCCAGCCCATTCGCTTATGCAACTAGCCTTGCTTTCCTCCTTTGAATTTCCCATCTGCTTTGTACTTATTCATTTCCAATATTTGTTGTATCTTCTGGTTTTCCAACAATTTCCCATGTTTTATTTCTTATTAGGAGAGTATATTCATTTTCAATGTCTTTCCACTATTTGGAATTAGAGTTAGACAAGGCCTCATTCGAACCATGATCACCGAATTGTTGCAAGTTTTTTGGATGAAACAATGCTCTCTCATTCGACGATTTCAACGAATACTGTTTTCAGATCTTCCTGTACTTCCGGTTCGAATTGATCTTGGTCTTTCCTTTTCCCTAGTAAAAAATTAACTTTTATCGAATCCAATCTGCTTTAATTCATTGTTTGCCTCATTTTTCTTTCGATTGTTTTCGAATTCACTTTCTCCATTTACAGATTCTTTATTCCGCTCATTGAATTTTTCTATTTCTATATCGATGTTCTGCTCAATAGGAAATACGCATGTGCCCCCTCTATAGAGTATTTTGATTTGCACTTAAATACTAGGAAGCTCAGAACCAAACTCAAAAATTGAAAAAAAAAAATATCACAGTCGAAAACGTACTCGTAGCGCCTCTGATGGACCTATGTATCTTTACTTCACAGAGTTCAATTTTTCACCGCTGGTTGCTTCGAACTGTCAACTATAATTTCCTCTGCCTTCGTTTATATATTGTTCTAATATTTTTAACAACATAGTATTTTCAATTGTTACTCAAATATATCATTAAAAGTGAGCTTGAATTTATGTTTGGGTCACAAAGAGTATTGACTGTCAATAATCCTGAAACAACCACACCTGGCGCTAGTGTTTGGGGAAAGTTATTCAAGTGAAGGTCAATTCGAGTTTGAATTGAGGAGCACTTTTGAACTTGGAAATAATGCCAATGATCAAAAAAAATCAAATATTTTCACAAAATGTAATTTTTGAGGACCGAACTGAGGCAAAGAAAAATTCAAATAAATCATGCGTATTCCCTATTGGAACGATTCTTCTTTCAACTGATTATTCCAAAAAATATCTTGAAAATTGATGTATAAGAACTTAGCGAAACAACACGAGTGAATCGAGGGGCGAAATATAATATAATTTGCCGTTAATTGGTTGTGGAAAAATTAAATTTGGCGCTGTTGATGTTCAAGAAAAAAAATTATGTTCCGCTAAGTTCATATGAACTTGGCGAAACAACTTTTGATAGAACCCGCGGAAAGCAAACTATTAGGGATAGTAATCTGCCACTTATTAGTTGTGAAAAAATTTAATTTGTCGCTATTGATGTTCAAGAAAAAAATTGATGTTTAGCTAAGTTTATATGAACTTATGATAGAATCCGCAGAAAGCAAACAAATTTTGGAAAAATTTTTTTTCGCCAAGTTATATGGTTAGAAACAACTTTAAACAAAATGAAAAAATCCGCTAATCATTTGGCGCTAATTTGCTGCTAATTAGTTCTGAAATAATCAATTTGGTCGCTATTGTTGTTTGACAAAAAAAATTTTTTCCACAATGTTCATATACAGATAGATAGTGTAACAACTCTAAATCCAATTCACGAAAAACAGAAAGAGTAAGCATATAAGTCGCCGGTTATTTGCCATTGATAAATAGAACTTTCAGAAAATTACTCGTTAAAAAAACTGATATTTCCTTCAAATAAAATTACCAAAAGAACTTTCGAAAAAATTCATCTAAAACGAAAAGAAGACCTTATAATCTGCCGTTTATTGGCAGCTAATTAGTTGTGGGAAAGTTGAATCCGTCGCTATTGTTGTTGAACAAAAAAAACCGTTTCATCACTTAGTTCATACGGAGACATTGGAACAACTTTGGACACAATTCACGGAAATTGAAAGAAATAGGCTCATAATTTGGCGCTGGTTTGTTGTAAATATATTATGTAAGAACTTTAAAAAACCTTTTTTTGTTATATCTGCGGTTTTGCAAAGTTCACATTAAGTTAGCAGAAAAGAAGAATAACATTCGCGGAAAATGGAAAAAGTGCTTATTATTTGCAGTCAATTTCGCAATAATAATTGAATTTCATTCAAGCATGTGAATATCCAAGTTCCATTGTCTCAACTAGAAATGATTTTAGAATAGTACTGAGTAAAGTATTTTGCATGGCGGTTTCTCTCAAAACTTTTCGTACCCGCCCTCGTGATCAACTATACCTGCCTAGCCGGGTATAGTGGGTCGATTCACACAAAATTTCTTAAATATCTTAACATATATCTAGTAATTACAATTTGTCAGGAATTCTCTTTCATTTTTCAATTCCTTCCATGATCAACAATGGCCATAAATTCAAGCAGACGTTGGTTTCAATATTTGTTATTGTATCAAAAATTGAACACGAAGATTGATACACTATACCTTACTCTATTAGTCATTTCAGAAAATTTATCGAAATTAATAATAATTTTCAGGTATTAATACCTTTTCAGACGTTTTCTGGACATAATCGAAAATGTTACGTGAATATGAATAATACTGTTGTTAAAAACAACATTGTCATGAAAATAATCCTTTTTTTAATAATTTTTGAAAAAGTGCCAGACTTTTTTACTGTTTTTTATTTGAAAAGTGACCGATTTTTTCACTTTCACATTTTACGCACTTTTTTTTCCAAGTGCGAAAAAAAGTCTATAAGTGAAAAATATAGCCATTATTTTTTCAACTCGTAACATTTTCGATTATGTTCAGGAGTCGTCTGAAAGAGTGATAATTCCTGAAATTATTAATTTCGATAAATTTTCTGAAATGACTAATAGGGTTAAGGTACAGTGGATCAATCTTTTTGTTTATTATTTGATACAATAACAAATATTGATTAGGAATGAAACCACCGTCTGCTTGAAACTATGGCCATTTTTGATCATGGAAAGAATTTTAAAATAAGAGAGAATTTGTTTGTAACAGATTGTAATTACCTAGGCTCACGAAGGAGGGTACAGAGGGTTTTGAGAGAAACCGCTATGCATCATACTTTAATCAGTACTATTCTGATATCATTTCTAGTTGAGACAATGGAACTGGAATATTGACATACTTGAATTGAATTGCAAAATGGACGGCAAATCATGAGCCCTCTCTTTCATTTTCCGCAAAGTTCTTGCATAATACATTGATAACAAACTAGTGGCAAATTATTAGCCTACTTCTTTCGTTTTCCGTGAATTCTGTCAAGAGTTCTTCCAATATCTCCGGATGAACTTAGTGATGCAACGGTTTTTCTGATCAACAACAATAGCGACGAATTAAACTTTTCCACAACTTATGTTAAAAATGCCCCGAACAACTGCAGCGTAGTAGCATATTCGCAGCTGCAGGCATCCTATCAATGAGCAAGAGATATGACGATAGATATGCCGTCCTTCTGGTGGTCCAGAGTTCATTGATGTTGAGATCGTTAGAGAACCCTACCTCTGAAACAAAATTTCCGGTTGGAGGGAGTGTGCTCACCGACACATTCTCAGGAAAAAGTATCGAGAATGTTGATGTTTCTCGATTGTTCATTTTCGGAGGGGATTCTGTGAGTTGAAGGGGAGTAAGAAAATAATAAGTAAATATGAGGTACTCCAGGCCGTCTGAAATTGTATGAAACTCAAAACCCCTGGCGGCTCAATTAATACCGAATTGTGAAAAATACGAGTATTTCTCGATAAAATTCAATTGAAATTCCTTCGCAATGAGGCATCTCGATATACATATTCGATGTCGCATGACGAATTGAATAATATATCAATCACTCAGGCAAGCACTTCTTGTGGATAAATATCTCTTCGCGTGGATTCGCATCAATCTCCTTAAAAGTATTCTTCGGTTAAACATTCCGAAAATTTTACGAGCTTCCGAATGTATTTCAAAGCACGGATAAATGTGTGAGACGCATGAAAATTCTGGCAGACTTGAAGTGTGCGTATCCATTTCTTAGCCTCAAAAAGAAGGGTCTGCATATATAATCATTTGTCACAGGTTTGATATCCGAGATTTTTTCATACCTCGGAAAAATCACGTTGGAATGTTTTCCTTCTTGGATATTATTGATGCTGACATTCCTTATAACAATGGAAATTATATTGAGTTTACAAATTTCTGGAAGTCGAGAATTTGTCTCCTCTTCTCCCATAATGTTTATTTTCTCATTTTCAATTATGCTTTCGATATTATCCACAGCGACAGAATAAATTCCCGACCACCATATCAACCACTTTTTCTACTTGTTGCTACAATCGTGTTCCCAACTTTCTGGGTGAAATAAGATGTAGCGATTCAGAAGACTACTTCCTGTGTGGACTACTCCATCGAAGGTCTCGGTATCGTTGAACATCCGAGTTGCCCAGCGATGACCAGGAAACTATCCCCGGCAACCAACCAGCAAAAACAAGCCTTACATCTATACAAATGAGAATTTCTTTTCCCACTCACTTGTGGAAATAAAATGGGAAAACCCAAAAATCGGTGGATATCGGAGTTATCCAAGAAAACCCAATGAGCCTTTCAGTGATGGTCAGGAAACCATATTTGTACATCTTCAACTGCAGCAGCCTAACTAGTGCCGAGGAACTGTTGGTACTCGAGCCTATCGGGTACCTCCAACAGAGCCGCCCAGAGTCTCCCTGAAAACCTCCCAGAGAAATCAGCCTTACATCTGTACATAATGCCCTACAGATGAGGACTTCTTTTTCTCCATACTGGTGGAAACGAAATGAGCAGACCAAAAAAAATAAATATTGAGAAACAGAATTAAGAAAACCCACGCACACCGATGGCAGTGATAACTAAGGAGATTCCAGCTGAATCACACTCGATACTAGAAACCAACTAACGATACCAGAAACTAACCCTTATCCTAGAACTCGAGAGCGAACGATCTCTTGGGGGGAATAGAAGTACTACTGAACCTCCATCAACTTGTGATCTACAACACGTTGTATTAAATATAAAGGTGGGGACTAAATCACAAAAAAGGGACTGCGCCAGGCATCAAACTTGAAAGCTGGAAATCTAATTGGGCATCTGAAAATCTCGGAAAATATTCTCCTATAATCCAGGTACAAGCCATCAGATATCATGCCAGCCAGGCACGAACGGTCTGGAGTAGGAGTAACAGATCCTAGTCTTGGGCTCCCAAAATCCCTAGGCAAAGCCCTAACAATTTTTCGAGCAGAAATCCATGCTACAGAAATTTGCGCCCAAGAATGCCTTGCAAGAGGCTCCAAGGGGGCAAAGATCCATACTCTATCAGATAGCCAAGCAGCATTAAAAGCTCTATAGCCACATACTCTCCCTAAGACAACTGGCTATGAACAATCAGGTTACCCTGATGTGGGTGCCAGGTCACAAGTGAAACAAAGGCAATGAAGAAACAGACAGCCTTGCCGAGGAAGGCGCAAACCCTCAATTTTTTGGCCCATAACCCTTCTGTGGTATCTCCAAAGCCCACAATAAAGAAGAGTTTCGGCGCTGGGAAACTGATCAAATGAGAAATCACTGGAATGAGGGTCCAGGAAGAAGACAAGCAAAAAGGCTTCTGAGGCCAACGCCAAAAAAAGCTCAACAGCTTCTCGAGTTGGACAAGAAAAACTTGAAAGAGCTCACTGGACAATGTCCTCAAAAAAATGGACAGATCAGACAGTGAACTGTGCCGTTACCGCGAGAACTTCGGTGAAACTGCAGAACACCTGCTTTGCGACTGCCAAGCATTGTTTTGCAAAAGGTTAAGTTTTTCGAAACGGTTTCGATAACGCCCTCAGACATCAGGAACCTATCTCCCAGGGAACTGATAAACTTCGTAAGGAGTCTCGGAATCCTGGGCCTCGAATAGATGAAGGGTAATGTACAAAAGATCTTATAGGTCGGGATACAGAGAGGCTGAACAGCCATATTGACCCCCATACAATCTACAATCTAACTGAAAGCAGTCGGGAAAAGGACACCCCTCATCTTCGGAAAGCATCTCGGGTGGAAAAAAAACGCGATGTGGCCATCTCGTGACTAACTCTATATCAGTAGAACAATGTGGTTACGAGGAAGCTACGAGAGGTCTGGAGATGCTTTGGATAGTAATCCAGGGAATCAGTTATCGGAAGATCAGGGAATTTTCCTGCAGGATACGATCACCGGGATAGTTTATTTCCCACTAAAAACGGAAATGTACGGAAATTTATAAATAAAAAATGTATAGATAAATTATGTATAAATGAGTAGTTACATGAGTAATAAGTGAGTTGAAATATATTTTGGTTTACATAAAATCACATTGTATTGATTCACAATATTTGTTCATCTATCACTTTAGTATTGGTAAATATAGGTAACCCACAAAGGGACAAATCCCTGTTCGCGGGTAAAATATCTAGAATTTACAATAACATACTACAAAACACAAAAAACACAACTTCGATATTTATATATAACAACTAATTTATCATTATAATTAGACCAATAACATGTTTTAGGAATAAAGATAATGTTTGCTGTTGATTAAATCGTATTCAATAAAGCAAGCCAGTTTTTTCTTAAATAATCCAGAAGAGTGTAGCTGTATGATATTCAAGAAGATATATGCATACACTATGGGACGGAGATAGCATAAACATCTTTGTGCTATATTTTTTCCACTTAAGGCATCGCTATCATGTCTTGTAGGTATTGTATTCGTGGGTTATTTGGAAGAAACTTTTTCTGTTTTTGAAATAGTTTATAACAATGCTTTGGAAAAGTAATTGTCGTATGTCGATGTTGGTTATCTGAGGTATTTTCTCTAAACTATTTCCAAAATTCATATTTGGGTCACTTCTAATTTTTACAAATATTTTTTCGTTATTCCCCCAAGCTAGAATACCATACGTCAGATATGGTTGGAACAGTATTACCAAAAACTTTCTTGTAAAATTTGAATATGAAGAGATCTCACTCTTTTCTCTATATGTTCTATAAGGAAGTTCCATCTTATGTAATATTGAATTGGTTTTTTCATAGTAATTTCAGTAATTGGATTCGAAAAATTAAATCGAAATGAATCATATGGAAGGAGCATAATATGGAAATACGAGAAAGACATGAAAAATGTTTTATCTGAGTTTATGTTTGGAGTTTTGCTGTTAAACCATTCGAATAATCGTGGTATATCTTGTTCAACCATATTTCTCAGTTGAGAATTGGTATCCGAATGGTAAAGTACCGCTGCATCGTCAATAAAAGCGACTTCATCACCTGCAATATCGAGTTTGAAGAGATCATTGATATAAATGTCGAATAGGAGACGACCAAGTACTGTTTCTTGGAAAGCCATATTGGTGGCTGTCGTCTTTTTGTCTCCTGTGATTACCCTGTACACTCTATTTTCAGGAGATTTCCCGGAATCCTACCTTTTTTAGAGTGGTCAGTGTTTTTATGTGATATACCGCATCGAAGGCTTTGGCTGAGTTAACAAAAATGCATAACGAGGTTTTCTTTTATTAAAAAATTCATATATTTGAGATATTATTTTCGTATGCTGGGACCCTTGGATGAACCGAATTTCCGTTTGATATATTGAACAGTAGAGCCGGTTTCGCTGTGGATAATCAGTATTTAGATATTTAGCAATGACAACTGCGAAAGACCAAAAAGTCACTCACCCAATGAACTAATCGAATACCTTGAAATGCCATTGAAATTCGAATGACTGTGAGCCACAAACGATCCTCAGGAGTAGTAGTGATGAGCCGTGCATCACTAACTAATCTAAATGTATACCAAATTAACAACTTTCTTTGATTGCTTTAGTGGGGAAACGTTTTTTCAAGTGAAGTTTTCACTGATATGTTTGGATTCATCACAATCCTCCAGAGATTGACATTTAACTTATATATATATATATATATATATATATATATATATATATAACTCTTTACAGTTCTCATGACTGACGTGCGCTCTACACAAGAAATTGAAGGAAATAAAGGAACGAGACTTCAGCTTCCTAATATCTCCGACAAAGCTTCCTCATTCCACTGCAATTTTAACGAGATAGCGACAGCGACGTCGACGAAATAAAAGAGCGCTGCCACAAAAAACCTGGCTTGAAACACGAATGAAATGATGTCTTGCTACCAATCCTAATCCGAATGAGACACGTCCATCGGTCGAGCTGCGAAGACGTCACGAAAACCGCAAAGAACGTTTGTTATACAACAGCGATCATTGGGACCAATCTGAGTGACGTGAGTGGTGTAAAGTAAAACAAAATTATAGAATTGTAGTTCGGTCAATTTGAACGTCATTCCAAATAAATGTATATTTTGTGGGTAGCGTCCACAATTGGGAAGTTTCCAACCTCGACAAACTTCTGTGGAGTTTTTGGTTCTCTCGAAATGTCTCCACAAAGGACATCAATGAAGTCAGGAGTCATTCTATATAGGTAGCCAAGAAATACATGGATCATCGACATGGACAAACTCCGAGCAGTAATTCCTTTGAGAATTTCATCAACTATTTTGAAAATAATAGATTCAAGAATTATACGTTGAATATGGCTCATGGAAAAAGATCATAAACTCATTGGAAATCAGGTAGAAGGTTTCTAGTATCATGACATATTCAACCCACCAGATCAAGTCTGAGAAAAACATCTAAGATAGTGTTTTGTTTTTTTTCTGTTGAAGTTTTGCATTTACTTGTATAGTTCAGAAGTGATAAGTATTGCAAAAAGTATAAAATTACTCTGCTTGTGTGGAGAGAAAGTAATATTTCTATGAACTTTTCTTTGAAACATCCTAAAAACTAGTTTACATGGGTGAAGCATATTCATATATATCTCATTCATGAGATTTTCAACGGGTACTCATTGGGATGTGATTGTTTTGTGGAAAAAGTTTTGTTCCAATTCATTGGTGGAAATGGTGCAAGTTCGTAGTACGTGAAGCAATTTTCCTGGTGAACTTTGGATATAATTTTACATAATAAATAACTATGATCCCCTTGGGGATGTAAATGTATATTTGGAGTTAATCATTTGTGCCTTTCCGCCATGCATTTTATCTATGGATTTTGGAGATTTATTGATCTTAAATATGGTTTTTAGTGGGCACCGGCGGCTGGTCAGGTTGACGAGAGCCTTATCGATATCTGAGCCGAACAACACGGAACGCGTTTAGTACTCGGATGGGTGACCACCTGCCGTCGAAAATTCGCATCTAATAGAATATTCGCATCTGCAGGCGTCATATCAATGAGCACGAGATATGGCGATAGATATGCCGTATTTCGGAGGGGACGTTAAGATGGCGGTCCCTGAAACAACAAAGGATTCGGCAAAATTTCCGGTCGGGAGAAGTGTGCTCATCGGAGTCGATGATCAGCCTAGGTAGCAGAAGTAGGCCGACGTTGAATAAATTAAAAAAAAACATAGTTTTCACAATTTAAATTGGGACTTTGGAGTTGTGAGACTTTAAAATAATATATTTTGTCAAACATAGGTTATTTCGGACTTCTTGGGGACATTTTATATTTCTGCTCGGTATTAATTCCTAAGATGTTAGTTGAGATGAACTCAATGGGGATTTTCGCCCAAGTTGTCGAAATAGATTTTTTCATCACAAACATCTGTCTTCTGTTTTCCTGATTTATGTCAAATTCCGTATGAAAATTGAGAATATATACACGGCACATCTCAGTTTTGGTTATTATAGCTCATTTTTTCAGTAAATATCCCTAGATTTGATCTAGTTTATTTTTGTTTGTACTGATAGTTGCATGGAATCTATGCAGGAATTATCAAAGATTCCTAAGAAATCGAACATGAAATTCCCTAGAAAATTGTTTCTGGCCATTAAATATTCATTTAAGACTCATGGCCAAAACTTAGACATGCAAATAATGTTATTTTAGTTCTTATACCCAATTTCTTTCATAGAAGATCTACGTTGACAACTTGGACGAAATTAACCCATTAAGCTTGTCCAATGATTACCGTTGCGACTGGGAAGCAGAAAATGCATGCCAATGAGGAAATCTCCCACAATTCCAACCCTGGAACTGCTCTGGAAAATTGTTTTCAATTATAAAATTTGGGTTCTCTACAGGCCATAGAGAGAAAACTGATTATTGCATTCGGGGAAAATCAGGTATCATCGGTGAAATGTTTTAGAAATAAATGTTGCATTACGTATTAATTTGCTCTGTATCCAATCGCATCGAGCTACGCTCTTTGGAAAATTATTTGCACGAGTATGGATGCGAAATGGATGAACTTCTCGCCGTAATGGTTCCAGGATTGTCTTTAATTTTTAACCGGCGAAACCAAAAAGAAAGAGGTTCTCTATTCGACGCGTATATTTTTTTTTTATTTTTTTTAATGTATGATCACGCACAACTTTTCACAGAGCGGTTCGATCCCGATGATTCTTTTTTCATTGGATAGGGTGTACTTCAAAGTTGGTCCCATTTCCATTTGAACAACAAAATCCATCCCTAAGGGTAGCAAAATGAAGGATATCTTCTGAAAAACTATCAAATAGTTGAGGTGCATTTATAAGGGCCGTAGTAATTACGCTCTATTGCTTTTCAGTAAATATGCATTTTTCATTCATATGCTCCAGTTGATGACACTGAAATCAAAATTCAGTAGTGAATATGCTAATAGTTCTGTTTGATTTCAACTTCATGCATTTTCCAATTCCAATGATTACATGTTGTTCATTTATACATGTTTCAATGAATGAGTAACTAGCTCGGAAATGAAATATCGTTTGATGTCCAACAATGCGAACGGACCTTCCAAACATTCCGCTTTCCAACATAAAAACTACATTTTTGTGGACTGTTCAACTTTGATCTTTCACTTCATTTCATCTTTCACTTTGGAAAATGTTACGGTTCTGTGCTGTTTTGAGTTCTTTATTGAATACTGTACTTATGTATTCTAATTGTTTTTCACATATAAATGAATTCTAAACATCAATATTGATTCGTTTCACTGATGTCAGGATTGCGAAAAAGTGTATTATCTATGCATAATTATGCAGTGCTGAATATCATAATAATTATAATAATTTTTCAATGTTTACAAGAACCAGTTATTAGTGGGTCCTCCTAAAAATGCATAGACCGTGGGATAGTGACAGATTTTTAGATACGATTTTACTCAGTATGCTATTCAGAGGACAATATTGTCCGTATATCCTCATGATGATAATGATGCATGGATCAAAGAGTCGTCCTAGGTTCTTCATATTTGAAAATGATTCGTCATTTGTTCGAAAATTCAGTGTTTTGGTACGATTTCAATCAGGCTGCTATATATGTTTTGTAATGAAATTCACGAAAAAAACATTATTCGGAAAACGTGGCACGTGAACTTGTATTTGATAATGAAATTTTCTGCGTTTTTAAACAGGCTGTCATTAATGAGTATACAATTTCTTGTTATAAAACTGGCAAAAAATAGATTGCATACGGATTCCATAAGCCCAAGTACTGTTTACAGGGCAAAAATTTTGAACAGTTATGAAATAACATTCCTTGATTTCAATCAGCACAAAATTTGTTGTAATATTAAGTTTGTCTCCTGAATTGAATTGTTATATGGCATACGACTTGTGCGGGTTCGTCATATTAAAAAATCAAAATGAAGTTACATAATAGATTGCAAAATTTTCATGTTTTTAAGCAGTATGCCTTTTTGTTTTTATTATATCCAGGGTATATGTGGGTGAAATAAGAAACGGCATACAAGTTGTGCGGGTTTTCGATATAAATTTTTTTAAAAAAATTGCAAAATTATGAAAAACATCTGTGTTTTCAATCAGTATGCCTCTTGGTTTATAATTAAATTTGGTAATTTACTTTATTGAAATACAAATGGCATACAAGTAGTGCGGGTTTATCATATTAAAAAATGTAATGAAACTTTCTTACTATTTCGATTTTCCGACATTGCCGAGTTGGTTCCCTGTCGCAGGACCGTTATTTATTTATTTATTATTCGGGTTTTCAACAGGTTGAGTTAACAACCCAGTAACAGAAAACCGCACAATACATTAAATACAGATCATGTAATTTCGGTACAATTCAAAAATAATTAAATTAGGTATATGTGACCTGAAAACAATCATTATTGCTAAAATAGATACACCATTCTGACTATGCTATACAATAATTGAGTTTAATATAGTTCTACTTAATTAGAAAACAGAAAAACAATGAATGTACAACTTTGAACCATCCCTATACATGTCACCAAAAAATAGAATGAGCAGCATGTCTAGCTACTAGGAGTGAACAATGAAATATATCCACATGACAAAAAAATAAGTCATATGACCTCTGCAAAGCAATTATAGGTGAGTTCTCCGATGCATTTGTTCTATATTTCTGAGGGTAGAACAGATTTGGTGATCGTAAGCAACGTCTTCCAACATTGAACTGTAATTTACTCAATATATCTGAGCAGTCAATGAAACCAGATACCAGTTTGTGCAAAAAAATAATGTAGCTAACAGTCCTTCTAGATGAGAGTTTAGATATACCATACTTCACAATATTATTGCCATACAAATTTTGATGATACAATCTGTTGAATCGAAAATTCAAATAATTCAGGAATTTAATCTGGACTCTCTCAATTCTCTCAATATATTTTACATATTGGGGATTCCAAATGAACTACGCATATTCAAGATGAGAGCGAACCAGGGAGTTGTAAAGTAGTATTAGAGATTCATGAGATCGAAATTGCCTACTTACCCTCATTATGAAACCCAGATTACGCAGAGCCTTCCTAACGATATGTTCAATGTGCAAATCAAAGGAGAGTTTTTTATCTGAATATACCCCCAGATCCTTAATATTTGAAACATTAGTCAAATTCTGATTCCCAATGCGATAATTGAAGTCCAATTCACCATGTGATCTAGAGAATGTTATTTTCATACATTTGTCAACGTTTAGCGAGAGGTAATTTGTGGTGCAATAATCAGTTGATCTCGTGATATCATCCTGTAGTTTTTGACAGTCAGATAGGCTCGTAACTGGTCTATATATCTTGAGATCGTCGGCATATAGACTAAACCTGGAATTTTCAAAGCATGTGGTGATATCATTGATGAACGGGCCCAGGTGTGACCCCTGTGGAACACCTGAGGTCACATCAACAAACGACGATCTGGAGTATCCAACTTGGACACATTGCCTACGATCATTTAGATATGATATTATCATGCTGAGCAGATTACCATGTACACCGATCTCTCCCAACTTCACTTTGAGTGTTTCATGATGAACTTTATCGAATGCTTTGGAGAAATCGGTGTACACTACATCAATCTGTTCATGTCGATCCAAGCTGTTATAGATATTTCGAATGAAAGGGGCTAGATTAGTTACAGTAGAGCGTCCGGAGGAGAAGCCGTGTTGTTGTTCGATGATCAGATACTTTATATCGTAAAACAGAGTATTTTTTATTATTGCTCCAAATAATTTACCTAGTATAGACAATAAAGAAATGGGACGAAAATTACGTACATCTCGTTTATTCCTACCCTTGTGAATTGGTTTCACCTTAGCTTGTTTCCAATAGGTTGGATAAGTTCCCTCGGACAAACATTTATTAAAAAGAAGGTAGAGAGGATTCAACAGCGATATCTTGCACTTTTTAACAAAAATAACCGGAATTTCGTCAAGACCAGGACTCTTATCAAGTTTAAATTTGTCAATTTCTACTTCGATCTGCTTATGAGTGACTTCGTTTAAAGTAATTAACATATTAGTGTGTTGTGGGTTGGGATTTATCTGAATGGGTCTTCCAGAAGGCTCGTACACTGATGCGAAATATTCGCAGAATGCCTCGCAAATTTTTTCGTCACTAGTAATTTCCTGTCCGTCGTAGAACAATGAATCAGGTATATTTTAACGGTTATTTTTGCTAGAGACAAATCTCCAGAATTGTTTAACTTCACCATTCATATTATTTTGAACCTTATTAATATAACTCATGTAGTCATCCTTAATGGATGTCTTTACAGACTTTCTCAGATTAGAGAACAAAGTATAATCAACCTGATTTCTATAAGTTTTCCATTTAGAGTGCAGCTTTTCTTTTTCTTTAATTAAGGAAATAGTGTTTCTTGAGTACCATAATGGAAATTGAGCATTAACTCTCTTAAGCGGAACATACGTGTCAATCAAACGGCCAATTTTATCGTAGAAAATTTTCAGGCAATCATCAGCTTTCTGACTTGAAAAAAGCTCGGGCCAGTCAATACTCGAAATACTATCATTAAACCTATCATAGTCCGCTGCATAAAATTTGAGTTTATTATATGATTGTTTTTTCCCATATTTTATAATGTTGTGCAGATTCAAAGAAATTTCCAAGGACCTATGATGACGATCCTCACTAACAAAGGAGTTATCACTTGCAATCACGTCAACATCAGTAAAATTGCAAAAAACTAGGTCTAATAACTTACCCAAACTATTAGTGACACCAGTGTATTGATTGAAATTAAGCATACTGTAAACATCAACAAGGCCTCCCTTCCCACCTGCTGCTACTACATTGGATGCATTGTAACATTTTTTATTGAAATCATAATTCCAAGAGAGCTCTGGAATATTATAATCACCAATAATTATCATTATAGCATTCGGGTGATTCGTAGATATTCTGGTTACATTATCTAGATGGTACATTAAATTATTTTCAGTTGCATAGGGTGGCATATAAACACAACAAATAATAAAATTTCTGCTATTCACCAATTTCACAGATAACCATAACTCTTCATAAATCTGCCCTGTACTCCATTCAGTATGTTCACAAGATATTAACTCATTTTTAACTGCAATCATACAACTGCCTCCATCCATTTTACCAGTTAACAGCAGATCTCTGTCTTTTCTATATACATTATAACGGGAGACATCACTAACCTCAGCACTAGAAACATGCTGCTGAAGACGGGTTTCGGTTACACACACTATATCCATTGATGACGATGACAAGGAAATGAAGAAATCATCCAGCTTCGTCCTTAGGCCATTCACATTTTGGTAATACATAGAGAGCGCCATTGCTCCACATATTGGATGGAGTGAATTCTGCGAATACGTTTTGAGTACTGGATTACTGCAGCTAATTTGGAATTGTGGTGGTTTTTCCGGAAAATTTGGGATATTCAGGCATTTGATGTGGAATATTCTTGAAAACCCTGTACACGACACACTTGGGTTGTGGCGCGTCAGCACAGAGTTGTTGCAACATTCACAGGTGTCCGGCATGGCAGCAAAAACTCAGCGGTGACAAAAAAAAATATATGGCTTATCTTTCAAAATATGTTCAAGACAGATGCTATATGTTATTATCGATGGATTTTTCCTACTGCATCAATTGAAGCAAGTACCTGAGAAATTTGGCAAATACTACAGCACATCGATTAAGGACACCGAGCATGTTTTCAGAGACAACTTTAGTCGAGATTATTGCATTACAGGTAAAATACGATAAATCCATATATTGTGTACGAGGATGTCCCGAAAATCAATTTTATTTTACACGCATGGATCGAAAAAGTTTATTTGTGTGCTAAAAAAAATTCTGTGGAAGGGGAGCCCCGTAGCTGAATTACAGAAGGTCGCTCACGCGGCTTTTGTATTCCGTACCTTAAGGTCGCGTGAGCAAACTTCTAAATTACAGCTACGGCTCCCCGTCCAAAGAAATTTGTTTTAAGACACAAATCAACTTTCTGAAATTGAAGGAATGCTTCTAATCGTTTCTAATTGAACATTGGATTCCTAAACCACTAGCTGTTGACATCTTTCGCGATAAAGAGATTTATGTTTCATATAACAAATGCTATACCAAATCATAAGCGATTAAAGTGCGAAGGCCATGAGGAAGCTGACACAAAAATCGCTTTCTTTTTAAGACTAATAGAAGGTTCGTGAGATGTAGTTGAACAGTGCTCCGATACAGACATCCTTGTAATTTTGTTGGGAAATATGGCACACATGTCACAGCCAACCACAGTTTGGTTGCTTTTTGGTACTGGGACTCGTAAATGTTACAAAAGTATACGAATTACTAGGAACTAGCGTTCGCACGGCTTTACCCGCATTCAACACTTTGAATCCGTCATTTTACCGATTAGGTGAAAAAAAGCCGTGGAAAACTTTTAAAGCAAACGAAGATTATCAAAAGGCTTTTTCTTGTATACAAGATCCACAAATGAAAATTACGTATCTTCATTAACAAATATAGGGGATTTCGTTTGACAAATTTATGCCACCAAAAAAAGCGGACTCAAACAATGTATGACTGTAAATAAAGCGCGAGTTCATCTGTTTACCTGTAAGTATAGCGTGATCGATAGCACCGAATCTTTTAAAAAAAGTATCCTGAATTTCGATGCATGCGTTCTACCACCATCCCATAGAGAACTCCAATAACATATATTGCGTACGGCATACATCGGTAATATGTGGAGCAATGTATACTTGTCCAATCCAAGAACCTTAAATCCATCGGAATTTGGCTGGATGATACAACCGAATAATACGTTGGTTTGAACGCAATGAGGTCTCGCAAATCGTTCATGAAGTCTTCATAGAACCGAACAATACACAAGGTAATACAAAAAAAATAAAATAACAACCGTCACTTGTCATTAACACAGATTATTGAACCTCATTGAAATGTGGAATACCTATGATTATTCACAGATCATGAAAGCGAGGGGCAAGATGACAACGGAATGATCGCAGTATTGGATGATGATGATGATAATGTAGACAATGATGATGACGACTTCAATGATGATGAAAATGATGAAATCGTCATCGACGTAGGCAGTAACACACGAGAAGCGGAGAATGATAGCGACGAAAAGTAAAACTAGGAAACAGATATTGTCCAGAGATGAAAACAAACAGAGATGAAAACAAGAGCGGTTTTCTCTATATTTGCATCCTTTTTTTTCAATATTTTTAACAACCTTGAACCCTACTTATTGCTATGTCATTCGTTATTTCACCCACATATACTGTGATTATAATAAAAACAGAGAGGCATACTGCTTGAAAAGACAAAAAATGTCACGTTTATCCTACCGTTTATTCCTACGTTTATCCTACCGGTTCTCTATATTTGCATCCTTTTTTAATATTTTCGACAAGCTTGAAACTAATCGATCGGTATGCCATTTGTTCAACCATCTACATATACCATGTTTATCATAAAATCAGAAAGGCATACTGCTTAGAAACACAGTTTTTTTATATTTTGCAGTATTTTTTACGTATGCCTCTAGTTTTTACTCTCTCAAACGATATGCCAATTTCATATACATCATACGTTACCATAAACTTTATAGAAATAGGATGGCATACTGCGTAAAATTGCGGAATGTTATTCCATAACCATTCAAAATGTTTGCAATGTAAACAGTACTTGGGCATACGCAATCGGTATGCCATCATTTTTCAAGCCGTTTTATAACAATAACTTGTACACTTATTAATGGCAGCCTGTTTAAAAACAATGAAAAGTTACCTTATTCAACCTAACGGTATGCCAATGGTTTTCCGAAGAATTTTGTGTTTGAATTCCATTACAAAACACATGGCAGCCTGATTAAAATCGTACCAAAACACATGATTTTCGAACAAATGACGATTTTTTCTTAATATGAAGAACCTAGGAAGACTCTTTGATTCAAGCATCATTATCATGAGAATATACGGACAACATTGTCCTCCAAAAGGCATACTGAGTGAAATCGTATCACAAAATCGCAAAATGTGCACGGAAGAGCAATTTAAAGTTTAGGACTCAATCTCCGATGCCCACGATAAAACACCATACGAGCAAAGTTGTCCTGAGAAACAAAGTAACAGAGAAACAACAGTCTGGTGGAATAAAAATTTTGAAACCATTAGGAAGGAAATGCGCAGGATATTCAATGAAGCAGAATCCAACGAAGACTGGACGGAATATAAAGTTACACGGACGCACTACAACAATGTGAGGAGAGCAAAGTTCTGCGAAGAGTTATCAGATACATGCTCCAGAATCCACAAGCCAAAAAACGTACTGTGAAACAAGTGGGTTTTCTTAAGAAGGACGACGACACCTACATAACAACCCTTGAGAAAATTCTATCAATGCTCATAGAGACACACTTTCCGACCGCAACAATCCTAAGTGAGTCGATAGTGGTGAACACCTGTAAAACAAACCAAAAAATCCAAAAGCCTGGGATTGGGGACTAGCCACAGAAATATCGAGGCTTTAAATCAATTCCAACCATATAAATATCCTGGAGAAGGAGCAGGAAATACTAACTCCACAACTATGTCGCTCAATCGAGGATTGAAAGCATTGCGATACATACACATTGAGTGGGCGAAAAGAAAGAGTCATTTACATACTGAAAATCGAAAGGGTAAATGATATGAGGCCTAAGTCATACCGTCCAATCAGCCTAGTGTCTTTCTTACTCAAAACGCTAGAAAGACACACACATAATAGAAAAGTATCACAAATGAATCTCTCAACGAACGCCAATTGCGTATCAGCTGAGAATTTCATAAAACTTGGCTGCGAATGAACAGCCTAATAACAAAATCGAAGAGTTAGCACTGGCGAAATCGAGGAAGCATTCATCGATGTACCCACAAAATGAATAATTGCTGCTCTAGAAAAAAAGGGGGTTCCAACCCTCCTGTGTCAGTGAAGGAACGCAAGCCTGGAAAACAGGGTGATCTTATCATTCATAGGCGAAACGATAGTCACAGCTTGAGCAAGGGTATGTCCACAAGAGTACAGAGAAACTGCTCTGAATATAATGAAAGTGGTGCGAAGAGGAACTAACTGTGATTCCTCACAAAACTACCAGAGTACCATAAACGAAAAAGAAGGAAACTGAGACCAGTTATCCTGAGGACTTCAAATCCAATTAGCACAAAGAGCACAATGATTAGGAGTTATTTTTTACTATAACTTGATATGGAACCTATACAAAATTATCCAAAAAAACACAATAGCATTCAACTTGCGCAGAAACAACTTGGGGCAATCTGAAATGGCCATATGGCTAAAACAGCAGGGTTTATAGTTCGGTGGTATGTTGGTTAAAGACCGGTATCCAAAGACAGGATTATAGAGCAGGCGCCCATAAATAGAATGCACGGAAAGGACAGCTATACGAAGAGTTGGAAAAGGGACCCATCATAGAAATGCCATCGGGTGAGATGCTCCCCGAGCATAGCTTTGGAAAATAAAAACAGACAGAGAGAGACATGGAATATTGACCTCCATTTAATGCCGAATTTGTCTGCTATAAGGATGGCTCAAAAACCGAAGAAGGTGCAGGAGCAGGAATATATATATATATATATATATATATATATATATATATATATATATATATATACCCAAACTGAAGATATAAATCTCAGTGAGTTTGGTGGATATACAACGGTATTCCAGGCAGAAGTTATTGCAATACACCACTTCGCGATGTATTGCAGCAATTAAAGGCAAGAGTTCAAGAAGAAGACCAATGTCATTTATTCCGACAGTCAAACCGCTATAGCAGCAATCAGTTCAATGCAAGCAAAAACGAAACTAGTCCGGATCTTCCAGAGTTCCCTACAAATCGAAACCGACTTACTCTAGCTGGTGATCTAGGACACTCTGGTTACGAGAACAACGAAGAGACTGACTCTATTCGACTCTATACGACCCTGAATCATCTTATGACACAGCGTAAATTCTGTTAAAATCTAACATCCAAACATGGATGGAGAACAAATCACAAGAATGGTGGGACTAGGGGCCAGGAATGAGACATATAAAATAGTTTATCAAAAAACCAACCCAAAAATTCACTGAACATCTACTAAGCCAGAATTGAAGGCAACTAGGATCATAGTTGGCCTCCTAATAGGGAACTGTAGACTTAAAAAACATATGAACAACAATGGACTTGCAGAGGAAACCATATTAAGGTTTTGACAGAAGTATTAGGAAACATCGGTGCACGTACTGTGCCAGTGAGCCTATCAAAGCTGAGGTTCACAACGCTATGGCAGGAATAACCACAAAACTCCAAATACATGAAAGACCTAAAGACCCACCTATGGAGTCTACTCACAACAAGGAAATCTGATAATATGAGGGCGCACACAAAAGATCTGAAATCCGGCAGTGAAGAGGAAGTCCAAAAGTCCCAAACAACGAACCTATCCAGTGTCAGACCCACTTGGCTTGGACCTTTTTCACCGTAAATAAAACAATCAATAATTTCTACAGAACGACAACATTCCCATGGCGCCAAAAATGGATATGTGAACACTCTACTTTTCAAACTAGTTCTGGAGTATGTCGTGGGAAAAGTTGACAGATTATATGTAATTTTGTTTTTGAAAAATAAAATCATTTTATTTTACATGATTAATTTCTAAATTATGCCAGAAAAAATTATATTTCTAGTAGAATTAGAAGTGACGACGAGCCTATTCATCTCCCTCTGTAAGTCTGGATTGGCAGTTATTTTCGAGTGCAATGCATGAATATTACGGTAACAGGTGGAAACTCGGCCACTTCTTCCATCCTTCAATTTTTCCATATAGTCAACTTCAAGTGACGAATGGTCAGAAAAGTAATTTTACTGATTGATGCATTTGATCTATCCGATCTATCAAAATATAATTGCTGAAATTCTTTCAGTTTTCCCGTTTGATACTCCGATTCTCTTGGGGAAAAATGTGGATAACACTTTTTTTATATTTTTGACATTTTTTTGGGATTAGAACCTTCCACAATCTGAGAACAGAATTAATTACATTTCGTTTTCAGATTGTGGAAGGTTAAAGTCCCCAAAAAAGAGTCATATAAACATGATCGCCAGGCGGATGCTACACTGAATTATCTTGGAATTTTCACCAGGAGTTATTTTCTTTCTGAAACCTAATATTTTCAGATGTCATTGGTACAATTGTTATCGGGCTATACAAAGCAATGAAAACAAACCATAAATTAGTACAAAAATTCATGATTTCTTGGAACAATACACTTCTTTTTGTAGACAGTTTTATATCCGCAAACTATTCAAACCACCTTTCTGCATATAAAAAAACCAAGGTTTCACCCCAAACTCCGCTACGCCTACAATCACGAAAACTTCAGTTATGGAATCCAACGCATAAAGCATGCCTATCTTGTAGATACATAAATATTCCAAGGGAGAGAGAGCAAACTCTCCGGAATCAGAATCAAAGATCTTCCATTCCTGTGGTGCTCTGCAACGCAATTTCCCCCAATTTAAAAACCAAACAAATTCTGAGAGAATTTACTGCGCGCCAAGTAATTTTATTGGTTAGACAAACTCCTCCGTGTGGAACGGTTCCTTCCATAGCCGCGTGAAAAGGGGTTCTTGTAATAATCCATGGGATTAGGAAAGAGAAAATCAGACAAAACAACTGAGAATTTTGTAACAACACTCAGACTTGAGGATGCTCCTATTTGAACTCAATCTGATTGTGAATTCTGAATAACTATCCTCAAACATCATCGCAACTGTTTCTTTTCTATCATTTGCAATCAACTGCAATTTGATGATGGGGAAAGGAAGTGTAATTTAATTCTCAAGTTTGATGAGATGCCCTAAATAATGTTGATTTCGACACTATCTCCTAGATTCATCATCACATTGCAGATGAAGGAATTGTAATTGCACTAAGCCTAATTATTTTTATTTCTTGCGGATATTGTCCCTTAACTGCCTTGTTCCGTCCTTCGTCCATGGAACTATCCAAATTTCAGTTGATATTTTCATACTGGAATCCATATTCCTGTTGAAATCATGCTGTACTCTGATATATGCAAAAACATTCATTATCCGACTGATTTGACCCGTTGTTTTATATCCAACTGTTCACAAGTTAACAGGGAGAGGGGGACTATGAAAAGCTGTACTTGCAATTATGATTCCGTAGAACAACCATTGTTAAAAAAAAAAATCATTACCTTTTCAACGATGTGCAACTCGACCTCTATGCCTTTTGACATTTTCAAGTTGATATGCCCCCAGCACCCTCTGTCGAGTAATTTTGATGTATATTCTGTCAAAAAGTAGGAACGGTAATAATATTCAATATATTTCATGTCTCATTGTTTCACATCAAACCATTCAAAGGTTATCGAGGTAAGGGTACCATTCAGATCCGCACTTATACTTGACATTCCAAATGCATATTGTAAAAAAAACGTTTGAACGAAATTCGAAAAAAAGAGGATGGTTAAAACGATAATTGAATTATCTGTTCAACGATGTGCCACTTGACCTCCAATGCTATTTGAAATTTTTAAGTTGATCTGCACCCCGAACCATCTATCGAGCAATGACAATTTCAAGAAGTAGTATCGGTGATATCATTCGAATCGATTTTGGTCCTAACCGTTCGAAAGTTGAGAAATGGGGGGCGGAGAACTGTATATTATGTTCGTAAATCTTGATAGAAAATATGTTTGTTCCGAATTTCATTCAGTTCGGTTGAAAAATGTGGCAAATTTCGTTATATCCCATATGTATATATATATATATATATATATATATATATCTATAAATATATATATATATATATATAAATAAATATATATATATATAATATAATATTAATAATATAAGTTTATTCACAAAATGTTATTATTACAGAATAAACACTAGAATTCTTGTTGGAATCTAAATAAGTAATCTAGCTAAAGTAAATAAATTGGAAAAAGTCGCTGAAGGTTAAACCTGTGCGTAACATAAATACACAAATAAATATGAGATAAAGCAATTATGGTAATAAATATAACATTACTAATCAAAATCAACGAGTAAAATTATCAAGATCGTCTACAGATATAGATAAAACCCCAGTAAAAATAATGATCATAAATATAACTTATACTAGTTAAAATCACGAGTAAAATCATTGAGATTGACAATAGATATACTCGTGATTTTAACTGGTATAAGTTATATTTATTATCATTATTTTTACTGTGGTTTCATCTATATCTATAGGCGACAAAATTAAAAATAATGGTAATAAATATAAGTTATACTAATTAAAATCAACGAGTAAAATCATTGAAATCCACAAGTCCGATAAATAAAGTAAATTGATATAGAAGGGGCGTTTACAAGTAATAATGAAATGGGTATCAGTATACAACCTGTTTATTCTATTATTCTATGAATCATTTCCCTAGAGTTTTCAAAAATGAAACTTTTGAGGTGGTATTTGAAGTTTTCTAATTTTTTTGTATTTTTAACATTATCTGGGAGTGTGTTATAGAGTTTAGGGGCTAGATAAGTGTAGCATTTTTGGCCAGTCGTTTTCTTTGTCTTTTTTAGTACGTATGTTTTTTTTTATTTCGTGTGTTGTATTCATGATTTATATATATATATATATATATATATATATATGAAAAGCATCAATTTATATAATCTGTGCGGTGAGGCTTAGACCTGCTATCGTGGAATTTTAATGACACGAAATTTCGTGCACATTAATAGGTCACCAACAGATGTCAGCATAGGCCAATCCACGACACCAATAGTCGTACTCCTAGTGCGTTCTGAATAACGCAAAACAAATAACGAGAATAAGAGAAATCTGTTACGAGCCAAGAAGCCCCCATCCGCCTACAGCCTGTTTCATGGTTTCCCAATCATCAGGACGGCATGTGGTCTCTTTCAAATTCGCATAAGATATCTCGTAGTGCTAATACCTATCGGCAAGTACAAAAATGTGAAAAGCATCAAATCATAGATAGTGACACCTATAATCTGGATTCGTAACAGATTTCTCTTATTCTCTCTCTCTCTCTCTCTCTCTCTATATATATATATATATATATATATATATATAAATATATATATATATATATTTACGAACTGATGGTATTTTTGGGTTCTGGGGACTATGATCGGTGAAGATCATTTGTTGTGATGACGGGACCAATAGTTGGTATTTCTATTGAAATACATCTAAAATATCATTACTTTATATGTTCGAAGATATAACTCCCTTGGAAAACGCCTTTTTTTTCTTTTTGGTCTTCATATGTGATTTGCAAGGGTTCATCCAACCTCTGAATCCTTTGAGATATTCTGAGATTTCTGTAAATGAAACAATTCTCTGAATTAAGTCCAATACAACTGGATACCACCTATTGCGGATGTCATAACGGCTACTGAGAAATTTTGGCAAATCTTCGCCAATCACGATCAACCGAACTCAAAAATGCCAAATTACATTAAAAGAGAAAAACCAACTATTACATTCCCTATGACGATTGTGACAAGAAATACATAGATCAAACTAACAGATTTCTCAAAAATTAAATCACCTCACATAAAAGTGAGGTATTGTTGATTCAGAGCTTTGGAAGAAAAGATAATCAATTTCGAAAGCTTGAAAAGAAAAAAGAGCATTTTCTTCTGATAAGTGACAGCAAAACCTGCCAAATCAATACTCTCTCTGCCATGCAGTCGAAGAAGTTTCTTATATATATATATATATATATATATATATATATATTTTTTTTTTCACTCACAAGTTCTTACGTCTTTTATGAGCTATATATATATATATATATATATATATACTACTTGCGTTGCAGTTTTTTTAGACTTGAATTATCTCTCAATTCCGAGTTCCAAGACTGAATACAAGTTTTTATGAGCTACTTCGTGGAAATAGAGAAAAATAATGTATTTCTCACATATATTTTTGAATACAGTCGTGCTGAATCTACCAGCGCTTTCGACGAATTCGAAAAAAGGTAGCGGTAAAGGCCCACTTTGAAATATAAGACCTCAAGAACTAGCGGGTAGATTGATACACAGGATACAAAAAGATCGCCTGAGCAATGGAAAAAAATCCCAGCATCATCCATCAAAGTCAAACACGAAGGATTTGGAATCGGGTGGAACAAAGGTGAATCCTAAATAGACAAAATTGGAAAGGGGGATCAAACTATATTTTCAAGAAGGTTGATGATCTCCACCGGAGAAAAAGTGCACTTGTGAGTCAGATAAAACAGTTTCTTATTTCTCGCCTCAATTTTCCGAGCAGTGTAATTAAATGAAAATAACCAGATAATATGAGTTGGGCGATGGACAAGAAAGGGTAGTTTGCAGAGGCACTCGAAGACATGTCAACAAGAAATAGCTGGACGCACCAATATGAGGGGCACCAATGGTGAATTAGCGGATTTCTGAGCCTCTATCCGGTAAGCAGAATATCTTTAGAACTGACATAACTAATTGAAAGGTTAATGAAATTAAAGCAGGAAGGAAGCCAGGGCTTGACAAAAGAGTAGTTGAACTGATAATTCACCAAAATCTGTTTTATCAACATATCATTTTATTTTTATCACACCTATTCTCTGCCTTTTTCGTCCACTCTTTCACTCCTATAACGTGTAACAGAAGAAAAAAGTAAAAAAAAATTAAAACGTAATTTCTGTTAGTTGTATTCAGCAAAAAGTTACGAGGGATATTTCAAAATTTGTCAATATTTTGGATAATCAAGTTGGCACACGGACTTTCAAAGAAATCCTAGAATTGTCAAATTATAACAGTTTCATAATAAATGATAACCACAACAAAGTATGTTGGGCATGATTTTCAGTATTGAACGGTTTACCTTAAAATATATATTATTTTCAAATAAATTTCTTTTTGTATTTCGTGCAAAATATTCATTTAAATCATGGCATATTAATTTGAACTCACAAGGTCATAATATGTGCTTATATGTATTGTTGTTTTCTGTCTAATTTCAATCCATGATTTTCTAAGCGGATTCCATAAACATTCCCAATGTTTAAAACAGGTTCAGATTCAGATATATAAACATCGTTTTATATCACACTGCTCTCACTTTCAAGTATGTAATCACAGAACAGGGGAACTGTCCAAGAGAAGAGACAATATATTGACTAGGTTAAGTTTTCGTTCTATGTTTCTATAACCAGAAATAAGAATACGGCACAGTCGATTGGCCAACAAGCCAACTGTCAATTTATAATCTGAAAATAGTTATTTGTATGCCAAGGCCGCGAAATACCTTTTTAGCATACCGAAAGAGAAATTATTGCCGAAGTAGCTTGCGGCCGAGACAGGATAATCTTGAGGTCGCTTAAAAGTTTCGCGGCCTTGGCATACACACTATTTTTCGTGCAATCGTCAAAATTATTAAACTCGATTATTCCAAATAAATATATTATTGCTTTAAAATCTACAGCAGTTCAATTTAATCAACAAAGCCACAGCGTTGCTATGGAAAAGAATATGCATGAATATATACAAAATATTTTGAAAGTTCTTGACAAAACGCAAACATGTCTGATACTGATAGTGATAATTTAGTATATGGCACTCCTCCAGACCTAGAAATATTGTAAACTCGGCGCTTTCCGTTTCAGTACCTGAAAAATCTAAACGGCATTATGAAAAATATTAAAGCGAGTTCAAAGATTGGTGTGACAAACATAATGTCGTATTTTAGAAATGTCAAATTTGGAAGTGACGTTTGGTTTGGCGGCAGTTGCTATGGGTAACGGCTGCGAAATTGAATTTCGCGGACTGTGCTGAGAACGCGAAATACTCACTTCGCATGCGATTGCACGAAATAGTATATTATGCAATGAGCACAAAATGATGCCCATTTTGCACGAGTATGAAATTTGCAGCACGAGCCGAAGGCAAGTGCTGCAATTCATACGAGTGCAAAATGGCCATTTTGTTGCGAGTTGCATATATACTTTTTCTATGACAATATATCGTTCACGTTTAATACATGCATACATTGCAAAAACTTTGAAAGAAATAAACTGATGATATTTCATTACTCCGAATTTGCCGCTAATGGGATTTCTATCAGAATTAAAATATAAATTTTCTTTATTGCTATTTCTAATAGGTACACAGAAATAGAAGCCTATAAATGTATGTATGTATCCAATTGAAGTTGAATGTGCAATTATTGAATATCATATTTGGAGAACTTGATTGCTGAATACTTAATTCTTTTCGAAATTGATAATTTGTCGACGTTGAAGTAGACGGCTTCTCGAGATTTTCCATTTCTAAATTCGTTGGTATGCCTGATGGTATGTTCTGTATTGCATTTGCAATTTTGTTTGCTATGTCAAGCTTACTTTCCTTCGATTCATCTATATATCCCTCAGCGACTGTAGTAGATTTCCAGCCACCGTGGCGTTTTAACGTGGTTATGTCACCTCCAGCATCAACAATAATTGTTGCGGAGGATCGGCGAAAGCAGTGCCCAGTATATAATTCGTAATTTGGCAATTTTAAATACTTGGCAATGTCTTTTCCTATAGCTCCAAACTTATTCAGACCTATTCTCTGAATGGTACACTTTCCTTTTTGATAATTAATGAAAAACCATTAGCATTTTGAGGGGCGAAGATTTGCGTATTTTTTATAAATTTCGTAGAATTTGCCAGTTACAGTAAAATTTCGTACTATTTTGGTTTTACTGTCTGGTATTGTTACTAAAACAGCTGAACCAAGATCATTGAAATGAGTAATTTTCATTTGATGTAATTCATGTCTTTTACATGCACCCATTACTCCCATAACTAATGCAACCTACAATGTAAATTAGTTTACTTAAACATATTTTTCATCAAATGGAAATATAAAACTTACTTTTGTTGCCAAATATATTTCATCTGGAGCCTGTTCAATGAAATTATCGATCTCATTTGCCGTAAAGATCTTTGACTTTTTGGGTTTGTAGCCGTTAGACTGCCGCTTGAGGAATGCTTTCAGTTTCAAATATTTGGCAATATCTATATCATTATAGATACTAAGAGTCGTTCTCAGCATTGAGAAGTGTGACCACAAAGTGGATCTTTTGAATTTTTTGGCTAAGTCGCCAAAATAAGCCATTAAAACAATATCGGAAAACGATTTTGTCTTTTGATCTACCTTCCATTCCAAAAAAAGGTTATAAGCACGTTAATGCATACTCTTCGACGTTTCCGGTAATAAATTCAGTGTTGTTACCTTCGCTGCTTCTATTATGTTCGGAGGTGTCAAATCTAAGTCAATATCACTATCAGTTTCCATTTTAATTATTAGTTTTTATAGAAAACAACTATGAAATTACTCGTGACCTACTTAAACTTTGACAGAAACGATCTGCTGACATTTCCAATTTGTTGCTGGACGTCATAATTTGACAAGCCGTAGTCATCGTGATTTTAGAGTGAACCTAGACCTAACACGGAATATTCTATTTCGCATTTGTTGCTTAGCAACTTGCCTAGCAACCGATGCAAAAATGAAATTCTGTACAAAATGTGCTTGTTTATGATTGAAGTTACGGTTATAAAATGAACATTTATCGAGGTTGTCGTAGAAAAAACTATTATTATTTTGGAACGAGGAATTGGGAAGTAAAATCTGAGTTTTTGAAACGTCTATGGGGTAAGATGGAAGATCTATTCAAGTTTTCTTCCATATTCTGACGAATATTGATATTCAGTTATTCTTTTTCAATTTGTAGGTAATCAAATATGACCATAGAAATGCACAAGCACATAACCTAGCCGATGCATTGCCACTTCTTGTAGACAGACATTTTATAGTTTATCTTCTCTGTGATAATTTTGGCAAAACCCACTTAAAACGTGGTGCATCAGTGTTGGGAAATAAAATTATAGTTCAAAAAATTAAAACACACGCTCATGAAGCAATGAGGACAAAAATGTTGAAAATTATAAGAATAAAGCCATTGACCAAAATTTTTTATCTCTTCTAAAAAAACGTGGGGTGCTTGATATCAGGTACCTTAATATAATTATGAAAAGTTAGTGAAGAGCACTGCACGCGCTTTTAACATAAGAGTAAATTTTTTGGACACTGACTATATTCTTATTATTTTCAACATTTTAGTTCTTATTGCTCTATAAGCTTGTTTTTTAGTTTTTTGAACTACCATTTTATTTTTGACTTTTTAGTCTATATTGCTACAAATGACTAAAAGAGACTACGGGAGAAAAACTCTTCGATTGATTCCTCCACATGAGGTGAAAACTATAAGTAAATTTTGGCCGATGTGCATTCGCCCATATTTTGAAATGTAAATTATGCTGTGTAAAATCAATGCATTCGCCATATCTTTGAAACATTTTTTTCTGACGATCTAGCTATGGAATTATTGTATTTTCATCGGTTCGTAGTGGGTGAAAATTATTTTTAACCGACGAAACCAAAAAGGAGGAGGTTCTATAGTCGACGCGGTTTTTTTTTTATGTATGATCACGCACAACTTTTCACAGAGCAGTTCGATTCCGATGATTCTTTTTCCATTGGATGAGGTGTACTTCGAAGTTGGTCCCATTTGAATTTGAACAAAAAAATCCATCTCTAAGGGTGGCGAAATGGAAGATATTGATCGTTCACCCTATGAATTTTGGTCCGTTAATCGATTAAATCAGGCATAACTTTGTAGTGGGTTTTCCGATTCGGCTGATTCATTTTTTATTAGATAGGGTATAATCATAGTTGATCATATTTCAATTTGGAAAAAATAATCCATAGGGGTGGATAATTTTTTTCCGAATTGGAATATGATCAACTATGAGTTATACCCCATCTAATAAAAAAAGAATCAACCAAATCGGAAAACCCACTACAAAGTTATGCCTGATATAATCGGTTAACGGACCAAAATTCAGAGGGTGAACGATCAATATCCTCCATTTCGCCACCCTTACAGATGGATTTTTTTGTTCAAATTCAAATGGGACCAACATCCAATGGAAAAAGAATCATTGGAATAGAACTGCTCTGTGAAAAGTTATTCGTGATCATACATAGAAAAAAATAATAATCGCGTCGAATAGAAAAATAGGGGATGATTGATTTTTCACTTGTGGTCATTGGCACACATATGTGGTTGACATTGACAGATCCTCCCACATTCGCCACAATAATTACATTCTATGAAAAGATGGAATTATATACAAAGTGATGAAATCAACTAACCAGAACTTTCAAAAATAATTTATATTATATAACAATAAATAGTTGAAGTAGATAATCATATTATTTAACAGTTAATAGTTGAAGTAAGCTAGGTGAGTAAGTATTTTGGAAGTAATAAAAAATCAAGTAGGTAGTAATCAGTAGATTTCAGCCACAAAAAATTGAAAAAGAAAAACTTTTTAACAAAACTTAAACCGACGAAAAAATCAACTTTCTTAGTCTTAATGATAATTGAGCTCCTAAACTAATGTGAGTAACTAATTTTGGGTCGGCGCCAAACAAAGTAACAATTGGAGTAGGTAAAGCGTAAAATCATGGCAGCGAGATGCATAGCGGCGTTTTAAATACTTCTTCAAAGTAATATGATGATCTTCGATAATTGTTTGTTTGGCGCCGACTCAAAATTAGTTACTCACATTAGTGTAGGAGCTCAATTTTCATTGAGACTAAAAAGGTTTATTTTATTTTTTGTTACTCAGTTGATTTTTTCGTCGGTTTAATTTTTTGTTAAAAAGTTTTTATCCAAGGTTCCATTACCTACATTCATACATAAATAAAGGTGAAGCTGATTTAAATTAATGTCTCTTCTATACTCACTGTTGAAACTTCTCGAGATTTTTCAGATAAAGTGGATGTCTACATTTACTGGATTTGTCTTGTTATCATCTGACGAGTAGGTGCTAGCTAAATTATTTGTTTTTGAAATTACACAATTGAAGAACAAACCAGCGATTCCTCATATATTCACTCACCTTCAGAACTCATGACGACTTCGTAGGCCTAGAGCCTTCTGATATAATTTCAATAAATATTTAACAAAATATAAAAAATATCGTTGTTAGTTCCGCTACGTGCAAGTCATTTCTCTCAGGTAATTGAAATACAGCAAAAACTGGATTATGTTTCCAAATAATTATTATTCTTGCCACAGAAACGAAGTTCCACTTTTCGGTAATAAGAGTTCGTAACATACGTCGAATTCCCGTACTCGGGAAATTCTAGAAAGTTTCTCCGGCGCCAGTAATGACTGAAAATTCCGAATTCTGCAGGGAACGAGAGAGACAAAGTCGGTCCATGAATACGAGAAACAATTTGCAGAAAACAAGTCTAATTACATTCATAATTCACCGAGAGATTGTACTTCGCCCAACAGACAAACACAAAGAATTATGGCAACGATGCCTGGGCATTTCGACTCTGAATTTGAATTCATAATTTTTCAAATCCCCTTTGCACAGAAGGCGGAATTCTAAGAAGTGAACTTTTGAGGCCACGCTTTGTTTTTGTTTATTTTCCCAATTATATTTTTCCATTTTAGTAGTTTTCTCTTCGCCGATCTACACTACTCCAGCAGTAGTCTTGTGTTAAGAGTATATGACTATACAGTTTGAGGTCATTGACATTCTGATACGGAAGTTTTATCAAATGTTGTTAGGAAGTAAGTATGACTTTGATAATTGAAACATTCTGCCACAACTGCAGTGGATTCAGTTTGAATAACTAAGAAGGCCATCGAAAGTTTAATTATAGTATTTTTCCAGGTTTTTATTAACTTATTTTCTTTCATGTCATTTCGGTACACATGTTGCCTTCGATTTCAAACTGACTTCCCGATGAGCTAGAGACTTGAAACTTTGAACATAGCTGAGAACTAGATGATGTCTGTTTGTTCGTCTTCTTGTCTGCCTCTTTATTCGGTACAAATTTTGCAAAGAGCTTGCAATGTTACAAGATTCGAATGTAGGCTAGAGATAGACATGATTTTCCCAAAATGTTATAATAATAAAAAAAAAAAAAAACTTCAGTAGAGCGAAGAGTGAGTTCAAATGGTATTTATTCTGATTTCGCAACCCTTTTTTCTGAACGAAAGTTATTGAAAATCAGGATTTAATGAATTTTCATGAATTATTAGCGCGAAAAAATTTTCAAAAGTTTTGAGAAATAGCAATTCATATCCTCTGATAAATTTTCAACCATTCAAACAAATCGGAAGTGTTTGTTTTATCGAAAAAAAATTGTTGTTAATACTATTGTTTTTGATGAAAATCCCAAAAGTTCTGCAAACTCGAAAAAATAACTAAAATTATGTTCTTGAGAAGAGTTTCGATTTAAAACCTCTTGCATCAAACGAAAAATATGTCTTTTCATGGAATTGTTTTTTTTTTATTAAAATAAGTATCGCAATTATTTCAAGAGTTTCAAATATTTATGCCAGTGGAAATTTCCCAACGTACAATGTTTTCATTTATCTGCAACCTCGTCTGCAAAACGGAAATGAGGAAAAATCAAAAGAAAAATATTTTCAAATTTGTACTCTACCAAAAAAAAGCAAAAATCCTGTTAAGCGGACATACAACTCATTTTACCAATTGGTGGCAGTTTAATAATTTGCAAACTATGTAATAATGCGTAACATTAGAAATTACCAAAATATTTATTTTTGCAACCGCTGTGTCATCTGAATAATAAATAATCTTATATACTATCGACCTAGAAGAAGCTCGTCAACGTTGAAAGCTAACGTTTTCGATATGAATTCATAACATCATATTACAATTAGGAATTTGCATAAAAAATGCTCTGAGTAATTTTATTGATTCATAAAAAAATGGAAGAATTATTGAGATTCAAAAAACACTCGTACAGTTGCACATTAGTACGATTAACCTACACCTGTGTTACGTCACAGTGTTTTTCCCTACTTTATTTTGAATTTTTTTATAAATTAAGAAAATGAATCTCACGTGTCGATTAAATTTCAGTCCTCCATTTGGATACAGTGGAATTTTTCATGCGAAACCACAATTGGAGTGAGAAAGTCGAGTGGAAAGGTAAATTATGGTGAGGTGAATATGTTTACTTCTCCAATTGGCAGAACTTCTGTAATTTTTTTAAACAAAGCACAATGAAAACTTGAACAAATGACAAAAAACAAGGTTGAAAACTTAATGCATATTGTGAAACATTACTATCGGTATGTCTAGTTTGCAGAACTTTGCAATTTTCAGTGCAAAAATAAGGCATGAAAAAGTTTTTTGCAATTAAAACAATATTCCGTTTATCACAGACTTCTGCAAAATGTTATAGTTTGTTTTCATTAATGCACTAACACCATTGAAGTTTGAAAACTTTTGGAATTAACGTGAATTGATTGTCTTTATCTACTGGCCTGATGATGTGATTCACTAACAGATGCACACTGGCCAAATTTCAATATGCTAACGATCCCAAACACAACACTTGAAATAATGAAAATTAAAAAAGCAAAATATGTGGACATAACTACTGACAAAAATCTCAAATGGATAAGCTGACGAATCATGTACCAGAAAAAATACTTCGATTGGGAAACTCAAACACATTTCTATTTGTGTATGATTCATGAACTCTACGATCAAAAGTTGGAAAATGACTCGAATCAAAAGAAATAGAAACCAAATTGTTTTCTTGTCGGTTCGATTCAACTTTGAATCTGAATTTTTTCATCAAGAACACTTAGTTTTTAATTTCAATATCATTTCGAAAAATAATAACTAATAACTATTTATACGGGGTGTTTCTGAATAACATGCTAATATTTGATGAGGTTATTCTTGGGTCCAATTTGAAAAAAAAGACTTCATATGAACATATGTCCTATAGGTCTTAACTTTTGAACTACAGGGTGCTAGAGTTTTAAGTTTT
Organism: Gonioctena quinquepunctata; assembly: GCA_018342105.1. Lineage (NCBI taxonomy): Eukaryota > Metazoa > Arthropoda > Insecta > Coleoptera > Chrysomelidae > Gonioctena > Gonioctena quinquepunctata. Next base: position 155,566 of record JAFIRS010001462.1, on the reverse strand, counting down.
TTTTTTGATATCTTTGGTATGACCCTAGATATTTTCGTGTAAATCTCCTATGCATCAGAAGGCATTTTCTGCTGAAAAACATAATTTTGTATTCTTGACAGTGGAGTTCGTGCGGGATTTGCAATCAATCATTTTAAAGAGAAAAGTGATACGCCACAGCTTTTACTTGAGGTAAAAATCATTTTTGAAATCCTCATTCCATTCTGAGGTCCGAATTTCATTTCGATTGACGTACAGTTTTTGCTTGAAAAAATAAAATTCATTCATTTGCATCTCGCTAGTCCACTTACGAGAAAAAACATATTTTTTGACATTTTTAGAAACCAATGGAAACTTTTGATTCAAATCATTCATGTACGTTTCGGCCAATCAAAACATTATTGAAGTGGGAATATTCTACCTGGAAAATTGCCCGGGGAATAATTTGAGGTATTTTGTTTTCATTGTTTGACAACGTATATTTATACTTTGAGGTCTGTCATCATTCCGCATGGAGTCACGTACCCTTTGTAAGATGCCAAGACTGTTCCTAATAGTTTCGCAAGCAGTATGTCAGTTTTCATGGTCAAAAGTCTATTGAAGTCCTCCCCACGTCAGGTGTCCCCCAAGGGTCTAACCTCGGGCCTTTATTTTCATAATGGTTATTAATGACATTGTAGCTATTCTCTCCGTCGCTCACTTACTGTATGCCGATGATCTCAAGATATACCATGGAATTATCACCACAGAAGACTGTACTCTTCTCCAAGATAATCTAGAACGCCTCAATCTCTGGTGCATCGAGAATAGCTTATTCCTAAATGTTTCTAAATGCCAGGTTATGTCTTTCACCGCCAAGCGGAATCCAATTCTCCACAATTATAAACTGGACAATGTCGTATTGAAAAGACCCGACACTTTCAAAGATCTAGGAGTAACATTCGACAAAAAACTCTCTTTTGCAAAACATATCGAGCTAATCACCAAAAAAACTTATAGATCATTAGGATTCATAATCAGAGTGTCAGAAGATTTTGGAAGGAATGAGAAAACTCTTTTGCAATTATATTTTACATTTGTTAGATCAAATTCAGAGTATGCATCAATTGTTTGGGTACCATATTATCAGGTATATATATATATAATTTAGAAAATATCCAACGAAAATTTTTGAAGTATCTATGTTTCAAACTTGATGGCAGCTACCCAGACGTAGGTTATCCACATGAACAACTGATTTCTGGATTTTCAGTCGATTCACTTGAATCTCGTCGAAATAGGTCACATGTTATATTCCTTTTCAATCTTATTCACAATAATTTGGACTGCAGCTGCTTTTTGGATATATTGAAGTTTCATATTCCTAGACTAACATCTCGGAGAAACATTACTTTCTTTCTTCCACTTTGTCACACCAATGTTAAATTGAATGCACCTGTTTATAAGATGTGTAATACATATAATAAGATGAATGAAACCATTGACATTTTTTGTTGCAGTGTGGCCACCATAAAAAAACTGGACTGTTCTGTTTTTGTCCAATGATTTATATTAATGTATATATCTAACATGTTGAATAGTTCACACTGTATATTCCTATTCTGTAATTGGATCTTGTATCTGTTGAATAGTGTTTTGAAAAAAAAAAAAAAGACACTATGATGCGATTTCTCAACTGCTCTTCAGTATGAATCGGTGTGCTGTAAACCAAATGTTTTAAGATGACCCCACAAGGAATAAACTGAACTATTGAGATCCGGGGATCTAGATAACTACGCCTGTGGTCCTCCGCGACCTATCCAGCGATCATTGTGATTTTGGTTTGCCTCATCGTGCATAAAACACAGTCGATTTCTTACTAAAATGGGAATATCTTCTATCAGAGCTGGCAATTCTTTTTCGGGAAACTGCCGGTAATTATGCCCAGTCAACCTCGCATGAAGAAAATAGGGTCCAAATAACTAATCACCGCATATTCCAGCCTACACGTTAACAGAAAACTACTCCTGGTGACGGGATTCCAGGATGGCATGTGGGTTTTCTTCAGCCCAGAAATTATTATTGTAGAAGTTTTGGATGGATTTTTATACACTTTTTGAAAAAACCATTGGCTAAAGTTCACTCGTAATGGAAAGTCGCGCGTTGGATATGTTCCCGATTTTCCTTGTTCTTTATCCGGGATCTCCCTCAATTGAATTCAAAACCGCTACCTCAACTTTTGGTGTTCTCACGTACGTTGTTCTCCTTTTAGATGATTGTCTGGTTCAAAATTTCCCTTTTCGCACAACCTTCCATGAATGTTCGTGCATCCGGAATATTTCCATTTGGAAAGTGGTCTTCATACAACCGCCTGGCTTCCAGTGCATTACCATCAGCAAGCCCATACATGTAATGCATATTTGCAAACTCGGAATTCGTAAAATGGACAATATTTTTCAATAATATTGTTAATTCGTGACATCTAGAGCATACAACTGTCAAAAATGTTCATGTTTACAAAAACAAAATCTGCTTCTTTCTACTAGATATGTTTTTAATCCTTGATAATACATAACAACATAACAACGTGCAAAAGGATGAATTTAATTTTTTTATGTAAGGAATAAGGATTTCAAAAATAATTTCTACCTTGAGAAAAAGCAGTGACGTAGCCCTTTTCTCTTTGAAATGAATCACTGCAAATACCGCACGAACGCCAGTGGCAAGAATAAAAAGTTATGTTGTATAGTGGATGATGGATTACCTAAGAAATAGGCAGCAGAGGCTAAAACTGAGTGAAATTTATTCAGATAGAATGCAAAATGATATAGGTGTTATTCTTAATATATTTGAATGATATTGTTACCATAGCACAGAATGTAAAATTCATTTATTTGCCGACGACACCCTTCTGTACTTTAGTAGTAAAGATGTAAAAAAGTGTGCTGATATTATGAATACTACTTTCGAAAGGGTTAATAAATATTGTTGTGCAAATTTATTGAAAGTGAACGTGAATAAAACAAAATGGATGATATTAGGAACACATGAAAACCATAATAAAAACATACGATTGAATGACGGGGATATAGACAATATGGAAGTTGAAAGATATAAAAAAATAGTACATTTAATTCTCTATTTTACAATGGAATAGATAATTTTAATGAGCTTCCTCAAGAAATTTGAGATAGTGTTTCAATAAATACATTTAAAAGAAGCTTGAAGGACTACCTATCGAAAACATAGTATATTAGTATTTTATTATTATCTGTGAATTTCTATGTATGTATATAAGTTTAACTAATTTTATTCTTGTACAATGTTGATCTTATTTTATTTATATGTTACCATGTTGTGTGTGTATTTTCAACTGAACTGACCATGTATTTACTTTTGTAAATGAATTAGTTTCAACTATATATATATATATATATATATATATATAGCAGAAAATGCCTTTTCATGCAGAGAAGATGCGTACTACGTTTCACAGAAATATCTAGGATCATACCAAATTTATCATAAAAAAAAATTCTTAAAACTTCAGCACCCTGTAGTTCAAAAGTTAAGACCTTTGGGACATCTTGTAACATAATCTAATGGCACTTCCGATCTGATCTGGTATGAAACATATAGGATAAAATATGAAATATTTATCATTATTCAATAACATTATCTAGGATGCTTTTTGGTATATCAATCAGTGAATTAGTATATATTTTAATTTGTAAAATCTATAACAACAATACACATATAAGTGTTAACACCAAAGTGTATCTTTGTGATTTGATACAACTTATATTGACTATTCCACGCACCTTGGAATTTTCACAAAATCTGACCAATCAAAAACCAGAGACAGCTTGTATTATCGCGAAAACACCAGCTGTCTTTCAATTCTGATTGGTCTATCAGCATGGTGTTTTCAACGACGTAACCATGGATACGGATCGCAATGCAAAGTTTGACAGTTTGACCAAAAATAATTGTAGCTGCAAACGTCAAAATGAGTCGCTTCGGTACTACTTCAAATGAAGTAATAAACCAAAATTTTGAAGTAAATATACCCAGTAACACAAAAAAATCAAAATCTTATATGTGGAGACAATTTATGACGTTCTGTGCGGAACGCAACTACAAATTAGATGCAGAAAATAGCAACGAAAGATTAGCATTCATTCTGAAAGACTGGGCATTCAATATGCGAAAAATTGATGGTAGTGATTACAAGGAGAGTGTTATCAAAACCATATGGAACACTAATGCAAAATTAGTACAAGAAAAATATCAGTATCAGAGACATATTGATCCCTTCAAAAATATAATGTTCAAGGAGGCGAGGGCGGCTCGAAATAGCAAGAGAAAATATAGAAATATGTGCTTACAATGGGACGAAGACACGCCAGAGGGACTCCAAAAGAAGTTTGTTCACATAGCTGCGTAGAACTAGCTTGGAGAGGTAACGAAGCAACGTTTTCCAAGTAAAATTTTTTTAAGGGAGAGACTGACAACAAAGGCTGTTTAACAAATAGAATTGCATATAACCCGATATTCTCCAAAGCCCGCCACGGTGGTGATAAAAACTGTGCAGATACTAAATGGCTTACTCAAAATTTGAAAAATCCTGAAATGTGTCCTGTGAGATTATACCGGAAACGTATATCGAAAAGGGGAATTATTACCAATGACAGACTTTTTCTGACAGTGCATGGCAAGTGAAATAAATATAATAATAATAATAATTGGTACAAGAATTGCCCTATTGGTATTAATACAATATCAAAACTATCTGCAGACAAGATAGGATTAGATACTAGAAAACTAAAAATAAGAAATCACTTTAATCGTGCCACTGCAGTTAGTCAGTTACTACAATCCGGCGTTAGTGAACAACAAGCTATGGAAATTACTGGACATGGAAGTTCGAACTCGATGAAACCTTATTTACATCTTAGTGCTGAAAATCATCAGAATATAGTGAATACTTTTAGGAGTACTTCAAGTACATCAAGTAATAATACCAACAATACATTGTAGCCACCTAATAACGGTCATACTATTCAATTTTTTTCAATTGCACCATTTATAATAATTATAATCGAGATTAATATATTATGCTCGTGTTCATAAAAAATTATTTATTGTTATAGGTAACAAATTATAATTGAAACAAATCGTTTATAGTTTAAATAAATATTTCATGCTTATAATTAAATTTGAATTATTTATTATTATTAAATTTCTTCCACTCATTCTGCCGAATTTAATTTTTTGACCTTTAATTTTGTTCGTGAAATAGTCTAATAAAATACCACTCGTGATTGAATTTATCTTATAAGTCTGTCTTTTATTTCTAAACTCAACTGAGTTGCTTGAAGAAAACACCACGAGTCCGCAGGATTCAGTTTCGTTTAGAAATAAATCGACAGACTTATCGCGAAAATTCAGCCACTAGTGGTATTACTACTGAAAATTTAATCGATGTAATTTATGTAAACTGTACCTTTATTTCACTATTGAAATACTAATCATCATTACAAACTATTATCAAACTAAACTACTGATTGGCAAAAAGATGGATTCAAATTCAACTTTTATCCATCAAACGATTATCTCATATGTATTTAATCTGTTCTTCCACCATATGGACAAAATCCCCTTCGACAAATCGACATTGCCAAAAGTTGACATCTCCTGCAACTGAAATACTCATATGGTCTCCACACTTCTGGGGCTTTCGAAAATATATCGTAATGAGTATAGTCAAGGTAAAATTATGTTATGTTGTATACACCAAAAGTTTCGTTATCATGGTATTCCTGATGTCACCTTGAGTTCTGTTGCTAACTCGACTTGGAATAAATACATTGAGACATATATGCGAGTTGTCGAACTTGAATATATCCCTGAATGACTGTTTGATTTTCAGATAAGAATTTTTGGAATTGGGGGCAAAACGTATGGACATTGTGGCCGGCAACACGTCGACAACAAAACTAATGTATAGCGTATCCAACATTCGGTAGCCTCTATATAGACAGACGACTCGCACATCGATGGGTGAAAAAAACTGGATTCATTTCATCCTGCAAGCGTATTTTCCAATAGAACTTGCCTATTCATTAGCAAAAAAGAATGGGTCGCGTGACAAAAAGGGAATTACGAAACACGCGTTTACATTGAAAAATCTAGTAGTTTTTTGTTCCGCCCTATCTCTAGAATCTCTATATTCTTGTTCTTTTTATATTCACCCGACATAGTATTCGAGATTACATTTTTTTTTCTGCGTCGAGTGGTTGGAATAAATGATGGATTTGTGTCAGACAACTAAAATAAATCCGTCCGGATTTAGGAAAGACAAACGCTTCTGTGTGGCAGATACATATTTGGGGCGAATATTGACTGACAGTTTTTATGCTGGGATTCGTTATTTCTGGATACCCATTTTTAAAAGAAGATCTTTATTCTCGTGGAATCGTCATAAAATATAATCGTCACCAGCCTGAATGCCGAATATCGAGTTTCAAGAGAGTAGGAGAGTGTCATTATTTTCAACAGTTAAGGTGGGAGCCCAAATAAGGAATTCTTACATTAATTAGGAAAATAAAATCCATGACTTTTCCAATTCATCTATGACCAATAACTGGCCATTCCAACTATCAATAATTTCTTAACAAAATCCAATGAAATAATTCTTTATACAATGCGAAATGAACTTGAAATAAATAAAAGTGAAGAAATATGTATTTGAGATGAGCGTTGAAAGTATACTATCAACAAAGAGTTAAAAAATCACTCTGCATCAAATTGAAATCTGGAAGATCTAGAGACCTTAAGAGTGACATGCAGAGAACCATATGCTAAATGTAACAAAGTGTATATCGGACAGATTCAACGATACCTGAGAAGTAGGATTGTCGACCATAAACGGAGTATAGGACCTACCAATTCGATTTTGAAATGTCGAAACTATAAAACTGAATCCTACACAAGGTTATTCATATAGAAAATTAAATAAAAAAGCAACGCCTTATTTCCGTACCATTCTTATAAACATCTAATAAAGCAATTGTAAGTACCACAATGAGTATTCACCCATTTTCAGAAGAAATAATATATTTATATATATATATATATATATATATAAATATATATATATATATATATATATATATATATATATAAACGTTTCTTTATATGAGAGATTGAAATGGAGACAACCCAAGATCCACCTGAAGGGGTGAAATATTGATGGTGAATTTTGAGTTAGTTGCTAACATAATGACCCTGAGAGAGGAAACAATTTCAAATTTTGGGGTTTTGTTAGAAAAGTATCGACACGAGATCCAAAACAAAAGCTATCAAGATAAATATGTTCTCTTTGGTTACGAGTATCCGACCCAAGATTAGTGTGGTCCTTTCTAGGAAATATCAAGTATATAGCATGTTCCGAGACAATACATCTGTTTGGGTTAAATCCTCAACTTGTCAAATATCTGCACAAGCATTTCAGTTGAACTTGTGTCAGTTTTATTTTCATTCATTTTAATTCGTTTCGATGTTCATATTGGATATGTACATAATGTGTACTTTATTTCAATGCATTGAATGAAGTTTACATTCGAAGCTTTCATTTGATTTCATTTAATAATGGATGCATATTTCACATGCTTCCAATTATCCAATTGTTTCGAATTATACATGATTCGTGTGGCAATACATCTTGACAGCTTTTGATGATGAAAATTCAAGAATGCGGATGATTCATTTTCCAAAACTATCCAAAATCACACATAACAACAATCTTTCCATATTTTTGGTTGAATTATTCGGGAGCTGGCCCGAAAATGTCCTTTTTACAAGCTTTTGTTAGTTTCACTTTAGTTAGTCCTCGGAAATTAATATCAGGCTAAAGCTCGAAGAGGAACATTTACCCGGAAAATGAAGCCTTAAAATATATCATTAAATTGTAGTGGAATTATTGAATCGGCATCCGTTTCTACACAGACGTGAAACCTTAATTTGCCCATCTCTTCAGTGAAATGAGCTAAATGCTATTGTATATTTTTTCGTCGAAGACGGATTGCAACTCTTCCGAAAAATTCTCTGAGCTCTTTGAAGTACGCATGAAAAGGTATCGTCAATTTAATTAACAATATCCTGATAATATTCCAATCGTCCATCCATACTAGATCAACCTATTATTTTTCAACTTATGCGAGAAATAATATTGCTTTATATTTTCGAGCAAGGCACCCGATCGCAGAACCTCAATCTCAATATCACTTCTCCAAATAATAACTATAATAATCATATTTATATAGTTCAACTTTGGATTTGAAAAATGAAGAATCCAATGTCGTTCTGAAGTGATATATAAAGCTGGTTGACGCAAACGAAAGAACCTCGAATAAAACGAGCATACAGGAAAAACACTGGAAAACATTAGTGAACTCCTACTGTTTTTGTGAAAATCTTTTCAAATAAAAGTTATTGAGCTTATGAATCTCAACAAATGACCTACAGATTGCAAATGATGGTATGAAAATGAAAGATTGTTTTTTGTCAATCTCTCAATAGCCGCCATTTTTAAATTAGTCGACCCATTTTGTCCATCTTCAAACTCATACGAAGTGAAAAGTATTTTTGTCAAATTTCATTTCAGTTGGTTCATAAAATGGGGACTTCAAAATGATTTTCTACAAATTTCGTTATATCCCATATATATATATATATATATATATATATATATATATATATATATATATATATGGGATGAATGAATTTTTTTGTATGCGTTTGGGTGGCGCCCTGGATGGTTTAGATTCACAAATCATTCCCCTAAATGTTAAGGGTGGTCCATCCCTTAATTTTTTATTTTTTAGAATTTTTTTTTTGTTTTTATTTTTTTATGATACAGCATTCGAAAATACATACAACCCTGAATTTTCACCCTTCTACGATCAACCCCTGTTTTTTTGGCAAGTCTTTTATTATTTTATATAACTGGAAAAACGGGATACTGGTAGAACGGGATAACGGGATCACGAAAAAACGGAATAACTGGAAAAAAGGATAACGGGAGTAGGTACGGGATAACAGGAAAACGGAATAATTTGGTAACGGGAAAACGGAATAAAAGGAAAACGGGATAACGGGAAGCGGGCAGAGTCAAAGGCATAACATATATGGAACAACACAAAAAAACATAGGAAAAAAATTATACGTTTTCAGTAAAAAAAAAGAAATATAGAAATTTGAACAAGACAACGTCTGTCAGGTCAGGAAGTGATGAAATAAAAATAAGTTATGATGGTAGTATTTGTTATACATTTTTGTATTCGTCTTGAAATCATTGCTCTATCTAATGAAAGTGATATAGTTACTTCAGTTTTTTGAATTAGAACAAAACAAATTGTACAACTTTACAACCTTCCGTAAGGTAAACTAATGAAGATAAAATATTTTTACATTTTTCTGTAAGTAGAGAGGATATAATAATAATAATAATAAAATGTCTTTATTTTAATTATCCTCGGCGAAGTCCAGTTAGACTGCTCAACTCAACCGAGTACCAGTTTCAAATAAATTATTTCACACAGAAGAATGCCAACATATATATAATATAATCAAATTAAACAGTCACGGGAGTAACAGGTATGTTCAAATAACTAAAATGTACTAACATGTCAATAATGCATAGAATGCGTAAGAGGAGAACGTTAATATAAGTACAACATATAAAACAAAAATGTTATAGAACCATAAGGTATTCCTTATAGGCTCTTTTAAATCCATAAGATGATTTGTTCTTGATAGGTGTTGGTATGGAGTTAAATATTTTTACCGCAGAATGAGAAATTTTAGGATGGTCATGGCACTTAGATTGAAAACCATAATTTGATTCAAAAATAAAATTGATTTTGAAATTAATGTAATAATTATGAATTCGGATGTAAAATGATTAGAAAAATCCGAATAACAAACATTATCCAGAGGGTCCCATTTTAATTTCGAAAGTTAAGGTAATTTCCGATGAAACCGAGAGTTGTAGAAATTCATCGTTATGTCAGAAAAATGACATAATATATTTGGAATATTATTAACCCTACAAAGTTTCATTTTACACGGTGGAAAAAAAATGGCAGCCCGAAAGTGATCACGTTGTCACCCGATATATACATTTCGGGGATCATGATCGGCAAAGACATATACATTTTTTTTGAAACTCGTGTTAAGAGGTATTTTAATGGAACTTATTTGATGATTTGTTGCTTTTTGTTGTGTAGCAACAAACTAGCAACACATTGTAAAGTGGAAGATTGTTCAGTTCTTATGAAAAAAAAGTTTTATATTCTCTGTGGCTAGTATCTCAATGTTTTGAAGAACAAAAGATCCTTTTCCATAATTTTTTTTCCATTTTCCAGCTATAAGTTGTTAAAAATTAAGTGGAAATATTCACTAAGAATACATTTATCTAGTACTGCTAAAAAAGAGAGAACATTATAAAAGGCAGTCTGACTTTCGAGAGTGTAACAAAACCATAAGGGAATATCAGTATTATTATAATAGAGTCAAGGAAGTGGCAATCAGTGTCTTCAGACTGCACCAGAGATCAATCTTGACAGCTGGAAATCCGAACTCACCGATAATCACAACCAATCACAAGAGTTGAATAAGCTCAAAACCGCACTACTTCAGAACGGTTATAACAACACACACATCTGCACATGTATCCACCATCAACACCCGTTCTCTAAATTTCCAAAACCCAACAGATATTCAATTGCACAAGGCTTGTTTCGCCTTCGTTGAAGGTGTCACCGACCAAATTGACAGAATCTTATAGAAAGGCGATATAAAGACAATATTTACATCAACTATACAATTTCGGATTTTCTCAAATCTCCCTAAGACACCATAGCTAACGAGTCCCGAGGGATATACTAAGTACCAAGTACCCATCCAATAATATTTATTCCTTCATATTTACATGGTGATTTAAAACTCAACTAATATGTACAATAAAACAATCTCTGCTCCTCTTCCTAGATGTTGTGGGGAAAAGGGTTAAGGAGGGATGTGTTGCGGCTTTATTTGTGCTTGGGGAAATGTAAGCCACCAGCTTGCCCTCACGAAGGGGCGGAGGGGTGGCCCCTGTTGATTTGACAGGTAGCCTTTTTTCCATATTCGTTTTGTGTTTTTTATAGAAATTGCAATTTTTTATACGGTGCCTCCTGCTTGCGCTTATGCATCTATTTTCATTGTAAATGTAGTTCCAAAATTCAAAATGATTTAATTTTAAGTGTTTCTTGTTTGAACTTGTGACAACTATCCGGAAAATAAAATTAATAAAAAAAAACCGGCTTACAATACTTCCTTTCCTGCGACATATTTACCCACTCTGTTGGACGTGGCTTAGGTACCTGACCTATGCCAATTTTAAAAGCAGCCGGCCGACGAGCATAGGTCGTTGACCTGCCTAGCGCCGGCCGGCGCTATCTATTTTTTGAGGTTTTTAGACCTTAGTTCATGCGGGTCGGATATCCGACCTTTTCATTTAAAAAAATTCCCCATGTTTCCTGGGCATTCCTTCTCTTATATTTGTTATATTTGCCGTAAGCGAACTTTCAGGGATATGGAATCGATAAAATTTATCCGATATTTTATTAATATAAGGTTCGAGTGTTTCAACTTTCGCCAGCTCTCGCAGATCATCCAACCGAATGTATCTGTTACTGTTTGTAACTATACGAAGGGCCTTGTTCCTCAGCCTCTCTAGCCTCGATATTTGGGTTTTTGGCAGGCTGCAGAATATTGGACAGGCGTATGTCATGGTTGGTCTAATTATTTGCTTGTAGATTCTTGATTTATCATCAGTTGATAGCTTGAAATTACGTGCAATGAGGGGGTACGTACGCTTAATTGCGGCAGCCCCCCTCTGGGACGCCAAGGCTATTTGATTGTGCAAGTACATCCGTCTGTCCAATTGCACTCCCAGGTATCTAACAGTAGAATTTTCCGTCACTTTGTTATTTTCAATCGTTATCTTCCCTAAGATCTTCACGTTAGTTCTTTTCCTCGTGAAGTTAACGACCTCCGTTTTGTTGGGATTTAACTCAATCTTATTTTTCTCCAAATATGGTATGACCAACCGATCCAGATGAATCTGGAGCTGCCTGGCAGCCACTTCGCTTTGGAACGAGTGGGCGTAGATCGCGGTATCATTCGCGAACATAGCCGTACTCGTTTTAGCGAAGGTCGGAAAGTCACTGGTATACAGAGAATATGAGATCGGTGACAGCGAAGATCCCTGTGGGACCCCCGCTCCGATTGCATTATCGCGAACTAACTCCGTTAACATTGACCCTGAAAGTCCGCTCCGACAAATAGGAATCTAAAATCTTTGTAAGGTACAAAGGCATGCCTGCCTCTATATCATTTTGGCGATCAACCCCGCTATCCAGACGGTATCAAACGCTTTTTGGGTGTCCAGCAGGACCATAACCGTGTTGTGGTCCCTGTGAAATGCTTCCTTCACCCCGTGAACAACTCGGGCTACTTGCGAGGTTGTAGAATGACCTCTCCTGAACCCGAATTGTTCAAGCGGGATGACTTTCTGCCTCTCCTCAAAATCCACGACACGATTCAGTAGCATCTTGTCCACCACTTTAGCAATAACACTTACTAAAGATATAGGTCTATAGCTTTCCAATTTATTTTTGTTCTTACCCGGTTTCAAAAGTGGGATTATTTCTGCTTTTTTCAAACAATCTGGATAGGGTTGCCACTTTATGATTGCATTTATTATATAAATAAGATGGACCAGAGCTTTCCTCGGGAGGTTCTTGAGTAGGATCGCATCCAACTTGTCAAGGCCTGGCGCTTTATTTCTTGGTAACTGGTTGATCACCCTCCGTACCTCCTCATAGCTAGTTATAGCTTTTTGGAGTTCCGGGGATGCCAACCTCACCGAGGAAATTTCTCCTAAATTATTTACTACGTTCGTAATATTTTTGTGATGTTCTGTGCTATCCGGCTCTATTTTGTGAACGTCGCTGAAGTAACCGCCAAACAGTTCGGCCTTCTCCAACGCGTTTGTCACCGAACGGTCGGGCCCACTCGCTATAGCTAGCACAAGTTCTCTTTTCCTTTGGAATCCTTTTGCCATGTCCCATAGCGAATGGTCCCGAACTTTGAGGCTCTCAAGCTTGCGATTTCAATCAGTATTTGTATTTTGCTCAATGAGTTCTGTAATCTCTTTCCCCATTCTCAAGAAGTTATCCTTATGTACCAGGTCTCTTGTGGCTTGCCACTTCTGTCTCTCTTTGTTTTTGAGCTTAATCAGGTTTTTAATACCGTTGGGAATCACAAACTTGTCTCCCCTCACGACTATTTTTTTGGTTGTTTATTCTCTAGCGATTTGGATAGTTTTTATCAATTTCCGCGTTTCGTAGTCCACGTTATTTTTAGTTATATTAGCGTTGATAACTGTTATTCTATTAAGAATATTACGATATTGCTACTAGTTGCACTGGAAGTAGTCGTAACGCGTTCTCACGATGTTTGCGTATTTTTCCTGATTTAAGTTAAACACTACAGACAGGGACGTGGTCTTATATAAATTCATTAATTACTTTCAGTTCTCCAACGTCCGTTACATTCTTTTGAACAACCAAATCCATAGTCGTCGGCGACATACTGTTGAAGAGGTAGTGCGTTGGTTCCCTACTATGCTCAATTATCACCTCGTTGTCTAGCGAGTACTTCAGCAACGAGCTGCCGTTGACGCTTGACTTCGTCGGACTACCATTCCACTCCGAGTGCCTCGCGTTGAATTCCCTGGCCAGAATCATCTTATTAGCAACACTAAACAGATTGTCTAAATCTCGCGCTGTGAATTTTTCATTGGGTGGGCAGTATATGGAAAATATACATGTCCCATCCTCTAGTTTTATTCCTACATATTCTATCTCCGAGTTCCTTCGATGAATTTCAGAGTAAGGGATATTTTTCTTTATTGAGATTGCCACCCCACCGGCGACTCTTTCGCCTCCTACTCTATCTGTCCTAACAGTGGTGAACCCTCTGAATTTCAAGCTATGCTCCTGCCGGAGTCTAGTCTCGGACAGCAGCATTACATCAACCGAATGCTCCTGAATGAAGTGGCTGAGAAGCGCAAACTTCCCCGCAACTCCATTCAAATTGAGCATGCATGCCTTTGTACCTTTATCTCGCGCTATTGGAAAGGAAGTATTGGGCTGCTATATTTTCTCTAATTTCGTCTAGAGAATTCTTTAAAATATTGTATAGCTCGTTAAGCCTTCTTTCTACTTTCCCTACATCTACAAGACTCGCGATTTTCCTAGATATTTCTATTATATTGCCTACTGTGCTGGATTGAGGAGGTGAGTATAAGGAATTGGCGGTGAGCCTGTGGTTGCTTCAATTCTTCTAGCTGGCTGGGGAGGCGTCTGACCATTGGCATTCTCTCTCCTTCTGTCTAGATTTTCATTGCCTTGTTGGAGTAGCGCCTGCTGAGCGGCGTACTCTCTTCTTGGCTCTCTCAATTCTGGGTTGCCTTGTTGCAGTAGCGCCTGTTGTGGGGCGTACTCTCTTCTCGGCTCTCTTGTTTGTCTATCTTCTGCTGTCTTATTAACCATTGGTTCTCCTCTAGCAGTGGTGCATATACAAATCTTGGTTTGTTTGTTTGTCTTGTCGGTTCGTTTTGGCTCTCTTGAGTTTCCCTCCTTCCTCGCATGTAGTTTATTTTCTTTTGATATATTTCACAATTCTTGGAGTTTGCCGCGTGAAACTTCAAGCAGTTACAATATTGGGCTCGTTCTCCCTCTCTTTTCGTACATTGGCTCGTAGATGCTCCTCGACACATTTTACGCACCTTGGCAATTTTTTGCAGTTTCCTGTCGCATGTCCCCACTGTTGACAGTTATGGCACTGGGTTATCATATCTCATGACTTCCCATCTGATCATTGCGTGCATTACCGCTCTTATTCTGTTTGTTAGATAATTTAGATTTATGTTTGGTCCCGTTGTTTCTATGTATAGGGCTTTCGCGGTATTTTTCATTTTGAAAACTTTCTTAGCCGTTAGGCCTTGTCTTTCCAAATCAATCTTGACATCTTCGGGGTCAGGGTTGTTTTCAAGTCCTCGAAGCACGAATGTGTGGGTTTTATTTTCCTTCTTCGAATACGTATGGTATCTTGTGTTCAGACCGTCAAGCCTGTTCATCACTACTTCATAGTCTCTATTTGTATAGGTCTTTATTGTTGATTTTATTACCATATTCGATTGTGTAGTCTTTATCCAGACCACTCTGCATTTGTACAATGGCATCTTTCCGAAGCGATAGTATCCCCTCAATTACTACTGTTTTCCTGCTTTTTGCTATGTTTTTTGGGGGGTGTTTTCTACTATTTCCAAATCCGTAGTGTTTTCTCTATTTTCGGTATTTTCGCTATTCATTTCCTGGTTGAGCATTGGTTTTTTGTTTGTTTTTCCCTTTGTTTTTCCTTTTCCCAACCTTGGAAAGGTGTTTCGTCCTGCACTATTCCTTATCTGTTTCATGGTTACTTCTATCCGAAGATACTAGCGCATCATATCGATTGTGAACCTCTACATTAACTTTTTGTTGTTCTTTCCTCTTATTCAATAATTTCCCAGATTCCTTGTTCACTTGTGTTATTTTCGCTCCGTTTATTTTAGGTGGCAATGTTTCTTCCTCCTTTGCAGACTCGGTTAAAACATGTGTTTTCACTTTATATTCTTCCATTTCATGTTTGTATTTTTCGGTTAGTTTATCTATCCAATACTTATATGTTGCATCATGTACAGCTTGCGCTATTGTGGCATATGGTATGAAATCCTTTTTATTTATATGTTCTATCTCCAACTCTTCAGTGGTCATTTTGGTCCATTTCTGCGCTTCTCGCCTTATATCTGATTAAGGCTGCGAGCCCTTCGCTCATGTGTCCATATTTATGTGTATTTCTCTGTCTTGGTATTTCTCTATCCATCTTCATTTCTGATTGGATTTTTGGCGTTTTGCTTGCCTCCTGCTTACTTTTTGATGGCCCAGCTTCTTGCTTGTCTTTTTCGGATATGTTTTCCAGATTCAATTTCGAGAATTTTTGCTCTGAAACTGCAGAACACCAGCTCAGCAACTGTCAAGCGCTGTTCTGCAAAATGCTCAAGTTCCTCAAGGGGCTTTCATTAACGACCTCAGGAATTCAGCTCCCAGGAATCTGATACACTTAGAAATCCCGGCTCTTGGATAGATGAAGGATACTAAACAAGAGATTTAGGTCGAGGGGCTGAGTTACTTTCTGTGACTTACTGAACTGGATATTTTGAATATTCGAAATAATTCTGTTGGAAATGAACGATAATGAACTAATGAGATGAAAATAAATTTACTCAATAATTCATAGGCAGTTACAGTTATAGAGCAATAAAAAAATCAGCTGCATGACACCCCAGAACTTGACTGGCACGGGCATCAGGAGAATGGGGTTATTCGGAAATAAAACATTTTTAGGACTGTATGAAGTCAATTTGATCGGTAAATTCAAGAGTCAATTTATCGGTCAGTTGACCAAGGGAGATTTTTTGACCCTAGTCAATTGAGCGGTTCTGCACCAAACGCTGGTCGTCCTAGTCAAAACCCGAGTGAGCGGCCGTCTCAGATGTTAATGAGCAGGGGAAAAATAAAAAATTTGTAGCGCCAGACTGGAAAACGGTGGAGAGCTCCAACTGCAGACTTAATTTGATTCTTTTAATCAAGACTGGAATACAAAATCAAATAACTATCTGAATGAAAATGCAAATTTTCAATTTCAGATTTTTTCTTTTGAGTTAGGGCCTTTTCAGAATATCTATCAGATGTAGTTCAATGTCCAGCGTGGCTTTAGCCGGGGAAGTAGTTGTTTTCTGTTAGACATTCACAAAAAATAACTTCATTTTAATCGTGGATTTTTCAATTCACAGAAAAATCTTTCTATCAATATTCAATTGAGAATGTTTCCCTTTTCAACATGAATACCCCACAAGAGGTTATCTTGACGATGGAAAATAGTGACTAAAGTTTATTTTTCAGTCGCAGATGATTCCACATCTGATTTTATGAACATCCTGTTTATATTTTCAACAAATCAATCTATCATACCCCATGACAGGTTTTAATGTCAGAAAACACTAATTTCAAAGTGTCTCTCCAAAAAAAAATGATTCTAACTTTTTCCATCTTTGCAAAGTGAGATTGCTTCTTGAAAATGTGTTTCCCATTTCTTCCGGTCTTCCTGATGATCGTGGAAGCGTGAAATAGATTTTCGTCGACAAAAATGTATTGAAGACCTAGTGAATGCGATGTCTCTCCTGCGTCAATGTTACGAATGATTTCTGGTGAGTACTCTCTTTTGGAAATCATTCTTCTTTGCCTCATTCATCTTTATGAGTTCTTAATCAAGACTGGAATACAAAATCAAATAACTATCTAAATGAAAATGCAAATTTTCAATTTCAGATTTTTTCTTTTGAGTTCAGAATATCTATCAGATGTAGTTCAATGTTCAATGTGGCTTCAGCCGATGAAGTAGTTGTTTTCTGTTAGACATTCACAGAAAATAACTTCATTTTAATCGTGGATTTTTCAATTCACAGAAAAATCTTTCTATCAATATTCAATTGAGAATGTTTCCCTTTTCAAAATATAATTGCATCTAACAATGGCATTAATTAACGTTGAAAAAAATTTTTTTACTTCATTTGTTGAGAAATTGTCTATAAACAAATAGACAAGTATAATATTTTTGAAAAATTATTTCCTACCATTTCATTTTCATGATGATTTAAAAGAAACCTCAAATACATTATTTAATTGTTTATAATGTTTTGTTGTATATTTCGTTTGTTTGAATAATTAATTGAGAAAATGTTTTCCTTCAAAAATCATAATTGGCATTTCTCTATAGGTAAACAAGATTTTTTTTATCAATAATTTCATTGTTTATTATGTAAACAATCAATTATAAACAATTTGTGAGCCACGGTTTATTTTTTTCCTGGAAGTACAGAAACAGCCATATATAACAAAGTACTGAAAAAAATTGCCTTCAATTTTTTATAACATTTTTAAATATTACACGATACCGAAATCACAGTGGCGTCTTAATTTTTCAAGTAACAAATAGATATAACTTTTAAATTATAAGAGATACGATAATGGACATTAGGAACATTTTTGTAAAAGATTAATCAATCTTTGAAATGGATAAAAATCCAAGTTTGGAACTATCCTGAATCAGCTGTTACATGCATTTGTTTATAAAAATTAGTTTTTTTTACATTTTTGTACTTTATTCAACTTAAAAATATATATTTAATTTTTTATTTATTTATGGATTTTGTTTCATCCTTCCATTCTATTATGATGAAAAGTATTTTTTTTTGTAATTTTTCCTACTTCCAAGAAAAAATAAACCGAGGGTCACAAATTGTTTATATCAAATTGTTAATTTAATAAACAATGAAATTATAGATTTTTTTTTGGTAACCTATAGAGAAATGCCAATTATGATTTTGAAGAAAAAAAATTCTTAATTAATTATTTAAACAAACTCAATATGAAAAAAACGAGAATAAACAATTAAAAACTGTATTTAAGTTTTTTTTTAAATCATTATTTTGCCTTGACAATAAAATGGTAAGGAATAATTTTTTCAAAATGTACTTGGCTATTCGTTTATAAACGATTTCTTAACAAATGACGTGAACATGTTTTTTTCCTGCGTTAATTAATGCCATCGTTAGATGCAAAAACAACTGTATAATTTTTGTCAACAAAATTTTTTCAATGACATTGATATTTAATTTTTTGTTTATTAAAAAAAATTATAACGAACAAAATATAAAACTTTAATGAACTTTTATCACGTGATCTTGTTGAGTATGTATATATAAGAAGGGCTCGAAGAAGCAAACAATTCATAGGTCAATTATTTAAACTTCTATCGACTTCTGTACGAACAGAGATTGGATAAAAAAAAGTTAATTAACAATCGTGTAACTTTTTGAAAAATCGACATAATTTTCATTTTCTAACGGGTTTCTATTCTTTCAAGGGTTCGATAACACCCTGATTTTGTCAAATTTTTATACTAATATTTAATGCTATAAAAAAATTATTTCGTGTGATATACTGTCTCCAGCGCGGAGACCTATTTTCGGCGTTGAATGAAAGTTATAAATAATGGAGATAGAATTACGGGAGTAGGATCTTTTTTATTGGAAATGTCCTCCTCTTTGAGGATATTTTTTCAAAAGTTCTTATATATCGATAGTTTTTGAGTTATTAACAAAAAAACTGACTACCTTTTTTTTCATCTTATTTTGTTAATAACAATTGCAATTTTTCAGCTGCTAATAAATGCTCGGGATTCATTTTTCTAGACGTCATTCCGAATCGAATGAGCTATCGCACTTATTTTTAGAACCGGGAACAACAATGAACCCGTTTTTTAACTTGTTAATCAGACTAAACCCACCTACTGCAACCGATGTGTAATATAATTCATTATTTTAATTTCAAATATTTTGATTTTAAATCCGAATGTTGTTTTATTGCCATTTTCAATAATATGTTGGTGTTTTTGTTTACTTTTTTATATTTACACATAATTGTATTTGAATATTTGTTCTGGTTAAAATTTTAACCTGATACAACTGTATGGATTTACACAACGAAGTCAAATACACGATCTAGTTTCCATTTTTTAATAGTGACACTCCGTTCGATAAATTTCAGTCAAAAACTACGGTCGCATTAGGAGCAGACAGATAGACAGACAGACAAACTTCACTCTGGAGAAGGTCTCCATTGTCTCGGGAGACCTCAAAGCGGATATTTCCGTCAATATCTCGATTTTTTTTCGCACGATTACATTACTTGACCACTCGAGGGGACCGGTCAAATGAAAACAAATATGCTTGATGAACATGGGTTTGTAGATCGATCAAACCGTCACTCAGACCAATATTGCACCAGGTTCCTATAACAAATGAAACTTCTTATTGAATTCAATTAAATAGGGGAAAATTCGAAGCAGAACTTTCATGTAATTTCGGCGTATTATATATCGAGCAAAATTAAAATTCTCGCAGCGCAATTATTAATAATAAAGGAAAATTTCCTCGAAGGAATTACAGCCAGCTACCCCAAGCTATTTCGAACAATGGCCATTACGTTATAGCAAGTTCAACTAATATTCCCAACACCGAGGCTGTAAATGTTTATGAATTATGATCCGTAGGCGGAAACGCAGTTGCTTTTGTTATCATATTACAGAAAAGGTGACTTATGGGCTCGACGTCTCATTTCCACAACATTATTCACATTCAGAAGGCGCGCGGAAAAGGAAAAATTCTTCCAATAAATCTCAATTAGACAAGTCGACACATAGTGTAATGGGATTTTCGTCGAGAGATCTGCCGCGATGACTCTTCATTCGTACAGGAAGCATCGTGAATGTGAAGCGTCAACACTCGAATCGAAATGAAGATTTTTGACAGGATTTCCTATATTTCAGTATCATAATTAAATTCTAAATACATTAAATTTTAGTAATTTTTCATGGTGGTGTTTATTACTCGATTTCAAACTACTTACTATATTTCTCTCTTGTGAGCTGTGCAGAACTGTTGGATTTACTCACCTGAAACAAGAAAAATATAAAATGTTACAAAATGGTTATCAAACTTCCAGTTGAAAATATACTGCAGGTCGAAGGTTTTCATTGAATAACATAAGAGTGTTGAATGAGTGGATTTTCCATGCCGACAACACTTACATTCCCCCACAAAAAATTGAACCATTAACCTGAATGTTGTAGACAATAATAAAATTAAATCGAGAACAATATCACCACTAACGAAATATTGTATAGGGTATTTAGTAGGAAAAATATGTCAGCCTACGATGCAATTTATTGGCAAGAGGCAGGATGCCAAAATATAATTCGTGTACTTATTATTTTTTCGCGCTCAAAAGTAAATAGAAAAAAAAGTGCGTGTAACCCGAACGTGCGGTTGAAGTAAATCTTATTTGACGTTGTGACATAACGATTAAGTTAAAAATAAATAGGTCATGTTAGAATTTGATAGTATGTATTGATAATATAATTTACAGTGAGTAACAGATAGTCATACACTCATTCACATCGGGCATTACAATGAAATTAATTCAATTATTATTAAAACTTAAATATGAAATTGAAGGTTTGTGATAAAAAAATGAGAAACATAAACTTTGTTTCGAAAATTTCCTTAATTTTTTGACAAATTTTGGTTTGAGAGGAACATTATTTATTGATAAATCCAATGTTTCTCTCAAATAATCAATTGATGGTTGAGGTTCTAAGCGGAAATCAATATTGAAATCCTCAGTAAGAATCATCGGTAACTCATGGCATTCACCATTTGAAAGACCTGAACCCTCGATAGTTTAGTGGAGTCATTGCTGATGATGAATGTTTGATACAGTTTAATTTGGAGAAATGTAAAAAACTGCGATAATCAAAGGTTGATACACCAAACCACAGCAACATCATATTTTTTATTATAATTATTTTGAAGATATATTTTCATGGCAATTTCAAAACGTTGATTATTAAACAACACATTTCACGTGTTTATTATTAGTATATTGAAAAACAAGTTCAGAAATGCAACGTTTTACTTAACGAATATAGCTTTTGAGTGCGAGAGAGTAATTTAAAAGCTATATGAGGTTTGTTTATGCTATTTTTCCGCATTTCGTGTCAGTTGTTATAAGCAAATAATCATAGATATGTAAGAATTACAAAGATAGAAATTTAAAAAAATATCATATATTTGAGCAAAAATTATTGTAGTCCACTCCAAGATTCGGGAACCCCTCATTTGAGTTATTATGGTAATAATGACCATGCAATGCAAATTTGAGTGGCCAGATGAAATCGAAACAGAAATTATCAGGTACTGCCTCAATATTTTAGACTCGTCAATTTTCATTCAAGCGGGACACTTTTTTCCGGCATTTTCGACTCCGCTACTTTAAACCCCAAATGAAGGTACGATTCATCACAAAAAATAAACATGGAATTGGTAGTTAAGATGTCGTTTTAAAGCACTATTTACAGTCTTCTTTGAATTTACAAATTTCGTGCAATACTTTTTGAGGGTTTACAATTCGAACCTAAAATAATGTATGAATTTGCAGATAATCAGTAATTATGATCTTAAAGTAAACTAGAATCACTTCACTACGATTTTCACGAAAAATTGATTTACAAAACCCACGACATGTGTGTTGCTGCACTATAGCTTTTTCAAGTGGAGACAAACCAAACTGCAATTATTCGGGTTTGATATAAATAATAGAAGCAGGTAGTCAGTTGCATATTAGGTAATCAAATGATTATTGGACGAAATATCATTCAATTTCTAGTGGACAAATTCGAAGGGGGCGAGTTATTCAAATTAATCTGGTCATTTAATGAGTCTTTGTTAATCTCTAAGCTCTCTAGGAGATTGAGTTTTTGACCATTTTTTTGTACATGTAAAAGTTCGAAGTCATTAGCAAAGCAATGCTTTTCAGTCAGGAGATGGTTACCGAAAGTTGAATTAGATTTGTCCTCAAGAAAACTGTTCTATGCTCAGGTATGCGTTGCTTGAAAGTTCCACCTGTATCACAAGTTAGTTTATATACTCCAGATTTGTCAGAATATTCAATTCGATCTTTGTTGTCTTAAATGAATTTTTCCAAAGTATTATTTGTTCTGTGAGCAATATTAATATATTTATGTCTTATATAATTGAAAATGTTCTCTAAAGGTTTGCCGAAATAAGTAATAACCCTGGAAGAACCCCGCACGAAAACATATGGGAAATTGGCTCTCGGTCGAATTGGCTGGAATTTTATTATGTTATAGTGGGATGGGTCATTAGAAAAAAGTGTGAGTTTAAATGATTTTGTATGTCTCAGAAACTAAAGAGATATAAGCGGCCAAAGTTCGTAAAAACGTCGTATTGGGGTAGGATTGACAAAGAAAAAACTGTTTTTTTGTCGAAATAAGACAAAGTAAGGATGGAAATGTATTGATCGGAACTCATGAATGTGTTCAATTATAATCTTATTGGTGATAGTACATTAGGGTGTATACGGGGCATGGTCAAAAAATTAGTTTTTCCGGATTTTTTTCCAGCACTATTTCGAAACCAACAAGTTATATTTTGTTAAAATATCATAGTTTCAGTCTATTGTAGGCAAAAAACGTGTTTTGTTTCTTGACGACTCTCTCTGTTTGAAATATATATATTTTTTAATTGCCGAGTATATCCCTATACTGAAGACAATTGACAGATCGTTTTTGATTACAAAAAAAAAGAATTAATTGCTATTGCCCATTGAATGAAAGATAGGGTAACATTCTGATGAACTCAATTGTTCAATGTTACCTTTCATTTAGATAAAGGGTGCGTTACATATTTTTTTAGGTCATTTACAATATTTTTATTGAATATCTAGAAAATTGTTCCGTTAAATTGTACAAAATTTATAATTTTTTTTTTCTGAGATATGCACTTTTGAAGTTTACCATATATGAGAAAACCTATCTATTTAACTAAATTTTATGGGATCTTTCGACACATTGGATTCTATTATAAAACTTTTCGGAATCAATTATTTGATACTATAAACAACCACACTCAACAACAATTTGGAACTCAACAGTATAGACTCAAAAAAAAATCGAATTATAAATAACGACTTCTAACATAAAAAGTCAATTAATATTATGGAAATTATAATATAACAAATCGAAATTGAAATTAATCAGTTATAAACGACATAATCAACAATTTACATAATGGAACTCTCAAAAAACAAACAGTAACCAAAACCCAAATTCAAATAAAATTATTAATATTGTTATTGATTGGTCTATTTGCGCAATCTGAAACATTTCTCAATAGTTTATGGCTAGGGACTTTATTCTTTCTATTTGAAATTGATATGCGTAATCCTGAACTTGGACTATTACATAGCATAGCATAGCGTCCAGATTTAGGAATGCTATAAAGTTAAGTAAAGTATCAAGTACCTAGTATTATTCCTGATGCACCTGCAAATGAACGTATTCTAGGCTACTGCTGTACCTGCAAAAGTGGAGCAAGAACAGTGGGATGCTCTTCCCATATTTACAGCGTTTTTTCACTAATCACTAATCTGGAATAAGTGCAGATTTATCAAAAAATGGCTTCGATAAACACTCCGCACCCACTTTATCGCGTAAAAAAACTTCGTCAATGTAGCATTATTTCTTCTTCGTCACAATTGTCATTCTTGAACGTTAAAAGTTTTCCGAACTTTTGTTACATCTTTGAAAATATACGAGATATCATTCGAAAATCACATCAAAATAGCAAGCAAAAGACATTCACTTCTACTGTTTAATCATCGTTGAAACAAATTCAACAAATAATAATTATTTAAATTAATCTAAGCAAGTAATCTGACTTTTTGTTAAATATTGATTTCCAAACTTTCTAGAAGGTCGACTTTACAATCTTTCTTTTTTATATATATAATATTACAATCTCGTTAACATCTATTTATGTGGTCCATTAAATAATAAATGATTACTATTAAACAATTTCATTGGTTGTTGTACAAATTTAAAACAGATTTGCCTGATCCGGTTTTATGTAGATATCTATTTATTTTTCCGGTTTCCTTCATAATTCAACATTATAATATGTACGATTTTGAACGAACCCTATATTTTGAGTCGAAGATGAATTTATTCAATTGAAAATGCATATACTAAACATGTTGATCGAACTGTTGGTCGCGAGGTAATTTGCACGTTCGTTGGTGCTCTTTGAACCACGTGACATCCACTTGAGAAACAGAAGGTATTTATTTTCTCGTTGCGACAGGTTGTGCGACGTTTGGGTTGTTTGGTACATTTCCACTTAAAAATAAAAAGACATTGAAGGAGAACTAATAGATATTGTAAATAACGTTTGAATGTTTTTTGGGGAGATATCGTTATATTGTTTTCTATATTTTGGGTTTTCTCTCCCTCTTCGAATATATAAAAAAATATGTTTGTCCTTATGAGTTGAGCGCATGGCTGATTTTGGTCAAATAGATCAATTGTTGTATAGTATGTCCATTTTCAGTTGGATGGGCTGATAAAACCTGAGCAA
Source organism: Gonioctena quinquepunctata (assembly GCA_018342105.1). Lineage (NCBI taxonomy): Eukaryota > Metazoa > Arthropoda > Insecta > Coleoptera > Chrysomelidae > Gonioctena > Gonioctena quinquepunctata. The sequence continues at coordinate 130,338 of JAFIRS010001462.1, read as the reverse complement.
AACCTGATCGAATTTGCCGCTTTGCTCGAACATGCCGACCATAGGCGGATATTTATACTTTCACTTGGATAGTACTTTGCCTATTTTTGTTTGAATGTGTTTTTTTCAATCAGTTGAATGTGCCCAAAAATTATAATAGAACAGAATTTTCATTAATTTGTTGTTTCGATTTCCCACCAAATTATTTTCTTTTTCCGGGCTTGGGACCGGCAGAAGGTATCACTAAGCGATCTAAAATAGGAAGGGTATCAGGAAAAGTGTGGAATAAAAAAAAAATAAATAACAAGCATCACTCTTTATTCGGTGTTCTGATAATAATAATAATGTATTTATTCAGCATCAGTGCTATATAAAAAAAATCAGGTTGGAAATCAGGATTTGCTGAAAACATTATTATATATAGGAAAACTAAACCTGATTAAATAAACTTTAAATTAGATATGAGATTCTGAAAATAAGATGAAAGGTGACAAAGACGATAAGATTTTTAGCATTTGAGAGAGAGAGAAACAAAAACAAGAAAATCTCTACAATATACGGAAAATAATATTCATTCATCTTTTATTTTCCTTCATACTATATACACATGTTTTTATCTCAACACGATTTTGATTATTAAGTGGTGTATTTTATATCAACTCCCATGTGTGATTCGATATAAAGTTCATGTTGATTGATTTGTTGAAAATATAAACAGGATGTTCATAAAATCAGATGTGGAATCATCTGCGACTGAAAGATAAACTTCAGTCACTATCTTCCATCGTCAAGATAACCTCTTGTGGGTTATTCATGTTGAAAAGGGAAATATTCTCAATTGAATATTGATAGAAATATTTTTCTGTGAATTGAAAAATCCACGATTAAAATAAAGTTATTTTTTGTGAATTTCTAACAGAAAACAACTACTTCCCCGGCTAAAGCCACGATAGACATTGAACTACATCTGATAGATATTCTTCCGAGTTAGGGCCTTTTCAGAATATCTATCAGATGTAGTTCAATGTCCAGCGTGGCTTTAGCCGGGGAAGTAGTTGTTTTCTGTTAGAAATTCACAAAAATAACTTCATTTTAATCGTGGATTTTTCAATTCACAGCAAAATCTTTCTATCCATATTCATGTTGATATTAACAACCCTCATTAATTTCTTCATCAACTTCCTGGAGTGTATGTCATATACAGTCAAACATTTTTCTTTTAAAATGTGATTTCCAGCTTTGGAAAAGGAATGAACAATTCCACAATATTAGCGTTGAAAAAATGGTTCTACATTTTTGTTAGTTTCAGCTAATATTTTTCCAAATACTTCTCGAAAGAACGGATTGAACTACAATATTTCAGCCCCTCAGAAATTACGTTCAATTCTGCAGATGTTCATCTATATAAACAGCTGCGGAATGAAAATGTAATTGTAAGAGGTATGGACAGTGCACTTCTGAAAAAAAAACAATTCTCATGGAAGCGGATAGGAAATGTCAAATTCCATTGAGATATTAGCGACGTGTTTCCGAAGGTATGATTTAATCGGACATGAAATATCTCTCAGGCTGAAAATATGATGACACAACGAAAGAACTCAGTCGAGATGGAAGTAGTGATGAAATTTTCAGCTCTGCTGAGAAAACTCACTAAAATTATATGAAACGAGGTGCGAAAGACTGCTCAGTGGCACACAGTGCGCGTCTAATATTTATAACAGATGGTGTTACACGTTCACCCTCCGGAGATAATGAAGCGCAAATGCAGCCGCGAAAGGGTAGTGCAGAAGTTTCCGGACTAAATTGACCTGATAGACCGGAAGTCACGTTTCGTGTTGCAAGGTTGATGTAGTTCAGAAATGAAAAATTAAATATATATATATATATATATAAATATATATATATATAAATATATATATATATATAAATATATATATATATATATAATATATATATATATATATATATATATACAAAACTAGGGATATTGGGGTGAGCAGCAATGAAAAAGTAAACTCTTTAAGGTTCATCCAAGCTTTCGGAAATGTTTGTTTCCATCATCAGGGAGAAACTTTGTTGAGGTTGGTTTCAATGATGTTAAACATATTCAACTAACATAGTGATACAAAAGAAAAAAAACGTAGATGAAGGAATAAAACTAAGTTCAAAGTTAATACAACCACATTAGCGTTGTTTCAAATTAAATAAATATACACATTTATATTTATATAATCTTAAAAAACGCTAATGGGGTCGTAGTAATTTTGAACTTCGTTTTATTCCTTGATCTACGTTTTTTTCTTTTGTATCACTATGTTAGATGCATATGTTTAACATCATTGAAACCAACACCAACAAAGTTTTTGCCTGATGATGGAAACAAACATTTTCTAAAGCTTGGATAAACCTTGAAGAGTTTACTTTTTCATTGCTGCTTACCCCAATATCCCTAGTTTTGTACCTAACTAGTCAGCAAATACTTTAGTAATGAAAAGTAAACTCTTTGAGGTTTATCCAAGCTTTGGAAAATGTTAATTTCCATCATCAGGCAAACTAAAATGATGAAGAAATCAATGGTAATACATATTCAAAGGCTAAACATTATGCTACTCACAACTATGTTGAGGTTGGTTTCAATGATGTTAAACATATTCATCTAACATAGTGATACAAAAGAAAAAAAATAAATCAAGGAATAAAACGAAATTTAAAGTTAATTAACATTGTCTATATATACATATATATATATATATATATATATATATATATATATATACATATATAAACGTGTACTCTATGTGGTGTGACGAGTGGAACTGACAGGTTAGGAATAATTCCCGCAATCATATTTAAGCCACGGGTGTCATTTGGAAATTATTACAGTGGTGCCAACTATTAGTTTAGTACCAACTGATGTTACCAGGTGGCGGTAATGTTGAAATAACTATTTATATTGCATTGTTGTCAATTTGGAATGCTATCTGAAGATAATAAATAAGATCTCACTCAATGGTTAATATCGGTATTTTTATTGATGCAATTGTTTTCTTGAGATATGAAAGCCATTTCTAAGAATGTTCTCTTTGATGTATGTGACTGTCGCTGCATCGTTATTCATCTGGTGGTCAAATTTATTCATATGTTCTGCCAGAGCATATCTATCAGGATGCAATCTGCAGTCACTTTTATGAGAAATTATTCTGTTCGTTAATGATCTTTGCGTTTGACCAATATATTGTTTATTACAACCATGACAAGGAATACTATAAATTACATTTAACATTGAGAGTAATGGAGTTTTGTCTTTAACTTTAGAATAAATTGATCTGGCTGTTAGAACTGTTATATATAATATTTAAAAAAATTCCGGGATGTGAAATAATCTGGAGAGATTAGGAGTGATCTCTCTTGTATATGGTAATGAAGTGAAAAAAAGTTGAGTAGGGGAAGTATTAGTTTCATTGTTGTTTGAGACAATGTTCGAGTACTTACTGTTTGAGTCTAGTATTTCTAAGTGAGATTATGTATTATATAGAATGTTATTGAGAAACGTTTTTGGATATTAATTTTCTAAGAAAAGGTTAAAGAGAATGTTTGAATTCTGTCATTGGAATTTAGGCTCTGAGATTTTCAGTACTCTCAATTTCATTTGTTTTACCAAGTTCACTTTCATACACTGTTTGTCATATGAGTGATAATTTAGGTATCTGCTGCTAAATTGGGTGAAAAGGAGGCTCTCATTGAAGTACCAAAGGTTTGCTTATGAATTTTAGTATTGAAAGAAACATATGTATTATCGAAAATGAAAGTCAACAATTCCAAAAATGCCTCTTTGTTTATGCAACAATAATTACTAATACGATCCCAAATTTTCTGTGTTGCTGTATGACAAGCATCCAAATAGACACTGCCAAAAGGGAGACGACATCTAAATTTGCCAGAACATAGTTGTCTGGAAGTGTTGAATAATTAATTAATTATGTATAATACTCATTGTAAAAGTTGTATGCGTTATTTGAAATATCTGTCAAAAAATAGGACATCCTTTCAGTAGAGGCTCCTATAGAAGCCACTATAGGTCTGACTGGAAGGGTGGGCTTATGAATGTTGGGCGAAGAAGATAATTTTGGAGAAATACCATTATAGCATGTGAGTTTCTTTTTCATAACTTCATCAATTTGGTTTGTTTAATACATGACTTTGATGAATTCATTGCCTTCTCTCTGAATTGCTGAGGTAGGGTCTTTCGGTAGTTCTACATATGAGCTACTGTTGATTATGATCCCCGTGTAACGGAAATACACTTTCACGTGTTTTGGGGTGAACGGGCCGCGACTCGACAGGGCTCTGGCATATAGACCTAAATCCAAGCTGTGAGCGCCTTGGCGACGGATAAATGGCACCGGGGTCTCAAAAGAATCGGTGTCGCAACGGGGTCTCCGAGAAACAAGGCGATATATCGGAGTAATCCGCCTTAGCCCTATGCAAGGAGCACCTCAGGGCCTGATCGACCCCTTCCCCCTCACTCCTCACTCGTGGGAGCAAATGGGACTAATGAGTCGAAAAACCAAGAGGAAAGAAATATTTCCCGTTGATGATATTTTTTTCAGGGCACTGGAGGGGATGCATTTCCGAGCGTACTACAGGATCAGAAGACTGAGTAAACAGAGAAAAAAGGGAGGCATAAGTGTCATCGAGATGGACCTCTAGCAGTGTGAGGTGGCCACCGCAGTACTTGAAGTTGCTATGAGGAACTTCGAAGTGGCCGTAATTCAGGAACCATGGAATGCTCACAAATTTTCAGCAATTCATAAGACTCAAACAAGGTTCTCCTATCGTTTCTCAAAAACCAGCGGCTTCAAACAATGCACCATATGCACCATCATCAGAATCAAAGCGCATACGCTCTACATAAGCGATAGCTTTCCACTATCGATAATTTATAGGGATTCGCAGCCCTGTTATTAACGTGGATTATATGTCCGAAACAACGTGACGTTGCGGCAACGTTGATAGCGCCGCAACCCGTTATTCGAGCGTGTGTTGTGGTTAGTTTCATATTCCTGTGTTCCCGTTCGTCCCAGTTCGGGTCAGTTAGGAACAGATTTCCTCATCATTGAATGACGACGTCGTCGACCGACGACATGTCGAGTATAAAGGTCTGTTTAAAATTTCACACAGTTGGGGAGAAGTTTCAATAGTTAGGAACTATTTTCAACACATCATATAAGTGATTTCAAACCAGAGGGGACTGTAGCACGTTGGACTGAATACAGGAATTATAGAACGGTTTCGCTGAATCGAAAGGAAAACTGATAAACGATCCAGTGCGAGTTTGATTCACGTTTCATCCATTTCACAAAAAATAACTAATGAAAAACCTTTTTAAAGACAAGCTTTTATTGAAGCCGTGTACAGAAAGGTATAAAATAACTTTAAGTCAATGATTTAATGATTTTTTGTTGAATTATTTGGTTTTAAAGAGCTTGTCGCGCGAACTATTCATAAAAGTGGGTACCAATTAATCTGATTGGGCAGTGATTGGTTGGTAAGTAACAACTTGTTGAAGTATTTTATTACAATTCGCGAGACAAGCTCATTGAAACCAAATAATTCAACAAAAATTATGAAATCATTGTCAGCGATGACTTAAACTTATTATACGTTTTAGTACACACCTTAAATAAAAGCTTATCTTTAAAAAGGATTTTATTGATTATTTTATTTTTTGCTTTTCAGTTAGTTCGCCTTAATCAGTTCATCTCTAGTAAAATTTGAGCTGAAAGAAATCATGATCTCCGACCCCGAAAACACCTATACTCCGTAAAATAAAGGCATGGAGTAATGAAACCGCTTATCGTTTTAAATCCAGGTAGGTATAAGTACGAACTGCTAGGAAAAACCCATAATCTTTGGATTTTGCATACTAAATGAGGGTTTATTACTCCACGCCTTTATTTTACGGACCAATTTTGAATAGAATCTGACCATAATTATAAAATTCGTCCAACATCCTGAAGTCGCTATCTAGAATTCATAGATTTTGACAAAAAATCATAATATCCGACCCCGAAATCCCCCAAAGACCAATTTTGAATCAAAGCAGATCATAATTACAAATCTCGTCCGCCATATTGGAGCCGCCATTTCGTTTTTTCCTCTAACGAAAATTCCATAAGGCATTGTCACCGGAATTATGAATACCTGCCAAATTTAAAGTTCATCGGAAGACTAAAGTCTGTCGAAATTCACTTGCAAGATTTGACCCAAACTAACAAATTAACGAACGAAATAACTAACAAGTGAAACTAAATAAAAGCTTGTAAAAAGAAAAAACTTAGAGAGGATCAAATATTTTGGTTGGTTATATTTGGCCGGGGAATAATGCCTTTATCATACATGTGTACAATATAACTGAACAGTACGTTTCTACACTCAACTTTCAACATTTCATCAGGAACATTCAATTTTGCATTAGTATTTTCAAATGTAATAGGTACTTTTGGAACTCGAATCATTTTTTTTTTAATACAATATTAATTGAAGTATCTACTGTTTGTATTCACAGCTATAATTCAACAATGAAAATATATGAAATATTTCATGGATGATTACACTTGTAAATATTAGCTGTAAAATACTGAAGTTTCATAAAACATTTTGCATAATTTGCATTGGTACTAAACATTTATTTTTCTAGGAACTATATATATATATATATATATATATATATATATATATATATATATATATATATATATATATATATATATATATATATATATATATATATATATATATATATATATATATATATTTTTTTTTTTTTAAAAAAAAAATAGGGGAATGAATTTTATTTGGGAAGCAGTCAGGTATGTTCGATTCAATGAATGTTCTTCGTTTTTTCAGTCAAGCTTTGATAATGTTTATTATCTTTATCAAGACTTTCTACAATATGAGTGATTAATAACAGAATAATATTATTAACAACTATACTTACTAACATGAAAATATTAAAAATTAGTCGTAAAGAGTGACATTAGGAGTTTCTTTCATGAAGGAAGAATTTTTAGACAGGTTCAATTGACTTTTACAAATTGTCAAAATATATATACAGATGGAAAAATATTAAAGAAGATTATTATTTGAATTCAGTTCATTTGTTTAGAAAAATAAGTATAAATAGAGCTCAGATCATCAATATCTGTTCGTTTATTAATGATATTGTCTTTATTTTTGTTAATATGAACCATTTCTAAAAAGTTTTTAGATAAGATACTTTCAAAATCTAAAATTTCTGAATTATTATAATCGATACGATGATCTTCGTCAATAGAATGACTGGATAGTGCACAGATCTTTTAAACCTTCTACAATCACTTTTGTGGCCTTGATTCTATCTTTTAATAATTGTTTTGTTTGACAATGTAAACTTTATGACAATCAATGCATGGTATCTTATAAATAATATTTGATTGGAATTCTTTGAACTGGTGTTTTCAATTCAGTATGGAGATTGGAAATTGTTTTTATAGTTTTGCTATTTTTATATCATTGTTATTGAGGACTTTATTAATTTTGGAGTCAGATTTTGAATAGAGGTAAACTTTATAAGTTATTCTATTTATGTTGTTATTATTCGATGAATTTAGAATTGAGGAATGTTATGTGCAGAGTACTAAAATAATTTTATTAACTAAAGAATTTGGGTATGAATTTTCGAGAAGTATGATTTTTAGTTAATTCAAACACTCTATTCTCAAAGAGGGATGGGTTAATTTCTCTACTCTTGTTTTCATATTAGTGATAACATTAATTTTAATATTGTTTGGGTGATATGAATGGTAATTTATTAGTCTATTACTATTGATGGGTTTTCTATACCACCTTGTGATCAATTTGTTATCTTCTGTTCTAATTAGTTTCATGTCAAGGAATGGAACTGATTATTGTTTTCTTTTTCTACTGTAAATTGAATGTTATCATCATATGAATTAAAAATATTGAGAATCTCTTCAATTTTATGTTGAGGAACAGAAAGTATGAGATTCAAGGAATTGGAACTGAGTTATTGTTTTCTTTTTCTACTGTAAATTGAATGTTATCATCATATGAATTAAAAATATTGAGAATAATGTTAATACTAGAACCCATAGGAGTACCAAAAATTTGTTTATAGAACTTCTCATCAAATATCATGTAGGTTGAATCAAATATGAAATCAATAACATCCATGAAAGTTTTTTTATCAAAAGGACAGTTATTAGAAATAATATTCCATTTATTTTCAATGCTTTTTTCAACTAAATTGAGTGGTAAATCAGTAAAAAGTGATACTACATCTAAACTTATGATAATATAAACTTCGAGATCCCCTTTATAAAAAGGTATGTTGATGATCTCATACTTTCTGTTCCTCAACATAAAATTGAAGAGATTCTCAATATTTTTAATTCATATGATGATAACATTCAATTTACAGTAGAAAAAGAAAACAATAACTCAGTTCCATTCCTTGACATGAAACTAATTAGAACAGAAGATAACAAATTGATCACAAGGTGGTATAGAAAACCCATCAATAGTAATAGACTAATAAATTACCATTCATATCACCCAAACAATATTAAAATTATGTTATCACTAATATGAAAACAAGAGTAGAGAAATTAACCCATCCCTCTTTGAGAATAGAGTGTTTGAATTAACTAAAAATCATACTTCTCGAAAATTCATACCCAAATTCTTTAGTTAATAAAATTATTTTTAGTACTTCTTCACATAACATTCCTCCAATTCTAAATTCATCGAATAATAACAACATAAATAGAATGACTTATAAAAGTTTACCTCATATTCAAAATCTGACTCCAAAATTAATTAAAGTCCTCAATAACAATGATATAAAAATAGCAAAAACTAATATAAAAACAATTTCCAATCTCCATACTAAATTGAAAACACCAGTTCCAAAGGAATTCCAATCAAATATTATTTATAAGATACCATGCATTGATTGTCATAAAGTTTACATTGGTCAAACAAAACAATTATTGAAAGATAGAATCACAGGCCACAAAAGTGATTGTTGAAGGTTTAAAAGATCTTGTGCACTATCCAGTCATTCTATTGACGAAGATCATCGTATCGATTATAATAATTCAGAAATTTTAGATTTTGAAAGTATCTTATCTAAAAGACTTTTTTTAGAAATGGTTCATATTAACAAAAATAAAGACAATATCATTAATAAACGAACAGATATTGATGATATGAGCTCTATTTATACTTATATTTTTCACAAACAAAATGAACTGAATTCAAATAATAATCTTCTTTAATATATTTTTTTTTATTGGTGCCCCTTTTTACCCATTTAAAGCACGCCTCAGCGTGTTTAAATCGAACTTTAAAAAACGCGCGTTTTTTAAAGGTAACCATGGCAACATCAACAAATCGAGAAACGTGAAGTCTAAATGACAAATTTTTGATTATTGATCTGACAGGAGTACCTTGTAACGTCAAATAATATATTACTCACAATTCGTTCGTTTATATGTGCTCCTCCATCCATTTGATGAACTTTTCATATTCTTTTTTATATATATCACTGGATTTTCGCGGTATTAACCGTGATTCTGCCTCACTATTCAAAAAATCGATATTAGAATAATTCATTTTTGAGCTCTGGTGACAACAAATATTGATCTTTGGTAACAAATTGCAAATGAATGTTTTTCTCATTTCCATGACAACGAAAGGTATACTGATGTCACATCACGAATTCAACCTTCTTGCATTATTAGTTCTTATTTCTATTTTTTGTAGTAATAATACCAGTATATATGATTTCAAAGTGCACCAATAAAAAAAAATAACGTAAAGTATTCGTGGATAACTGGTCTTAAAAACACTTGCTCTATTTCGCGCGTGTTTTAAAGCCCTTTTTATCCACTTATACTTTAATATACTATTTTTTTCCATCTGTATATATATTTTGACAATTTGTAAAAAGTCAATTGAACCTGTCTAAAAATTCTTCCTTCATGAAAGAAACTTCTAATGTCACTCTTTACGACTAATTTTTAATATTTTCATGTTAGTAAGTATAGTTGTTAATAATATTATTCTGTTATTAATCACTCATATTGTAGAGAAGTCTTGATAAAGATAATAAACATTATCGAAAGCTTGACTGAAAAAACGAAGAACATTCATTGAATCGAACATACCTGACTGCTTCCCAAATAAAATTCATTTCCCTTGATATTTCACAGTCAATAAATATTCATACCTATATATATATATATATATATATATATATATATATATAGAAGAAAGGGTAGTCTCGTGACTGGACTAGTTGAAAAAAACTATGAATTTGAAATAAACTTTGTAGAAAGGATATTCCTTGAGGTTGCAGTCAAAATAATGGCCTATGAGAAAAAGTAAAACTCTTTCTTATTTAGTCAAGCTTTCGAAAATGTTTATTTTCATTATCAAGAACAAGCTGTGGAGAAAAAAGAAAACACAATTGTGAAATACGATTTTAAACAAATCTATAGAACTTACTAAGGTGAGGTTAAGTGAAGACAGCGAACTAAACACCATTTCGTGTTTGAGGACTTTTCAAAATCATATCACTATGACCCACTACTGGTAATATATAAAAACTAAACAATGGCACTCGCCCATATTGTTTTAGATAATTAAATTAACACTTTAAAATTTGAAACGGCACAATAATTACCACATGGTTGAAGCGTGACTGAAAAAGGAAAATGGTAGCTGACAAGTAATACATGACATGAAGTGTCAAGTGTCAAATGTCATCTGTCCAAACATGAAACAGTCAAGGGAGAAACCATGTGCTTTGTCCACAAAACAGAAGGAATAGTACCAATCTATATGACACAAAAAAAAAATTTTTGTTAAATGAGAGAAACAATCAAAAAATACTAAGCAATTTTTATATTAAATTGGAATCAAGTTTCAACAAGTAATTGTAAATGACACTAAGGTTGGAAATGTCAGAACGTTTATTCATGCTGTTTGGTTCATTTTTTATGAAAACCATTTCTAGGAAATTCCTTTTATGATAGTTATTCTCTACTGCTAAAATGGAAGGGTTGTTAAAATTACTAAAATGATTAGAATTTATATTATGTTCAGCTAATGCACAACTGTTTTTTTTTATTTTGCAATCACTCTTATGTGATGCTATGCGACCTGTTAAATTCCTACCCGTCTGCCCGATATATATTTTATCACAATTTAGGCAAGGAATACTATATATGACATTTGATTTCTCATATATCGTTAAAGGGGCTTTAGTTCTAGTGTAAAGGCTTGCAATAGTTTTAATGTTTTTGTTTGCAATGCGTAGTTTATCTAGTTTGAACACATTTGTCAATTTTGAGGTTAGTTCTCTTACATATGGTAAAGTTTTGTAAATAAAAGGTTCTATTGGTTGAGGTTGTGGACTTGAATTTATTCTTAGAGGATTTATTGTTACAAGGTCTAAATTTATAATTGTATTTCCAGATTCAATAGTAGTAACACTGGGTTGACGATCAGTACTGAATACTGCAACCTCAAGGAATATCCTTTCTACAAAGTTTATTTCAAATTCATAGGTTTTTTTTTTTATATATATATATATATATATATATATATATATATATATATATATGTGTGTGTGTGTGGGAAGTATTTGCTGACTAGTAAGGTACAAAGCTAGGGATATTTAGGTAAGCAGCAATGAAAAAGTAAACTCTTTAAGGTATATCCAAGCTTTCGGAAATGTATAATTCCATCATCAGGGAGACTACAACAGATGAAAAAACCAATAGTAATACATTTTCAAGGGCGGAACAATATGCTACTTACAACTTTGTTGAGGTTGGTTTCAATGATGTTAAACATATTCATCTAACATAGTGATACAAAAGAAGAAAAAAACGTAGATCGAGGAATAAAACAAAGTTCAAAGTTACAAAAATCACAAAAGCGTTGTTTAAAATTATATAAATATAACAGTGTACTCTATGTGGTGTGACAAGGGAAACTGATAGGTTAGGAATTAATCTCGCAATTATATTTAAGCCAACGACACCTGACGGGTGTCACTTGGAAATAGTTATATTGTTGCCAACTGTTAGATTAGTACCAACCGATGTTACCAGGTGGCGGTAATGTTAAAAAGAACTATTATTTTATATTACATTGTTGTCAATTTTGATTGATATCTAAGGACAATAAATAATAGATTTCGCCAGATTGGTTTTTTTTTTCTTTTTTATATATTTTTTTCTTTATATTACATTGTTGTCAATTTTATTCTCTCTTAACCATCAACAAAAAAAAACATTAACCATTCTAGCAAAATCTCTCATTTCTTGTCCTTAGATATCAATCAAAATTGACAACAATGTAATATAAAATAATAGTTCTTTTTGACATTACCGCCACCTGGTAACATCGGTTGGTACTGATCTAACAGTTGGCAACAATGTAACTATTTCCAAGTGACACCCGTCAGGTGTCGTTGGCTTGAATATAATTGCGAGATTAATTCCTAACCTATCAGTTTCCCTTGTCATACCACATCGAGTATACAGTTATATTTACATAATTTTAATTTTAACCAACGCTAATGTGGTTGTAGTAACTTTGAACATCGTTTTATTCCTCGATCTACGTTTTTTCTTTTTTTTTCTTTTGTATCACTATGTTAGATGAATATTTTCAACAACATTGAAACCAACCTCAACAAAGTTGTAAGTAGCATAATGTTTCGCACTTGAATATGTATTACTATTGGTTTTTTCATCTATTGTAGTCTATATATATATAAATATAAATATATATAAATATATATATATATATATATATATATATATATATATATATATATATATATATATATATATATATATATATATATATATATATATATATATATATGGTCTCTTATGGTTTAGAATATAGCAATATTAAAACATGATAAAAAAACGGACTATATATATATATATATATAGTCCGTTTTTTTATCAATGCTATATTCTAAACCATAAGAGATACGAAGGCGATTAAATGGGCAAAAAGGTAACTACTTTGGAGAGCATTGCATTGGCTGAAGAAAATCTACACAGACTCTCGCCCTCCTCGAGTTATAGTGAAAAAACTGAAAATGCTATTCTTTGTTTTTTACGCATATAATTTTTATTTGAAAAAATATAAAAAAATGTAAAAGGAAAGTTTTATGGCATCTGAAATTGGATGTGTTCTAATACATATTCGATACAATGTTGTGTCTTCACGGCCACCATCAAGTTATTTTTTCAATACGGATGTGTCTTTTCAATAAACCGTTAAAATACAAATTCAGAAATATATCACACTTGACATTTTAACGACGTTTTATCTGAAATAACTTACATCAGCAGTGACAATAATTTGTAATTACGGTCCTGTCGTAGCTCTTCTGTAAATTCGTTTTAATTTCGTTAATACAATATGTAACGATAGGTATATTTCGACATTACCTAACAAATACGATAAAAAAAATATATAACATAACGAAAATTGAAGCTTTCAAATCTGATTTTCCCTAAATAATTTTTTATTAGAAATAGTTTTCATAATAATTCTCAAATCCTAAGTGAAGAAAATTTCAGATTTTTCCAAAAGAAGATTTTTGTTTGATTTAGTACAAGTGAATAGCGTCTCAGTTCTTCTACCATTTGGTAACGTGTACGCTTGGCTTCGTTTCTATGACAGGAAAAATAAATGAGTTGTTGATACCTATCTGTTGAAAGCTGCCAGAAGTTTATGAAATCGGTTACTTATTAAAAATGTATTCAAATGACAAAAGAACTGATATGTTATCTACATATGCTGAGTGATATAAAAATCCCTTTTTGGCAGGAAATATTTTTGTTGAGTTATACCCGAATCGTCGTGTTCCAAACATTAAGATATTTAGAAGATTAGAAAAAAATTCAATAGACTATGGCGCATTTGACAAAAATAGAACTGAATGTGTTGTGACTGGAAGCATGACGAACCAAATAGATGTTTTGGATAAGCAAATAGTACCCAATAAAGATTAACAGAGTATAAAAACTATTCTTTTATTTAATTTCGGGAATTGTTATTTATAAAAATATTTCTGATCAAGATCAGTCACGAACTAGGTTATACCGTAAAATCGGTTTATTTTTTTAAATCATAAATACAAGTGCTACATGATACGCAGAGTGCACCAACTTAATGGAAGTGATTACAGACGAGGAGTACGATTTGCAAGGAGGCTAAGATGTAAAAATCGGGAAGTTGAGGATGTTTAAAAAAATAATATGGAGTGACAAATTAAGATTCACCAACAATGGTTGGTTCAACAGGATCATCCATTTTCGGTGGAACGATACGAATTAACATTTACAGGGAGAAACCAATTTTCAGGAAAGGTTGGGAATTTTGGGAACAAACATATTACCTTTTTTTATGATGAGCTTTTGAATGGTTAAATGTATTTGAATTTGTTAATAAATGAGTTTTATAGTTATTTACATGAATTGCCACTGAAAGTCCGTCGTGAAATGGAATATTTCCAACAAGACTGTGCAGTCCTCATAACTCAGCAATCGCAAGGGGATATTTTGATGCAATATTCCCAAGAAAATGGATTGGAAACAATGGAACAGAGCATCTCGTTCTCCGGACCTTACTTCTTTAGATTTTTTTGTCTGAGGATACCTAAAGGATGAAGTTTTCTTGACACCTACTACAGATATCGACCATGTCAAAGAAAAAATAAGAGATTACAGCCACTATGTTAGCAAATGCCATGAAAATTGTCTAGAAATTTGGTAATTTCGACGTTTTGGCTCCCATTTTGGAGAAATGGCATTTTGCAGCAATGCCATTTTGTAAATGTCAGACATCTTCTCTGGGTATTAATTCAAAAAAACATCTTTATTCATTATTATGCTATGCTGATGTTCCAATGGTTTGCAAATGCTATACATCATTGGAAAACTTGTGATCAAATGTTTTCTCGGCTTGCAAGTTGTTTGCAATTTTCAGCGCAAAATAGTAATAAATTTTTAAATTTCCATTTTTTCAACTTGTTGCCATGTCCAGAATAATTAGCAAAATAAGATTCATAATTTTCATAACAATCTCTAATTACAAAACATGTGAGAAAAATCTTTCAATTCAATATTCAATTGAGAATGCTTCCCTCTTCAATGTGAGAACATATTCGGAATCATTATTAAATTTTGAATTTTCAATGACTTTTTTTTCTTGTTTAATATAATTCAATCTCACTTTAATTTGGTTTCTCTTGTCGATAGTCCAAGATCCCAGAGCCGGCAAACCGACGTCATTTTAGCAAAGCCGAAATTTTCAGTATGAATAGTGTGTTATGTAGTTGAGGACGTATGCGTACTTGCAAGCCTGAAAGCGGGGCCCTTTTACAGGTAGAAGGTACAAAAGGTACGTAAAACCTTACTCAGCTACGTTAAAGTATGGTAATATATTCTGACACTTAATATACTGGGACAGCCGAGCGGTCTAAGGCGCCAGATGTAAGAGATTTAAAGAAAGCGGTCGGTTCGAATCTCACCAACCATCTAAAGATATTTTTTTTATTTTTTTCCTTCGAAATTGAGAAATGATATGTTTTGATTTTTTTTTTGTATTTCCATATTTGTCCCAAAACAAATCATTTTGAAAGTTAGAAATTAAAACAAAAAGCCGTAGTGGTGGGATTTGAACCTACGCTCAGTTTCGAGATCCAGAGCTTAAATCTGTTCAATATTGCGCCACGGCGCGTGGAGTGGCAATCCTGAATTGAGGGTTAAGTGTCAAGGTTGGCGCAACGAAATGTGTCGCGCCGTTCCCACGGCGCATGTAGGATCGCGGTTTCAGACGTGGACACGCAGCGGTTGTAGTCTGTTGTATGCCGGCAGTGTTGGCGGTAAAAATTTAAATAATTTGGTTTCATTGCAATCACTCATTTGCTCTTCAATTCGCTTCCAGGCATCATGAATTAAATTCCTGTTTTTATGGTTTGGATCCAAGGGTTCCAAATAATCGGCTCGGCTTCATGGAGGGATAAAAATTCCACTTCGCTCGACCACTCCATGGTGAAAGTTATATACCACGGCACTGACAGTGCCACGCGCCTAGCCGCGTCGTTGGAGCAGTATACACGTGTTGAGCGCCATCGTCCGAGCTCTTTTGAACCGTGTTCATTTACCGACAGACGACCGAAGATCGCCAAGCCTGCCCTATCCGACGGCGCGTGAACTGGCAAGTTTGGCGCGGGAAGTGCCACTCCACGCGCCGTTGGGTCCCGGCTTTAGACCGCTCGACCCACTCGCTATATTATGAGTGTCAAAATATTACCATACTTAGAAGTAGATGAGTAATGTTTTATGTATTTTTGTACTTGCTACCTGTTGAAGTGCCCCGCTTTCAAGCTAGAAAGTACGCATGCATTCTCAACTACATATCACAATATTCATACAAAAAATTTTAGATTTTCCAAAATGACGTAGGTTTGCCGGCTCTGGGATTTTACTCTACTAGTATTCACCTCTGCATATTACTATGGGTATGTGTGTGAGAGAAAGTTGGCAATCGGAAAATCCATTTGTCACGGAAATGTTTTGAATTAGTTATTGCTATTTATAAGATATGAAGCACATTATTTTGGAAGAAATTAACTGAACTAATTAGAACTTCTTTCGTTTCATACTTAGTTAGGTTGTTTCCGATTATCCTGTTAGTATTTTTTATATAATAATAATAATATATGCTTTTATTGACTGCAACTATGACTGTATGGTGTAAAAACAAAAGTCATCAATATATTGTTTGCAATTCATGCCAGGATCAAATATGTGATGTAATCTGTGAGTATATGTATTGAAAAGCAGAGAACTGAGAAGGGTGTGGTATAACTGTCCCTTTTGGATCGTAGTAACAGTTCAGCAAGTATATATGTCAAGGCCACGAAATGATTGATTGACCTAATTGGTGGAATCAATCACGATCACATACGAACAACTGAATTTACATTGATATGACGACATCAAATGATATTTTCATCATAAGCTATCATCAAATATCAGTCGACGGCAACAAATCAAATTGATAAATTTATCAATGATAACTCTATAATGAAAATTTGAAGAGATGCCAGCGCAGTGCCCGGCATAAAATACACACCATATTGAAAGTTTTCATTATACATTTTACTAAAAATTGTATTTCCGATAAAAATCCCATCAAACTATCAGTTATTTAAGATATATATATATAATAATAAAATATTTCATTATGAGAAAAAGGATGTCACGAATGTTAATTATGGTCAGAATAGAAGAATCCTAATATTTAAATTATTTCTTGAATATGCAGTTATCTTGTTTATGGAAATATAATTTCGTATTATGAAAAACATGATAATTTCCATGAAAATCTGGGGAACTAATTTCGGAAAGCTATCAAATCTATTAGCATATTTAAATTTACTCCATAATGTGTTTTGATTGTTTCAGAACAGTTCTCTTCATTCTTAAGATTGATAATAAAAATCTTGACTTTTTTATGTATTTAAGTTGTTGTGTAGTGCTTAAAAATAGAAAATTCTGATTGCTTGGCTATAATGTGTCTTTCTCATTACACTTCAATGAATGCATATAACATATTTTGTGTTATTTTTTAATTATACAGAATCCATTCCAGTTCACGTCTGAATCGTAGTGTTTCATATTTTTATTGAAATGATCTGTACTATAAAAAAAGTAAGTACACTAAAAAATGCAAGTGAAAATCATACGTTGAGTTATGTGAAATATTTTTTTATATTATATTATATTTTACATTGAATGTAATTTTACATGAGAAATTGTGTACGGAACTTGCACATTATTTGTAATTAAATTGATTCCTATAACTTATTCAATAAGGTCTCATACTTGTTTTGCAATATTCGTGAGTTGCTATGTACGATACAATTCATACGAGATATCAAATATCTAGATAAACATGAATTCATGTCTTTTCTTCACATACCTACTCAATTAATCAATATCAATATATGACCAGCCTCAATATTATTTCATATGAACAATCTACACCTATTTACACTACTTAAAATAAAAAAACGTCTTATTTCTCAAGACAGCTGTTCACAAATAACTATCCTATAGGTGTATGTTGGTCAAGTATCCATAAAAAACACTTCCCTGGCTAATGCCTAGACGGATATTGGATAACATCCGATGGATAATGATACAAAGTCCTACAAGGATACTTTGCAAATGTTCATTGCAAAATGAATAAATATTAACCACTTCACTCAGGCTGACCACCTGCAGAAAGGGATATTTGCCACTCATTAGAACAGGGTATGTAATGTTTGCGAACTTGAACGAAACGATCAAAATCCACCCATTTCTCAGTTTTCGTCGAGACTGCACTAACAAAATGGTAAAAACCATTAGCTAACGCAATTTAAACTAAACTACTGTAACTAACCATTTACCAACTTTGACATGCTATCCTGAATCTCACAAAAGAAATCTGTAATACGACACAGTCTCTTAACATATCGGTAGCCAACTAATATTTCATTAAAAATGAAAAACGTCTTGTTCCTCGAAACAGCTGACTACAAATGCCTAGGTGTACATTGGTCGAATAACCATAAAAAAAAAATATTGGACATTCAAATATATTGTGAAATTCCACACCATTTTGACTTGATGAATCCAAAATTTGAAAGGATGCGGATTTTTTATTCAATAATAAAATCATATATTAAATATTTGTTCGCAAATGATGAGTACTTCTTTTTTTTTTATCAGCATATCATTTATTTCTTTGTATCAAATAGGTTATAATTAATTTGAAAAAGTTATTTGGATAAAAAACTTTTCAATATACCACGTTTATAAAACGGACTAAAAAGTATAAAATAATTTATCCTAGCCCCATACAGATTTATAACCCCATACAAATTTCTAACCCCATATATATTGTCCTGAAAATTTCTGATTGTGAATTTTTAATAGCTATGAAAATAGTTATGAGTTAAAACAACAAACGTTGGGCGCATGCAATAGATAATTGATGCATGAATAGTTATTATGCATCAACGATCATGTAATGATGGTTAATAATACACGAGCATTAACTGAGTTTCGTATGGTTTATGCGAGTGTATTAATAACCATTACATGAGAGTTGCATACGCTATTTTTTCTACACCTGATAAATAATGAAGAACTATAAATATTATATTTATATTTGTATTGAACACAATAACAGTAATTACTCGTATTTCTATAAAACATTCTACAAAATTGTAATTAATGGTATTACCTCGGGTATTACCATGGATGTAGAAAACCTATGAACATTCTATTTATATTTATATTGAACATAATAATTGTAATCAATCTGATTTTTTTTAAATATTATTGTATTGTGCAGTTGGAAAAGTTTATTCCAGGTCCCACTGATCTGGAAGTGGAACGAATATTAACATTCATTTCATAATTGCTAGTCTCAATAGAGTTCAATATTGTATTGGAAATGCTGATTTTATTCTGAACCGAATTTTCAATGTAGCCTTCCGCCACTGAATTGGATTTCCAGCCACCATGACGTTTTCATGCAGTAATATTACCAACGGCATCAACTAATACGGTTGCAGATGTCCTTCGAAAACAATGCCCTGTATATAAATTCCGATCAGGCACATTCCAATATGTTGCTTCCCTAAATTACCAAATCTATTAATTCCAATGTTTTGAATTGTGCATTTTCCATTAAAATAATTAACGAAAAAAGAAGGGGTGGGGCAAATTTTCGGCCGTAGATTCATATATATTTTACGAATTTCGTAGTATTTGCCGGTAATTGTAAATGTTCGTTGTACTTTTGTTTTAGTTTCTACCACATTAACAATTAAGATTCCATTCATATCTTTGACATTTTCACATTTTAGGTCATGTAGTTCAAACCTTCGATATGCTCCCATTATTCCAAAAATCATTGCTACCCAATACAAAAAGATAAATTAAAAAAATACAACAATAAGAAAAAAAAAAAAAAAGAAATAAAAAGCAGGATGAACCCGCGTCTCATACTGTAGTCTATAGTTCAAATCTAGCGCCTTAGCCCGCTTCGCCACGAGTTAACTTATCAAGTTTTCTCGACATATTTGAAATATATCATGCATGAGTCGAATGGAAAATGTAATCATGACAAAATTTAAAAAAATGCAATGTTAGGTAGATACTTTTATAAATAAAAACTTTTCATCGGGTGCTTCGTCGATAAACGTTTTTATTTGTTCAAGTGAAAGTATTTTTGATTTTCTTTTCAACAGATCCTTCGGACTTTCGCTTTAATGAAGCTTGTAGCTTCTTATATTTAGAAATATCTATATTATGGTTGATATTCACCAACGATTTCATTATTGAATAATGTGTTCATGTATAAGCAATCAAAACATTTTCGGAGAATGTCGAAATATTATTTGTACTTCTCCAGTCCATAAACTGTTGATATAGTTTTTCGTACACTTTCTTAGATTTTTGGGGTAAAATATTTTGTACTGCATTTTCTGCTTTCTCCGATATGTGTGGAGGAGTCGATGGTAATTCTTCTATATCGCTGATATCAGACATTTTGATAATATAATTATTGAAGTTCAGCTATATTCTACGAAAATTTATTACCTACTGATTTTGACAAATAAAACAATTAGATAGAAATCTAGGACAAACGTCAAATGATTGAAAAATTATGGGTTTCTATTGATTGAAAATCTGTTATGAAAAATCTGTATCATAATCGATCTCATTATGAAACAGATTATGATCATATAAGTGTATTATTATAGTACGGGTGTAGAAAAACAATTTTATTGCACTGCAAATGATATGAAGTGTTGTGTGAATTTTCTCAACGACAGCTACTCCCTACACTACTTACTATTATCTATTGCGAGCGCCCCGTGTTTTTCGTTTTAAATCTCACAACTATTTTCATAGCTATTAAAAATTCACAATCACAAATTTTTAGGACAATCTGTATGGGGATAGCAATCTGTATGGGGTTATAAATCAGTATGGGGCTAGGAACATTATTTCATACTTTTTCGTCCGTTTTATTAACGTGGTATATTAAAAAATTTTGTTCATCCATTTCTGCTTTTTAGACTTGGATGTGTGTGAAATTTTGCAATCGATTTTAAACATCTTGATGAGATTATGATAGTGACATGTGGCAGACAAACGAACAATCGGACAGAAAGAACGCGAGTTAATATTGCATTGTCATCCAGTCTGAAATGTCGTCTCTGAAGTTAGTTTAAAATCGATAGCTCCTTATTATTACAGACAACAAACAACAAACAAATAACAGGTAGACAGGAAAGATAATTAATATAGCATTGTTATTCAGTTCTGAGCTATGTTAAAAATTTCAAGTCTCTAGCTCATTGCGAAAATCGATTGCTCTCAATATTATTAATATTATTATTATTCCAGACAAACGATTTATTTTTACTATCATTTCATTGTTATAATGAGTGAATTTTTGGAAGGCTGTTAAATTTAGTGCATATTCACTCATCGATCATTCTGCTATGAAGAGGTTGTATGATCCTTACCCTAATTAATATTGTATTAATGAAATATCTTTTTCGGCAACCGTCCAGGATGTACCCACTTCCCGGACGCTTTTTTTTTGAGAAAGTAGCATTTTCCGGACAAGTCCGGGAAGTACGTACTTCTCGGACTAGGCCGGGAAGAATCACGTCGTTGTTGTCATTGTAAATATGAAAATATTGGTAGGTATGGGTTTGATAAATGCAGTTGATCATCACCATAGCATCGAAATGACGGCTGACAGTTCATATGAAATTAGTTGTCAAAAGTTTGCATGTTTTTTGATCGCATTTCGCAATAAAATATGGAAAGCAGCAGCGATAGTGACTTTGAAAATGTGCCTTGGGAAATTCATATAATTATATAAATATATATATATATATATATATATATATATATATATATATATATATATATATATATATATTTATATAGGGTAATTCGAGGATAGATGGCCCAGGTTTTGAAATTTCATGTTTAAACGTTGAATTTAAATTGCTGTTAAACGAATCTTTATTGAGTTTAGGAACATGTGCTAAATACAAAAATTCATAAAAAAATTAAACCTATGGCTTATAAAAAAAATAAAAATAGTTAACAAAAACCATTTCCCCCACAGTGGTGAGGTGGGATGGCGCAATTGAAAACAAAAGATATTTTGGCCAAACTGTCACTTGGTTTTGCATACAACAACACCACAGTCATGGCGAAAGTTAACAAACTTGGAGCAAGAATCGTGAAACCATTTGGAGCAACGCAAGCAATTAACCCAGTCGTCAGAATTTGTGGTTTTTTATGAATACGTTTCGCCACAACCTGCGCAAGACTCGTCAGCGTCGTCCATATCATCTGAAGAGTCATCCAATGTAGGTGCTTCTAGTTCTTCGTCTGAAGATGAGTCACGTTTGGGAGCTTTCTTAGTGTTCTTTTTGGTCACTTTTGATTTCTTCATAACTGGTTCTGATTTACTGGTCTTTTTTTTCTGTGTTTTCTTAGTCGCTTTCTTCTTTTTTTCGCCAATTGTTGCCTCTGTGGTTAGAATTTCTGCCAGCTGCTTGCTCCGGGCTCGAACCGAATTAATGGCAGCAGAAACAACCAGAACTGGTGAGATTATGTCCAGTATTTTGCCAGGGGTACATTTGACAGGAGTATTTGCATTAGTTTCTGCAGGCGGTTCAATTTGTTTTTCTGGTACAGTTTCACCTACAGTCTGCCAACTGCAGCCAGGTTGTTGATTGTCATCAGCTGAAGCTTTATTCAAACTTCGAGAACTCTCATCAGTATTTTGTTTATTTCCAACTGCATCAGAGACCTGAAGTATGATACTGTTTTCAGTCAAATAAGCGTCACCTGGGATAGCTGAAGGGTTAAATGGCACAATTCCTGTTGCCTTAAATGCCGAAGTTCCATTGTTTACAATTGCAGACTTATTCCATCCTACAGCAAGTAACTTGCCAAATTGTAATCTGGTGATTTTTCGCCCTGGGTTATTTTTAATGTATGAATTGCAAGCTGAGTAGTGGTTTAATTTAAACGATCTGAAAAAATATCTATCTAACGGATGTAAAAATTGTGTCGTATGACTTGGTAAGCACAGCAATATGATGTTGTGGTCAACACAGTATTCTAGCATCTCAACGTTACTACAGTGTGAAGCATGACCATCAAGCAATAACAAAACTGCTCCTGTCGGTTTTCTGGGAACAAACTGATCCTTAAGCCACTGAAAAAATATGTCACTGTTGACATAGGCTGACTTTTCCGACATGTAGACCGAGAATCCCGGTGGCATCCCATCCTCAAACTCTTGTTTATTATTTTTGCCTTTCATTACGCAGGTAGGGGGAATAAAAACGCCTTCTGCGTTACAACAGGTTATAACCGTGATGGTTTCTCCCTTTTTACCGGAGCTGATACTTGCGATGTTTTCAGATCCTTTCTGAACAATGACATGCCCTGGCCTATTATTTAGCTGTAAACCAGTCTCGTCCATATTATAAATATGTCCAGGTTTATTGATGAGATCGTTTTCGGTCAGAATATTTCCTAGCAGCTGAAAATAAGCCTCAACATCTTTTTTGTTCATACCCAAGGATCGATTAACGGAGACCCCTTCTGCTTTTCTGACTGACAGCCTTGGGTTCCTCTGCAGAAATAACTTAACCGTTTTTTTGGAGTTTTAGGATATGTTGGGCCAATTTTGCTTCAGCAGCTTCGCCTAATGTGGAGAAGGGTCCAAGAGGACCTTTCTTTACATTTTTCTTCATTTTTCTTCTTCGTAGAGTGGTTGCCGGTACCCCAAAATTTCTAGCCGCATCATTCACTCCCATTATATTTTTATTAACCGCTTCAATGGCTGCAGTTAACTGTTGTTCGGTCCAACTAGCCCTGGAACAACTTCCAGTACGCTTGTATTTTGTAGGCATACTGAAAAAAAATTAAATTTTAATAAGCCATCTCACCTCAAAAATATGTGAACCATATATCCTCGTTGTGAGAGGAGAGATGGCGCACATCACAAACTAAACACGTTTTGAAATATGCGGAATTTTAAGGTTATACATCAAAACTTGAATGTTTTCACTTACCTGAGACGATAGAGTGATTTAAATTATTATAAAATTTGATGTTCACTGGCGTAAAGAAGAAATTCGGAAAAATATTCTGGTCCCCACCGGATCACATATAAAAAGATTTTTCAATAGGCTTTTGACCGGTAAACACAAACTGTACGGCGGCTTGTTTACTATGAACTGAAGTACTTCAGAGCGCAGCCGCTCATCTTCAACACTAGCGGTGGCGCTGTTAAACCATTGCACCATCTCACCTTCTGCGCCATCTATCCTCGACTTACCCTATATATATATATATATATATATATATATATATATATATATATATATATATATATATATATATATATATATATATATATATATATATATATATATATATATATATATATATATATATATATATATATATATATATATATATATATTTATATATATATATATATATATATATATATTTATATATATATATATAAATATATATAAATCTATTAATATATTAATATAAATAAGAATTAGAATATTTCTGTTAATATGTAGTATTTTCTGTTCTGTTTAATTCAAATAAAAATTAAAATGTATAATAAAGAAATGAAGAAATATGTCGTCTCATTGATTTGTTATTCTACACGGTTGCCGAAAAAATATTGTACGCAACACGCCCGAAAATAGTTTTTTTGGACTTACAGACTTCCAGAATTTTGTCTGTTCGTCCAAAAAACCCTATTTTCCGGACTTGTTACGTAAATTACTATTTTGTATTTAGTGCAAATAGTTTATTTATCGCAGAGCGCTTTCGACATAGGAGGTCATCTTCAGTGCCTGCCTGAAAAGTAAGTGGGTGAGTGAAACTGGATTGTATTTTTGTTTGTTAACTTATTGGTTCGTAAAGTTCAGGTAACACTTACCCGTCAGGTGAGCACAAGAATAATAGTATATTATTTAACGAGCGGTAATGTAGGTCATTACTCACGCAGATGAAGTTTGCAGCACGAGCCGCAGGCGAGTGTTGTTTTCATCAAGTTGAATACTACACTTTATCTACGACTATAACAATAAATACCTAGATGCAAGTACAGAGAAAAAACTTTATTCACAAATCTTAATAGTTACCTATAAAAATGCTATAAAAAATGTAATTGTAATTACTCATTTTTTCTATTAATAAAATTATCTGTAAAGTTTGAACAACCAGTAAACTGAATATGTGGGACTGAATTATGCAAGTTTATTATTTCATTTTGGGTTTGTTGCATATATGTTGTTGAGGTGTTATAGAACTGTATATTTTATTTGCAGTATATGTCTTATTCTTTTCGGAATCATCAAAGTACCCCTCAGTCACAATAGTTGATCGCCAACCGCCATGGCGTTTCAGTGCCGTTATATCCCCTCCAGCATCTACTAATAAAGTTGCCGACGAGCGGCGAAAACAATGCCCTGTATATAAATTACAGTGTGGCAATTTTAGAAATGTAGCAATGTCTTTCCCATTGCTCCAAATTAATTAATGCCAATTCTTTGTAAGTGATAGTTTCCATTTTGAAATTTAAAGAATAATATCGTTTGCGATATATCAGTAGAACGAAGATTTGAATATTTCTTAACTATGGTATAACATTTTCCCGTATCAGTGAATTTTCTGGCAATTTTTGTTTTTGTATTTGGTACACTGACCATAAAAATAGATCCATGATCTTCTAAATCTGTAATTTGCATAGAGTGCAATTCTGCTGCACGACAAGCCCCCATAATGCCCATTATTAAAGCAACCTGAAATAAATTATGTAATTGACTAGATGATAAAAACGATGGAATATTGTGAGATCTACTACCTTTGTCGCCAGATATTTCTCATCAGGAGCTTCATTTATGAAATTATTAAGTTGTTCTGGCCTAAAAGTTTTTGCCTTAGCTACATGTTTCTCTGATTGACGTTCAAGAATAGCGCGTAATTTCAAATAATTCTCTATATTGATTCCATTATTTATGTTGAGTGTGCTTCTTAGCATGGAGTAGAAAGTCCATAGGGACGATGCTTTATATTTAGTGCTAAGTTCACTAAAATGTGCCAAAAGTACACTTTCTTTGAACGATGACTTAATGTTCTTGCTGCTACTTCAATCTTGAAAATTTTTGTATACACCTTTATATTTGTTTTGGGATTTTTCGGGCAATATATTCTGTTTGGTAACATTAGCTACTTGTCTTATTTCTGGAGGTGTACATGATAATTCATCTTCACTATCTGAATTCATCTTTCTCAGCACAAAATTCAGAATAATTAGGTATTAACTTTATTTGAAAACGTCAAAATTATTCAAGTGACATTACGCCCCTCAATAGCAATAATGGACTGTTCCCTTTCGGCCAAACGGCTTGTACAGAAGAACAGAGCCACCTCGATATTCGGTTCGTAAATAATTCCAAGTATCTTTTTCGATTTATTATAGTGAGTTATAGTAGTGAGTTAATATATGTTTGTTTATAGATACTATTGATGGGTCAAAAGCAGTCGAATAATCAATATATAATTTAATAGGAGTAGATAAATCCATGAAATAACGACATTCACAATGTAAAACAGCGACATTCACAATGTAAAACAGATAAAAATTGTATATATAAGTTCTTAATTATCACAGTAGGTAGCGCCAAGGTTGTACTAAAACAATCAGAAGAAATGCAGAAGAAGGAACGTCAATCTATTTTGTTCTGTGTTTCTGTGGTGACAATCGAACTAAGCAGACTGACAGGTTCAGCTGTAACTTTATAACCTTACTTTTTGGACGTCTATGTAGAGGTATAAAAGACCTGTTCAAGTTTTCTTTTATATTTAAACGAATATTATTGTTGGCAAGTACTTCCCCGATATGTTAGTCTTCCAAAAAAATACAGCCTGTTGTAATTATTTGAAGTGACTTCATGTAAAAATGTGTGAATTTACATTGAGGCTAAAATTGTGTTTATTTACTTTCAGATGATGACCAAAAGAGGAATGTACATGTTTGTTCAAGTGTTCATTTATGCGGATATTCAGAGGTCCACAGGTTCTACCGATATAGGATGCATCACAATCATTGCAATTCAATTTATAAAAACCACTTTTTGATCATTTGTTACGTTTATCTTTTGTGTTGATCAAATATCGTCCCAGGTTATTGTTAGTCTTATAGGAAATTTTCATGTTGCCCACCCCACATTTTATACCTTTGGATATTTTTTGTGATATGTTGTTATTCAAGAAAGGAATTGAAATAAATTCATCTATACTGTTGATGATTGGAAACGCTAGTTTTTCCTCCCTTTTATTTTTGAATTATTGTATGATGTAGTTGATTAAGTTGGGTTGTGGGCTATTTGTTTCAAATATGCATTTCTTTATTGTATTCGAAAAGTGATAATGGAGTATTCAAGAGCCGGTGAACGTGGCAATTGAAAGCTGCCATTTTATGCTGATGTGGATGGTTAGAATAGTTATGTATGACATGATCTGTCTGAGTTGGCTTTCTATAGATACCGAACTCTGAGTTGCTATTATTTTCATTTATTGTGAGGTCCAGTTGGCTTTCTATAGATACCGAACTCTGAGTTGCTATTATTTTCATTTATTGTGATGTCCAAAAAGTTGAGTTTGTTCTCTGATTCAATCTCCAATGTGAATGTGATGTTAGGGTGTATTTCATTTATTTTATTTAGAAGATGAGCTGCAGTATCTGAATTCCCATTTATGAACACCAAACAATCATCCAAATATCCATACCAATGATGATTTCCATGTTGTTATCAGTCACAATGTACACAAAAAAAGCAATTGATATTCATTCATGAAAATGGGCGGTACTCGTCGAGTTCATAAACGTTCTGTTCTACATTCGATAATGTCAACGAAAATAGTCCACAATTAGCAAACACCTTTCGCGTCTCAATAGGACGATTCATTTAATAAACTTCGACTGATTTTTTTGGTACCGATGAAAACCTTTCGTATCGATTTGAAATGGAGTAGCTGAACAAATCCATTCGAATTTTCTCTCCAAATTATTTTATGTAAATGTGAGAGAAATACCCGTGACACTAGGGAATATTCGATTGAACAAATCGTAAGAAACTTCATATTGGAATTCATTTCATCGATGATGAGCAGGGTCGTACAGACAGGTATATAGTTGGGTAAAATTTTCTGCTGATTTTTGTGTTCTTTAGGATATATTTAGTACTTCTGTGTGTGTATTTCAAAATTTGAATGTTTCAGTATAGAATGTAGCACGACAATGTAAATTGACAAGGGGAAATAATAAATAAATAAACGTGATGGACAGTTTGGAATACCTACTTATAGTGAAAATACAAAGATTGAAGCCAAATAAACTGAACGACAAGTGAAATGAAAACTACCAATGCTTATAAAAAGAAGTTGATGAAAAAAAAGGAAAAACCCTTTTTGTTAAACGAGGAATATTTTTAATGTTAGTTTTTGACTCTGAATATTTTATCTCTGCATTTCAATGACGAAACAAGTGAGTGAGCGAAAGAACAAGGATAATACCTTGGATTTTTTTTTCTCTGCGATTGAAATGGTACCGGGTAAGTTATTTAATGAAACGAAGTGGTCATTTCTTTCCTAGATTATTGAGTAGATTTGAAAAAAATATCTTTTGCGGATATATATAAATATATATATATATATATATATATATATATATATATATATATATATATATATAGAAATATAGATACATATGTAGTCATACTCTCTTTCTGAATGAGGTTTACATCAAACAATGAATAAGAATAGTCGCATTATGAATGTATCATGAGAAAGTATGCTATCACTTTCAAAAATACTATACTAGATACGAACTTCAATGAAATTATACATACATACACAGCAACAGAAAATAACGTTTAGGAAATCACAAGAATAATACTCAGGAGGAATTAATCACATGCCAAGGAAACAGTATAAAATATTCACTGCAATAGAATTGATATCGATTTTCTCTCTTCTTTCTCGGTTAGAGATGTATCATATGTTCATTTGATTTCTTACCCCCCTATATTATATCCTTTCGAAAATCTCATGAAAACCATTTATGAAAAATAATAAATGAAAAGAATACGATAAAAGAATATTTGATCTTCTTTTGACGCATATAACATTTTTTTACATCTTCACATGGTACGCCAATGCTCCCGCGACAATGTTAGCCTTAATTGAAAAAGAAAATTCGATGAATTAAACAGAAGGTCGGCTATCTTTTGAAAAACTCGTTTACGCCTTATCCATAATTCATTTTTTCGTTCTTTTGATAGCTCTCTACCATGATTCGGGAGTGGCAATAAAAATTAATGAAATTAGAAATTTATTAAAATTTGGAAACGATATTGAATATAAAAATATCGATTGGAAGATCACTTTGATGTTTCCGACTGGAAACTATTGAGATAAGACAAATAAACCTATTTTGGAACCGATATTTAACAACGGGAAATATGACAGATATTTTTAAATGCATATATTAGAGGTCCTTTGATATCATAAACAACACTTTTTAATTTGATATCTTACGAACATCACCTGATATTTCTTACGAAATTGACCTGAGAGGAAAAATATATCCTTATAAATGATAATATCGCAATCCGATAACAGGAATCATATATTAGGATCTCAAAAGAGATGAGTCAGGGTTCTCCAGAACTTCAGCAAATCGGGGTTGAAAAATACCTCCGTATATGAAAAAATCCTAACTATTTCCCTAAGAGAGTAAAAATATCCAGCAAATATTTTTTGAAAATAGAAGTAGTAGGTTTGTTCATAAAAAATCCAAACGAGTCAATTTTTATTTGATTTAATTTGGCGAATTTAAATTGCGAACAAAACGGAAGTAATTTAGATGGCAAAAATTGGTTATTTTGACTGATACATAGGGAAAATTGCTCCAAGAATGATCGTAATGTTTTTCTGCTTAAGATAGATATAAGGAATTGAGGAATTATATGTATAAGGAATGGCGAAATTATTTTAGTTTCACCTGTTACTATACTATTCGTGAGAGCATTGCAATCTATAATATGAATATGGCTTTTCATACACAATTGCTGAGAAGACTATTGTAGCCAAGCAGCAATAGTATCCTCTTCATCCATGGTATATAATATACTATCAACTACTTGTGGAGTTGATTATCAATGATTTCCACCGTACATTTTGTGTTTGAGGTACCCAACCAACATTAAAGGAAAATTATACCGAACAGAGAGAGACAATATGTCCTAAAGAAGTCCAAATTCACTTATTTCTGACCAATTGTTTCACCTGAGGTTCACCAGCAAAATTTCTTCAAGGTACACGAACTTTCAATAACGTAGGTAAACATGATAAGAGAGTGAATAAGTCGATAAACAGGTCAAACTTGTACTTCTTTCAAACATCAATGATTTTCACAAAACACAACCCTCATGAGTATTCGTCGAAAAATACATAAATGATACATTTGTGAATATACTTTATCTTTCAAACTAGTTTTTGGGGTGTTTCACAGGAAAAAGTTAATAGAATATATTGAATTCCATCCAATTTTTCCCCAGCTAATCAAATCTTTCGGGGGTGCCATTATCTGATTGCACATTATCACAGAAAACTTTGAATCACAACTATAATTGCGACTATGAATGATTTCAACTTCATCTTCCGCTACTGTATGTTCATATTGACAATTAAAGTGTGAACACTATGATTATGTAATACTTGTTATTGACTCCAAAAAATGGTACAGTAACAAGTAGTAGATTAGGACAACATACACAGAAAAGGTCTGTATTCTGGTTCTAAACTCAATTCTTTTGAATCCTTCAAATTCACTTTGGGTCATGAATAGGTAGAATGTACCAATTAAGCGAAATTTACTTGTTTACATCTTCGACCCATTCGGCAGAACGTCTTGATATGACAACTTTCGACTTCTGAATTACTTCCATACTTTCTCCTTCTTAGTGACTCTGACATAAATATTACGTCAAATTATCCTTCTCCAAACTGAGCGCCGACCCACTTGGCGGTCGATATGACGCAAATTTCCTTAATAACGTTGTTTGTTAAGTGAATATATTCCAAAGGAGATTCATTCATAGTTTTTATAACCAAATTATTCGATGATCCATTAGAAGCTCGAGATGATATGTGTATTTTTAGTTTGATAAAGAGATTGAAACACTAGCGATCTTGACCACCAAGTTTTTGGTATGGCCAGTCGCGCATGGAGGCTCTGCCCACAATCGACAGAAGTCTGATGTGACCCTTTTCCAATTACGGGTGTGAAAACAGCCACGGTTTTTCAGCCACGGTTTTTGATCTGGCAACACCGCGCGGCGCTATTGTATCCACGCTTAAACTGCAGGCGTTTGGAGTTTTCAATCAGATTTTTCAGAAAATATAAGTTTATTGTTTATCCATGTTTTTTTATTATGAAAAACCACGAAATAATGAATTATTCTGATATTCATCTACTGTTATTGATGGAAAAATTATACTATTTTATTATACTATGGACTTGAATTATGAACCCAACGTCGAAAATGGAATGTTTTGTTATTGGAGTTGACGCTGAAATTCTTCGAAATATTCCTTTACAAGGTGAAATATAAGCTGCTTTTCACAAAATGATACTTATTGCCATCCATCAGCTGCAGAATTTTTTTCACAAACTGATACTTCTTTCCATCCATCGGTTTCCATTTGCTATCACCATTTGAGGAAGACATGGTCTCCTTGATTATCAAACTGAAGTATTTGTTATAGTCTAGATTTGATGATAAGACTGAAGAATATTTCTCATTTTGTTGTTTTACAGAGTTTCATTATTGTTTTATTTATAGTTGTTACTTGTCCTAGATGAAATGAAATGTGCTTTTCATAGCGTTTAACTTATTATCTTGTTATATAAGAACTTTAATTTGATTCTTGATTTAATGAAATAAAGATTTATTATGAATATTTATTTTAACCACGAACAAACTAACAGGTTCTACGAATCGATTACTGTATATATTTCATGAGTGATCGATTTGCCATTCCTGTATTTCATACGAAACAACCATTCATATGAAATACAGGAATGGCAAATATAACCATATACAGTGCGCGTCAAAATTATGGAACAAATTCGATATTTCGCAAGCCATGTACTTTTGACAAAAATCCTTAAATAGGTCCATTTTTATTTTAGAATGCCGATTTTTTATGTATATCCTAAAGAGGTTATGTCACTGGTTTTGACATGGTGACGTAATCGGTAATTCTTTTAAATTGGAATAGATGTCTTGTGATACCTCATCTGAAAGGCCTTCCAATACTGCATTCAATGATAATAATTATTCAGATTTTTTTTTGTACAGGGTGAACAAAAATTAATATTTTATTTCAATAAGAGAATAACTTTATATCCATCAAAATAGAACAGTTAAATGATATGTTCGAAATGCCATCCACCAGTCTCTCGACAATAAGCAAATCTACGGACACATTCCTCTTGCACATTGCGAATAACTTCCAGAGTAATTCTGTTAATTTCGATCCTAATTCGATTTTTCAACTCTTGTAGATTTTGCGGCCTATCTACATAGGCCTTCGATTTCAAATAACCCCACAAGAAAAAATTCAGGGACGTGAGATCTGGAGATCTTGGGGGCCACTCTATCGGTCCGCGTCTACCAATCCACCTCCTAGGAAAACAGTTATTCAAAAACTCGCGAACATCACGTTCATAGTGCGGGGGTGCACCATCTTGTTGCAACCACCATTTGGTGAGTTAGGATTGTTTGCGTTTGGAAAAATATCGGCAAGGCTAGGTATGAGTTCATTTCTTAAAAATTCCAAGTAACGCTCTCCTGTGAGATTTCCTTCGAAAAAATACGGGCCAATAATCCTGTCGTTTATTATTCCTGCCCAAACATTGACTTTCTGAGGGTATTGAGTATGCCCGTCCATCATACAGTGAGGATTATCCCTACTCCAATATCTGCAATTCTGACGATTTACTGAACCATTTAGGCAAAACGTAGTCTCATTGGAAAACAGAATTTGTTTTATAAAACGTGGATTGCGGTTACACAAATCCTGCATTATTTCACAGAACTCCACACGGCGATCGGGATCATCATCATTGAGTTGTTGATGTAGCTGTACTTTGTATGGATGGTACTTTTCTACTTTTAGAATACGTAATACAGAACTTTGGGATATGTCAAGGTCTGCTGCAATTTGTCGTGAAGTATTGTGAGGATTATTCTCTACACCCAATAGAACATCAAGTTTCACGTTTTCTTCTATTTTAGGACGTCCAGCATTCGGAATATGTTTGACATGACCAGTTTCTCTAAATTTTTTCTCAATCTTACTGACTGTTGAACGACTGATAGGTCTAGTTGGATACTTCGCATTGAACAAGTCGAATACCTCTTGCTGAGTTCTGGTTCTATCTCTGCATCCAATGAAAATTAAAATTTCTATGCGTTGGGTTTCACTTAAAGTAGCTATAGTTTACTTTTAGAACCTTTTCACTTAGAATTTGTGAAGAATATTTGTTGATATTTCAACTGACATTTATTTGACACTATCTTGCCTATTATGGCATTGATTTGTGATTGTCTTTTGTTTCCATTTTAGACTAGAAAATAGCTAATTATCAATATTATGAAAGGATCCATTGGTGTAGTAGAGCACTGACTCACTAGTCTGCCAGGGCAGTCTAAGGGATTAGAGCCTTGGCTCAAAAAAGTAAAATTTTGCATTTTTCAACTCGCTTTTATTATCTTTACTTGTAACTAAATAACTCACAATGTAATAAAATCTTGGAAGTAAATGTTCCAATCTTCCGAATAATCTGAAATTTGTCACACATATTAAGGACCGATGACAATACAAGAATTTCATAATCATAATGTAATAATAATAAAAATATATTTTTCCAAACGCCAACAATCCTAACTCACCAAATTAAAGTATTTGGTTGCAAGAAGATGGTGCACCCCCGCACTATGCACGTGATGTTCGCGAGTTTTTGAATAACTGTTTTCCTAGACGGTGGATTGGTAGACGCGGACCGATTGAGTGGCCCCCAAGATCTCCAGATCTTACGCCCCAGGATTTTTTCTTGGGGGGGGTATTTGAAATCGAAGGAATATGTAGATAGGCCGCAAAATCTACAAGAGTTGAAAAATCGAATTAGGATCGAAATTAACAGAATTACTCCGGAAGTTATTCGCAATGTGCAAGAGGAATGTGTGATTATTGTCAAGAGACTGGTGGATGGCATTTCTAACATCTCATTTAACTGTTCTATTTTGTTGGATATAAAGTTATTCTCTTATTGAAATAAAATATTAATTTTTGTTCACCCAGTACAAAAAAAAATCTAATTAATTATTATCATTGAATGCGGTATTGAAAAGCCTTTCAGATGAGGTATCACAAGACATCTATTCCAATTTAAAAAAATTACCGATTACGTCACCATGTCAAAACCAGTGACATAACCTCTTTAGAATATACATAAAAAAATCGGCATTTTAAAATAAAAATCGACCTATTTCAGGATTTTTGTCAAAAGTACATGGCTTGCGAAATATCGAATTTGTTCCATAATTTTGACGCGCACTGTATAATAAATAAACCTGCCTCATTTCATTCGGTAACTGAAGAAAAATCTGTTTTAACAACCGTACTAACTTAGTTCTACCAGTTGCGAGATATGTATATGTCGCCACTGTTTTCTCTATCTAAACGTGGTGCCAACTTTTACTGCAAGTTCGACAACTCTCTTTATTTTTAATTTCTTGGTGGCCCTAGTTCTTAATTTTAAGATAACTATAACCGTTGCCAGAAAAACGGCTCATTTCTCTTGCCCGCGCACCGAGCCACGCACCACAGACATAAAATTTCTTGTTCCGTTAGATATCGCGTTCTCAAAACAACCGTTCTCTAGAGTCCACGTCAACATTCTGCGGGGGCATCTCCTGAGTGGCGTGTTGGTTAGGGTGGAGCGATGGGCGGAGAAAATATGATGAAAGTGGTTAGGGGTAAGTTGAAGAAATATCTAGCTGATCTCTGCAGAAGCTGTAAGGTTTAGCTACAGGGGACGGGATGAGCAAGATCTCACCGACAAAGTCTTTTAAAGACTGGACTGGACCATTATTTTGATGGTTTTGTTTGATTATGTCTTGAGTTTTTTGTTACCGAAATAGCATATGAATCAGAGGTAGTAAGTTTTTCGTGTTTATATAAAAAAATAAACATAAAGGAATTATATGTTATATATGTTTTTCGTTCTCCAGTCTTAACGAATTCAAAAGAGCTCAACCTGTTGATAAATATATATATATATATATATATATATATATATATATATATATAGAAAATATTTAATTAATTCACAAAAATAATTTTTACTGAAAATTTTCAATTCCCCTTTATATATATATATATATATATATATATATATATATATATATATATATATATATATATATATATATATATATATATATATAATGAAAACATATCTGGGGCACTTATTATGCAAGCCTAATAAAAAACGTTTATTATAAAGGTGAAAATCGGTTTACAATATACGTTGAATAATTTCATTTGGACCTCGTATTTCGTTGGTATTTCATAGTTGGTTCATTGGATGGTGAACGTTTAAATTTGTTGGTCTTATATACGTTTATTAATTGCATTTCGAACACGTATTCTATTCGTATGTGATACTTGTTCAATATACGTTTTTCATAATCCCGAAATAAACGTATATATTATACTTATATTTATACGTATAGCTCCTATAATACTCGTCCATGGTTACCGTATATAAACGTATGGTTCAGTGAAAAATAACCCGTATTTTATAAACAAAATTGTGTTACTTCGGTAGTGTATCAGTATGGTCATAACATAGCACTCATGGTCATAGCATAGCATAGCACTCTGATACTCTAACATATTATCCAGAAAGTTTTGTTAGAGACAATATCTGAAACTGGTCATTGCCTGGACGGAAAGCGGAAAGTCATTATATAGTTCAGCTATTTTGTAAGTGGATCTTTCGAACTGTTCCGTGGAATGTCTAGCGATGTAAATCCTTTTACGTCTGAAGTTGACGTGATGAACATCAGTCCTGTATTGTAATTTGTTGTAGAGGTAGGGCGGTGTTTTGGCGAACATTTTTTGACAGTTTTAAAAACCATTCAAATTTTGTCATTTTGTGTCATATGAAACAATTTCACCCAATTATGTCAACATTACAGTGACTATTCCACGCACCTTGGAATTTTCACAAAATCTGACCAATCAAAAACCAGAGACAGCTTGTATTATCGCGAAAACACCAGCTGTCTTTCAATTCTGATTGGTCTATCAGCATGGTGTTTTCAACGACGTAACCATGGATACGGATCGCAATGCAAAGTTTGACAGTTTGACCAAAAATAATTGTAGCTACAAACGTCAAAATGAGTCGCTTCGGTGCTACTTCAAATGAAGTAATTAACCAAAAGTAAATATACCCAGTAACACAAAAAAATCAAAATCTTATATATGGAGACAATTTATGACGTTCTGTGCGGAACGCAACTACAAATTAGATGCAGAAAATAGCAACGAAAGATTAGCATTCATTCTAAAAGACTGGGCATTCAATATGCGGGAAATTGATGGTAGTGATTAAAACCATATGGAACACTACTGCAAAATTAATACAAGAAAAATATTTTTGTGAGTATCAGAGACATATTGATCCCATCAAAAATATAATGTTCAAGGAGGCGAGGGCGGCTCGAGATAGCAAGAGAAAATTGTTGCAAGCTGTACCCGAAAAAAATTAAATTAGTTCTGTCGCTACGACTACAGATGAATATAGAAATATGTGCTTACAATGGGACGAAGACACGCCAGAGGGACTCCAAAAGAAGTTTTTTCACATAGCTGCGTAGAACTAGCTTGGAGAGGTAACGAAGCAACGTTTTCCAAGTTATATTTTTTAAGGGAGAGACTGACAACAAAGGCTGTTTAACAAACAGAATTGCATATAACCCGATATTCTCCAAAATCCTCCAGGGTGGTGATAAAAACTGTGGAGATACTAAATGGCTTACTCAAAATTTGAAAAATCCTGAAATGTGTCCTGTGAGATTATACCGGAAACTTATATCGAAAAGGGGAATTATTACCAATGACAGACTTTTTCTGACAGTGAATGGCAAGTGGAATAAATATAATAATAATAATTGGTACAAGAATTGCCCTATTGGTATTATTACAATATCAAAACTATCTGCAGAAAAGATAGGATTAGACACTAGAACACTAAAAATAACAAATCACTCTAATCGTGCCACTGCAGTTAGTCAGTTACTACAATCCGGCGTGAGTGAACAACAAGCTATGGAAATTACTGGACATGGAAGTTCGAACTCGATGAAACCGTATTTACATCTTAGTGCTGAAAATCATCAGAATATAGTGAATACTTTTAGGAGTACTTCAAGTACATCAAGTAATAATACCAACAATACATTGTAGCCACCTAATAACGGTTATACTATTCAAATTTTTTTTTCAATTGCACCATTTATAATAATTATAGTCGAGAATAATATATTATGTTCGTGTTCATAAAAAATTATTTATTGTTATAGGTAACAAATTATAATTGAAACAAATCGTTTATAGTTTAAATAAATATTTCATGCTTATAATTAAATTTGAATTATTTATTATTATTAAATTTCTTCCTCTCATTCTGCCGAATTTAAATTTTTTGACCTTTCATTTTGTTCGTGGAATAGTCTAATAAAATACCACTCGTGATTGAATTTATCTTATAAGTCTGTCTTTTATTTCTAAACTCAACTGAGTTGCTTGAAGAAAACACCACTTGTCCTGCGGACTCGTGGTGTTTTCAAGCAACTCAATTTCGTTTAGAAATAAATCGACAGACTTATCGCGAAAATTCAGTCACTAGTGGTATTACTACTGATAATTGCATTCAGTGCAATTATCAATCACTATGATAACACGATTGAGTTTGACAACTTCATTCTCAATAAATTTCAAAATGTCAAGTTTTGGAAATGCGAATGTTCAAAGTATAAATGCGCTAATCAAAGAAAAAATTCCCAGAAGTACAACCTACAGTCACAAATATATTTGGAGAATATTTATGAAATTTTGCTGCGAACGAGAATATGAATTGAATAAACATAGAAGCTTAGAAGAATTGGCGTTGATACTAAAAGATTGGGCGGTCAATATGAGAATGAAAGACGGGACCGAATTTAAAGATGCAACGGTGAAGACAATGTGGAACGTTTCGTGCAAACTTTTGCGAGAAAAGTACTATAATGACTATAATATTATGATTGACCCGTTCAACAATATAGTATTTAAACCAGCCCGAGATACCCGCGATGCAATCAGGAAGAAACTACAAGCAGATCCATGTAAACGTAAGTCCAGTTCAGTTTCGTTAAATTTGTCTGAAGTTAACAAAATGATATTGCTATGGGATGAAAATACTCCTGAAGGTCTTATGCGTAAATTTTACCATATTGCTGCTGTAGAATAAGCGTGCCGAGGAGGAGAGGCAGTTGCTTGTCTGGTGAATTTTTTTCAAATCGAGAAAAATAATGATGACTCTCCAATAAATCGCATTGAATACACTCCGGTGCTCAGAAGAACGTTCCAAGGTGGTTCTAAGAGCTGTACAAGTAGTAAATGGTTGGTTTCCAATAGTGAAAGACAAAGCTGCCCTGTACGTCATAAACTGATATCAAAACGAGGCGACAATATTACCTCACCACGACTGTTCTTAAAACCAAATCGACACTGGAAAAATGAAACTGACAAATGGTACGATAATGTACCTGTTGGAAGGAATACAATAAATGGATGGACTGAATCTGCTGCTGATGAGGCAATTGGCTTGAATGTTAAGAACAAAAAGATAACAAATCACTCGAATAGATCAACTGCTGTAGCGAATTGGCAAAAAGTGGTGTAGAAGAATAACAATTGCTGGAAATTTCTGGTCATAGCAATCAAAATTCTATGAAACCATACTTAAATCTCGATCAAGAACACCACAACAAGATCATAAATATTGTGCGTGGTAATAGATCTTCTATAGTAGAGAACAGCAACGAATCTAATGTTAAGTTGAATTTTAATAATTGTACTTTCACTAACTGTACTTTTGATATATGAATAAATGTTTCATTGTGTTGAGTTATACATTTTTTCGTCAAAAAATGTTCCGCCGAATATCCCTCGGACATTGACAAATGCCTCATAATTTTAGGACAAATTTCTCAAGCTCGTTGCTTGTTACCAAGGAACGTGCTTTCGATTGACATAAAATTATCTCATATATTATCAATGTCCTAGGGATATTACTACTGATAATAACTTTGTGATATAACACTGAGGTATGAAGTGTGCGCCTGTCAGACATTTTCATCCATTTAGTTTTGTTCGTCGTATATGAAACAGGATCAACTTTTTAATTTCCGAAAGAAAATCTCAAGCACGAGTTTTGAACTCTTTGGATTCTGGGCTGTTAAGTAGTATTCAGAAAGTAGTGGTAAACCACATCGCAATTGATGACAGTATTAGTGTGTCGCAAAGAAGTAATTCAGTTTTAGTGCCCATGGCGTGTCTGTGGGGATATAATACTTTCATCTTTCGTATGCCTTCTGAATCAACAGTGAATTTGAGCTCATCATCGATTGTAACTCCCAAGTTTTTCACTCGATTTACGACAGGCAGTTCAGCGTCGCCGATTTTAATACCCACACCACCAACACTCGACCTGGTTCCATATCGCCCGAATATTATTACTGAGCAATGTTTATATGGAATGCGTGTTTTTTCGAGATGTCGACAAAAGGGTTTAATTCATCGTTTATAACACTTACACTGTCTGATATTTCGTCGAGCTTGAATGCCACATATATGTGGTATTTTAGTTCATCCGAATCAGAAATGCCATAAATCACTACCCAACTAACATTATAGAAGAATTATACCAAGCAGTGGGGTAAAACGGCCTCCAAAAGTCCGAATTCACCCATTTCTGACCAAATATTTTACCTTCAAGTACTAACTAACTCCAAAGTTATAATTGGAGTTATAAAAACCATAATTGAGACCACCAAATCTCCTTCAAAAACCAAAAACTTAATAGGCGTAGTGCGTAGTATGGAATTACTTGTTATGGACTTCAAATATACCTTCACAGCCTCATGGGTTAATAGAGTTATTTACCAGGTTAAATTTTACCTAAAGGTAACCAGCAAAATGTGTTCAAAATACTTGGAACTCTCAGGAAAAACCTTCTGGTGAATATTTACCTAATTATTACCTCATGTGTGTTCATATAGTCAGGGAATTGACAAGTCAGTAAACAGGTCTACTATATACTCTTCATTACCTATTTTGGCACCGATTAAGTCAAAGGAGTTGCCTGGACATTTCTTGACCTAGTTTATATCTACTGCTCTACAATGAGGGCGAGATTATCACAATATTGTCTAATCAGACTAAATGTCTACAACGAAGTCAAAGTTACCTAAAATAAAATCCTCAAAGTAACTTAGTCTATCATCAGATATTAAAGACCAAGTCGATTCATATGAGGATGACATGATACAATTTACTTCCTTTAATTTTTTTATTGTGCCCTAAATTTTAGAAATCTATAAAATGCCGAGCAAAAAGCCGATTAGAGTTAGTAAACCATACAGGTATACCACCAACTATTATCGATTAGCTGTCAGAATGAGAACAAATGAAAATATAATCCGAAACCATACTATGCTTTCCGATGTCCAGAGATCAGAGCCATCATCTTCCACTCAGTTGGCTGATAAATTGTATATTTCCGGGCACCGCATGCGGAACGTAGAAATGTCAAATCAAAATTATTCAGCCAATCACAACACAACATTTCATATGTGAAATGTTATGATTGGCTATCTCTCTTCGGCAAGAGATTCCCTCATTAGACCATAACATTAATCATGGTTTCTATTCTGGGAAGATGTGCACTGAAATATAAATATCGCGTACTATTATCATTACAGGTTTTCGTAGTCTATATCCATGTCTCTGAGTAACTATAGGTTACTTGGCTTTACCATTAACATTAGCCAAAAGTATTGATTTTTTCACCCCGTATTGACATTTGAGTGTTTCTGCACAGAACATAGAATAAGTAAAATATAAATTCATTATCCACGATTCGCAATCCATCCAGAGAACGAAACGTATAGACATGCATGAAAAAACATCCAATAACATATATTGTGATTCATCACGTGACCACAATGTGAAAGGGTCTGAAATCCCAAGATAAGGAAAATGGACTTCAAAGTCAGGAATAAAGGTTACTTTCGACTTTCAACAAAGTCTATGTGTTCTCATATTCAAAATTTCAAGGAATTTTGACATATAGGTCCCATATGGAA
This sequence comes from Gonioctena quinquepunctata, assembly GCA_018342105.1. Taxonomy (NCBI): domain Eukaryota; kingdom Metazoa; phylum Arthropoda; class Insecta; order Coleoptera; family Chrysomelidae; genus Gonioctena; species Gonioctena quinquepunctata. The sequence goes on along the minus strand of JAFIRS010001462.1, from coordinate 88,559 downwards.
CCCACGCCATATTTTTCGGTTTGAACCGTTTCCGCCATTGTAAAAATAATACATAATTTTCTCGAATCGACCACATTTTAATGATTGGTAGTAAAGAAATAGGTGAATATGATATGTATACATATACGTCATCTATAAAATCAGTTTTTGAAGTGTTTGATGGGAAAAGTTGTGAAAGTAAACATAAATTAATGGTTTTTTTCCATACAAATTTAATAATTTGATGGGCCCACTTGTTTTAGACGAGTAAAAATCAACATTATCAAAGAAAAGTTTGTATCGCAAATAAAATCACAACTAGGTGTGAATGCGAAACCATCACTTATTGCATTCTCTGCTATACGTTTATTGACAGTTCTTTCTTCATACGCCATGTTCATGTCAACTTCAACGCTTTCACGAATAAGCATGTAGGTTAAGATACACAATATACAGTAAACTTTTATCATCTTCTTCTAACCTGCCATGGTTTGTTGTTTGTTTTATTACAGTAATTATAACCTGAAATAGGTAAAAATGACTACATTTTTACCATCAGTCGACTAGTCTGGAGGCAATTTTACCTATTTATGCCTTCAACTTTTAAGGAAAAATGTCTTAATCTCCCAAATTTCGACTTCTGAATTACTTCCATTATTTCCCCATAATGGTAAATTTAAGGTAATTATAACGTAATAATTACCTTCGCCAATTAGGGCGCTGACCTATTCGAAGGTCGAAATGACGTAAATTTCACCTATAATGTTTGTTGCGTAGGTTATATTCCTTCTGCCGTCATTCTAGATTCAAGATTTTCTCCCTCAACTTGATATTCTCAGATTATAATCCTAGATGTTGTGCGGTGAACTTATTGATTTCAGTGGAAAAATCTATTCTCTTGTTATATTTCCTCGTTCCCTGCCTGAATCAACCTGTATAAATACCAATGGTAGCTGACATCACGTTAAAATAGTGTTTCGCAAAAAACAAGTACGATCAGCTGAATTGTAGGAGTTCATTTACACCGGTGGGAGCAGAAAAATAGGATGATCCTTTGTGGAGTCCCTGAAAAAAGTGCAGAGCTCTACAGCGGAAACACAGGGAAACATTTAGACTAGAATAAGTAACATGTACCCAAAAATATTGAATAAATTACGTATTGCATTGCATTGCTTCATCAGCAGATTCGTTTTGGGCGATAATAAGTTTTGTATACTCACAGATAGAGACTATAATATGTTTCCATCAATAACTGCACTCAAACTGACTTTTCTGGATAGTTGGTTCAGGAGACCTATTCACTGTTAGATACACTTGATAGTTTTCCAAATTCGTTGTTGAGTTATTCCATGAATGAACTTTATAATACACACAATCTTCGTGGAGTGAAATGAATAAGTGACAGTTCATAAACTCGTTTATCTTCCCATTTCATATATTAAATTGAGACTTTGCTAATGCGACCTGATACAAGTAGAATTATCGGCTGTCATATGACATAACTACTATATTATATCGTCAAATGTCAACTTGCACACACTTGTTATAGACTTGTATCGATCTATAGATTTGCACCCAACTAATGTATCAAATGATTACGAAATTCATATCCCATACAGTTGTGGGCTGGCTTGGACCTGTATGTAAGATTTTGTTCGTAGTGGGGAAATGAAAACTGAATTTACGAAATTTATTACATTGACCTAAAGCGGTAAAGTGATGGTTTTTCGAAATTATTTCTTTACCTCTTAGAATATGCCCTTGGAATAGCTGAATTTTTATGATTTTTTTTTGTGGAAAAGTAAGTAAACAGAATTTTTAATATTCATATTACAGCACGTACGTAGAATAAAGTGTTCTCTACTACCCTGTTCTTGTTTGGAATCAATGAGCCCGATAGTTTTGAGTAATCTTTTGAGACTTTCACCCCCACAAGCGTCATAAATATTATCGCGCAAATAGACTCAACCTATCTAAACTGGATAGTCTATTACAAGGTAATAAATGGCAATTGGTAAGCGCCGCGACAAAAATTGTTTTTTGGTGTACTTCTTTTCTTTATTCACTAGCACGTTGGTCGATGCCTGAACTCAGAAGTTCTTCGACTTCTGCTCTTCTATGAGTTCATTACCCCTATAACCCGAGAGTACGCTCCTGGATAACACCGATTGTCCCGGTAGCAACTTGCGGAAACCTCTATGAATAAGGAGGCGGGAGGGAATTCACTTCGTCGTGTATAGGGCCATTTTGAATATGGAGCATGAGAGCAGAGGCCAGGATAAAGGAACACAAAGACGTTGCCGAAGGCGATAATCTAACTGGTAAATAGATGCGCGATTGAAAAAAGGAACGAGACGTGACTGCACAGGGTTTGCCTTATACAGTATTTTGTTTATAGAATATCATTGAGGGTCGACTAGTATGAACATTTGTATACTGAAACTCATTTTTCATATGTGTTTTGATCCAATTAGATGGGGGAGTATGAATACCTATATCGATAAAAAGCGGGGTGTTCGACTCGCACGCAGAGGGTTCCGTAAACGATAAGTTTGGGAAATTAATTTATTGAATTCCAGAATACAAAACACCTTCGTTAAGCGCCCGAACTCGACTCTCAGGTCCAATGCATCTACGAGACATTACCTGAAATTGGCCAGAGATATTGAAATAATACCCTTTGTTGTTTGGTCGAGCTTCCGGAAAAAAATTCTTTATCGAGACAATAACTTTGTAAAGTGATTTTCTAGTTCCGGAAATATAAACTTTTATCTCCAGAATCGTTACTTCATTTATGACGCCAAGACACTTTTTCAAAATATTTTCAAACTCAACTTTTCCTCGGGCGCCAGATTTTATAGTGGTTCACTCCACTTACCAGGGGTAACAACATATATAGATACGGATGTCCAGGGCTCTGGTTTCTTGACTTAATTGAAATTTACAAAGGTCTTTGATTACAACTCTTGGCTTGAAAAGGGAAAGGTACTTTCCATAGAATTTTCCAAATGTAACCACAATATAACAATTTTATTGTAATTTTCACAATTTGAATTTATTACACAACGGTTTGAGAACTACAACAATATATTTTATGCAAAAAATTGAACGGATGAACGGAAATTGATCACTTCATAAGTTCCCACAATGAACATAAACTAGAACACCTCTAACAAATAATTACCAAAATCTTTGTGAGATATCTAACTTTGTCACCCCAGAGACCGATTTTCCTATCTTCACAATATAAGGTCAAAAAATGATTTTTTTTGGTGTGCGTGGGAATTATCTTTATCCAATTTGAATTTGTGACTTTATAAATTCGTCTTAATACAAAAAAAAACTACTACTCGTTATAACTACTTTGAGTTTCACGGAAAAAAAACAGAACCACTTTGATATTTCGAAATGCCCTTGTCAAAGCCCAAACTACGGTGTTATCACACTCCCCTAGTTAAGTACCAACTTAGCAGAAAACAGTTATATATGGCTAGGATTCAGCGTACGAAACATCAACGTGTATTACTCATTTTATTCACAATTACTTTGACTTATTCAAATGCGAGTATCCTATAAAACCACCTTCAGGTACTTTATTTTAAATTAACAAGCCCTATATTAGTCATATTGTCAATTCAAGATAAAAAACGGGACTCTACAAGTATCGTGAGGAAAACAAAAAAAATGTAACTTGAGATCTAATTTATAAGGGCGCTAACTGTTCTCGTTTGGCCATGCTTCACAGTTTGAGCAGTTAGAAAAACTAACATGTTTTGACCCTCGACAGCACCCGAGATCGTAACTTGAGGTACTGTGAGCTCGAATGGTTAATCGATCTCGTGCTATACGATATTGAAATTCCAACGCAGCAAAATAGATGCAAAATGTCAAATTCACTATTTCTTTCAATCGAGTACCGGAACGTTATGAATTCTATTGAACTCTGAATATCTGCCAGTCAGAAATGAGACAAATGCTGGTGGTTATCCGCCCGAGTACGGTAGGATTGTCAATCAATATAAAATGAATGAAGTTACGACAGTCAATTGGTGAGACAGCCTGCTATCGTAGTGATAAGAATATTAAGATATATATTATTTGTTGAAAAAAATACCCCACGACATACATTAATCCGTAATAACACTCAATACATAACTTGACTTATCGTGAAAGTTGGAATATTTTTCACCTGTGCAAATCGTATGAGATATTTACAACGAACGAAATAAAATCAATCATGCGTTTTGCCAACCTGATGAACTCAGACGGCTATCAAACACAGTAGGTGAAAATATACACACAGGGTAATATTGTTATATGGGTGTCTTGATGACGGAACCTGATCAACAGTTTTTCAAAGATTTATACAGAATGTTTCACTTACGGTTACCTCACTAGTCAAATCAAACTTCTGCATTAATGCTTTTTGAAACCTACTTCCTTTGACGAATCGCAGAACAATTAAAGTCACTTGTTCTCGGACTGGAAGAAAAGAGCCCTTGCTCAGAACGGAAGTAAAAGAGCTTGAGCTCGATAAGAGAGCGATGCTAATTAAATCCCGGCTTTTACATCCACCGGATTTAAAATAAATATCGGATACGAACCTTATAAGAAAGACCCTCTTCTTGTCTGGTTGACATAAGAACTGGACCAAAAAGCAGCTCATCTTTTTGTCCCCTTATGAAAAAGCATACTACGTTTTCATTAATATAAATTCACCTTTTTCTACCATCATAGTAAAAACAGTCATGGAAGATAAAATTCTTTTAGTCTTTTTGTACGGTGCAAAAAGCATCAGCACTTTCTTTCGCTCGGTTTTGTGATTGTTCCAGTAGCTCTGTATATCTACACTTATTTTCTAAACGGACATTATTTTGTTGCCAGACATAATTAATATTAAACCCAAATAGGCAGGGACGTACCAAAGTTATTTCAATTTTTTTAGCCGTTCTTAGTTAGTTCTTCGTTACAACTTGAGATTGAAACATACTCCAAATAGAAAACACTTTACGTAGGAAACTATATTGTTGGAACATAAAACACTATTAAAACATAAAAAATAGGGTGGTTCAATCCCACGGTAGAAATAGCCATTGTCTTCACTTGATTTTACCAAAAACTACCATCAATTATATCTCGATAATATTTTTATCCAATTGATTTACATAAACCGTTTAACATAAAGGTTGCAAAAATATTTATTTTTCCACCAGCACCATCTATTGAGATCACACTTTCCTTTCGAATAAACAGTGATACCATCTTCACCATCAAACCATTGTAGGTTATTGTTAGGCGTTAGGCGTTTTACGATAACACGTCACCATTTCGTTTTAAGGCGGTGAAAAAATCGGGACAGGTTCGAAATCCTTTTAATGTCATAAATAATAAGAATTATACGAATATCCGAAATTTTGTCATAGCTATAAGAATCATTCAATGTGGTGTCAATTAACATCTATACACCACTACAAAGCAACGAATAATTTGTTATTTTATCATTTCCGTTATGGTGTTTTGAATATACATTCAATAATATGGTGCGTGAAATCAATTTTCAATCACGCAATATTTCATATAACAAACCAAAAAATCATAAAAAATTAAACTATTCATAAGAGTCACCTCCAATTTTTGGGAAACGCAATTCCTCCTTCCATGTCAAATATGAAACTACTCGGGTCCTTATTGAAAACTATACCTCAAAATGGACCTAGTGTAGAAATGTATTTCATCATGAAACTGGTTGCAAAAAACGGGCCATGTCATTTCCGACTGTATTCTATCTTTTCCTCAGATGGCGGTTTGAATAATGTGGGGATAAACACTTTGAGTAATTTCGAAAACAAGATAAAGTTGAAAAAATTGCCACTAATTTTTTTTATTATATATTTTTTTATAATTCATTCATAATTTTGATAATTAATTCCTAATTTCGGTGATTCATTCATAATGTTTTTTTTCCTAAGAATCAAGATGCCCTTCTAGAAATGTAGTGAAGAAGCAATCAGTATTTTGTTCATTTTGTTTATATCTGCCAGGTACAAGAAAAAAAAGGAAACGATTAAATTTGATTATTTCTAGGATAATGATGATTTTGGACAGAAAACATTCTCATTTGATTTTCTTTTTCGGAAAAGAGGGTAATCTTCGATAGGAAAATGCAGTAGTTCTTGTAATAATTATTTCCGCAACACCATCCATCTCTGTTTGAAATATTGTTATTATTAGATATCAATATCGAAAAGACTACTGCCATCGATGGGTTTCATATCCGAAGAAAATAGGATTCCAAATGATAGAACTCCATCGAAAACCAAGCACAATCATATCAAATCACGTTAACCAAGTGATTATTCAGGTTTAATGAGAATAATCGTCTTCTAATCAAGTTACATTGAAGATCGATTAGTTGCCCTATTACGATGAAGCAATGCAGTTCGTTAGCAATTACGATGAACATTGATTTGTATTTACCAGGTGGCCATGACAACTAGTTCACTGGTTAAATTGTTTGCAGAACAATATTATTCCATAATTATGAAAACTCATTTCTTGTGTAGAAAAATGTATTTATCATTCAAACAATCAGGATATGTTTTAACCGACGAAACCAAAAAGGAGGAGGATAGGGAACCTCCTCCGACCCGTATATTTTATGTTTTTCCATCATATTTTTTTATGTATGATCACGCATAACTTTTTACTGAGGCGTCCTATTCCGATAATTCTTTTTTCAGTGGATAGGGTGTACTTCGAATTTGGTCCCATTTGAATTTAAAAGATGAAATCCACCCCTAAGGGTAGCGAAATGAAGGATATTGATCACTCACCCGCTGAATTCTGGTCCGTTAACCAATTCTATCAGGCATAACTTTGTACTGGGTTCTTCGATTTGGATGATTCTTTTTTTAATAGATAGGGTATACCTTATATTTGGATCTCGAAAGGAATTAGCCACCCTTAAGGGTGGAAAAATAGGGGATAATTGATTTTTCACTAGTGAACATTGGCACACACATACGTAGTTGACAATGACAGATCGCTACTGACATTATTCTTGTTCCGTCAAAATCAGTATATTTTATGAGATGATGGAATGATATACAAAGTAATGAAATAAACTAACCAGAACAACGAAAATAATTTATATTACAACAAATAGTAAAAGTAGATAATCATATTATTTAACTGACTGCGACATCGGGAATGGTTTGTTTATCTTTCATGCATTTTTACCCTCTTCATAAGTACACCGAATTGTTTATATTGAGTTCTAGTATATGAGCCGGACTGTTTTTTTTCTGTTGGCAGCATGTAGAGTTCAGTTTTTATTATCATTACTATATACAAAGTTAAAAAAGATTGTTATAAATCTGGCTTGAGTTTTTTATATCATTTCTATTGTTAATGCTATTGGGGTCTCTTTCAATATGTTTCATTTCAGGGAATGTTCTTACTCTTGGATTCTTTTCTTTGGTCAAAATTTCAACGTTGTAGTGTAAAACTTATGTTGATTTTCTTTTTCGTGTTTGGATAAGGCTGTAATGTCGGTTTTTGAGTATTTGTGTGCTTGTACTCGTTTCTGCAAATATTGTTTTGTTTGACCTATATAGATACTTTGACTGTCTTTACACGGTATTCTATATACTGTATGAGTTTGTTTGTTTTATGGTATTTCTGGTTTAAATTTTGAATGAATGGTTTTGTTCCTATTTTTCAGTCGGTGTGAAATAGTTATGTTGTGTTTTTCCATTGTTTTATTAATTTTATTCAATAATTTGTCTATGTATGGTAAAGGTATATATGATGTTGTTTTCTTCACTTCATTATCATTTTCATTGTAGATCACATGTATTCGTTTTTTATTGTTTTTTCTGCAAAGTGGCTGGGGTAATCATTTTCTTTCAATATATTCTTGATTATTTCTATTATATTTTTCCTGAATTTTGGGTGAGCAAGCTTTATAACTCTGTCAGTTAAATTTTGAATATTTTTTTTTTGTAACCAAGGGGTGCGTTAGACAAATAGTTTGTGTAACGATTTGACGCATTTGGTTTAATAAACCAGTTTGTGAAAATTTTTCCAGTATTGTCGTGTATTATTGTTGTGTCGAGAAAGTTTATTTGTTTTTCCATTTCTTTTTCTATTGTAAATTTCAATCTAGGATGATATTTATTAAATTTTTCTGGAATTTCATCAACTTTGTCAGTAGGAATACAGGTTAAACAATCGTCTACATTTCGTTTGAAGAATATTGGTTTGAAAGTTAGTGATTTGATGATATTTTCTTCAACATACTCCATAACCAGATTTGCTACTGTTGCAGCAATTGGAGATCCCATTGCAATTCCGAATATTTGTGAGTAGTATTTATATTCATATTGTTGTATGTTGAGGTTGAACATAGTTCAATTCCTTTCAAAAACTATTCTAAGGTTAGTGTTGTGTGACTTTTCAGAAGAAATATATATATATATATATATATATATATATATATATATATATATATATATATATATATATATATATATATATATATATATATATATTTAAAAGTCTGGACACACACATTCAATTCATTCAAACTGATCAATCACTACATTTTCTGGACTAAGTTCATAGGGACAACAAAGAACAGTCCTGATAGATCCATGCAGCTCCGGTACATATATTATATGTCCGACTAAAACATGTCAGTGAAAATCGATGTAGTGAAACAGATGGAAAATGGAGTGTTATGAATTTCTGATGAAACTTTTTATAATAGAAAAATTTACATAGTTATCTTGTTTCACCTTTTTTCAGATAATTCACGATCAATAAAGAATATTTTGTTATATACATCAACATTACTACATTCACCAACAACTTTCGAATTAGCTCCTAATTCTCATTGTCGACGTTAACCCACCAAATATTTACTTCATTAGCCTTCATAAAAAAAGTACATCTAAACTTTCTAGAATATTCATAAACCTAACGAATTCAAAGATTGCCAACAAAATAGCCCTAATCTACAAAAATATTGATAGCAAAGTTGAGGTCAGAGTACCCTTCATGGCAAAGACAAATGAAAATCATGTCATTTTGATCGATACCATGTCTGACCAAGCTGCGAAACATGGAAACATATTACTCGTGGGGGGCTTCAACTACCCTAACCTCGTCTGGCCGAATCCTGTAGCACGAACCGACTCTTCAAGATACATCATGGAACTGATCAACGAGTCTCATTTTCACCAGAACCAACCCACCATCGAACCCGACAATAACCTTCCATGTTAGACCTGATAATAGCATCCGAATCAGATCTAGTATCCAACGTAGAAATACTACCCCCACTTGGAAAATCAGACCACGTAGTACTGCAATCCCATCTTCAACTATTTCACACGGTTCACCAAAAGCATAATACTACCCTAAAAAACTTTATCATTTTTCCTAATCTCAGCAATGATCTGTCCCAAGTGGAATGGAGACAAAAACTGAGTCACCCCATGGTGGACGAAAACTGAAAAGAATTTCATGACATGACATGACAACGAACAGTTTGAAGGAGAAACATACTGATATCAAAACTCTGATTATCTTCCCATCCAAACCCAGGATGAGTGAAAGCATTAAGGAAATAATAGAAACGAAAAAGGCCTACTGACAGAGATTCAAACGAACCCGCTCAGATGTAGACTACCACAGACACAGGTCTGTCAATATGGTCACTAACAAGATTGAATATGAGCGAAAAAAATATTAAAACAAAGTCATTCAAAGCGATTACCCTAAGAGAATCTACAAACACATCAGGTTATCAATGAGTACCAAGGTGGGTACTCCTCAGCTTCGTAAAAACAACGGTAGCATAACCAATAATAATCAAGAAGTTGCACAAATGTTTGCCAATACCTTCTGGGAAGCATTCACACGCAAATCTCCTGGTACTTTACCTGCTATGAACCATCAGCCAATAAATTATGGAAGTCTTACTAACATAGAATTTACCCCAGAAATTATAAATCTCAAGCTCCGCTGCTCAGACACTAATGAATTCGCGGGACCAAATGAACTAACACCCACATCTCTCAAGGATTGCTCATACTCACTGAGCTATCCACTGTCTTTGATTATGACACAATCATTCGACACAGCAACCCGCCCGAGTGACTGGAAGATGGCTGTAATCAAACCAATTTATAAAGAGGGAGACAAACTCAACCCGAAAAACTTCCGTCATGTGAGTTTAATATCAATAGTTGCTAAAGTAATGCAATCAATAATAGCTGACTCCATGAGAGAGTTCCTGCAATCTCATAGAATCATACCCGAGCAACAACATGGCTTTATAAGTAACAAGTCCATTTCATCAAACATGCTGTGTTGCCTCAACGACTGGACAAAAAGTATCGATAACGGCTGCTGCGTCGACGTTATATACCTGGATTTAGGAAAGCTTTCAAGGTGCCAAAACAGCGACTGATTGGCAAAACTGATCATTTTGGGATTCATGGAAATCTGCCGCACTCGATTACCTCCTTCTTAGAGAATCAAAAATAGTCTGTGAAAATCGACTCATCGTACACCGACACTATGTCTGTTCTTAGCGGAGTACTACAGGGCTCTGTCCTCAGACCTGTATTATTCACATCAGACCTTCAATACGTCATCACATCAAAGTTCGATGTTTATGCCGACGTTACCGAAGTGTATAGAAACCCTTTACACCACCAGAAAATCCAAAGCGACCTTGAAAATATCCACCAATGGTGTTCAGATCGACTGTTACCTCTGAATATGAACAAATGTGTAGTGCTTCATATTGGTAAAAGCAAACCATGGTTAAATTATATGATAAACGGCCAGTATCAAAGTGATCTCGGAGTTATCGAGGACAGAGCAAACTGTAAAAGAAGTGGAGAAAGCTAATCGTACCGTTTATTTCACAAACAAAGTGGTTAGCTCTCCAGACATCCGAACTCTTACTAAACTTTATAAGACTTATGTGCGCCCAATTCTGGAATTTGCTAACCCTGCGCGATATCAATCTTCTGGAAAGCGTTCAGCGTCGATTCACATGAATTCCAGTTGGTAGACAATGCCCTCCATACGAGGAGAGACTTTGCTTGATGAGCCTACATGCGCTTTCCTCTCGGCGAAAAAGAGGGGACCTCATCATGACCTACAACGCACTACACAATATATCATCACCTATTCGCCATATTTTCACAATGAATGAGAACGAACAATTACGTGGGCATCCTCTCAAACTATACAGAGAACTTTGTAGAACGAGTCCGAGGATGAACTTCCTTCCCAACAGAGTGTTCCACCAATGGAACGAACTCCCCAAAGAAATTGTCATGGCACCATCACCGAATCATTTAAAAAACCTTCTTGACCCTTCCATTAACTGATATAACTGTTATTTCAGTGTTTCTCAATATCTGCCGTACTTTGAAATTGTTCACCTTTTATGTATTTTTAGGTATATATCATGTTTATTTCTGCTCTAAGAGTATAACAGGAGTAATCCTCTAATATTTTAACCGTATGTAATAGTATAGTTATCCTTATCCCAATTGGAACGGCAATAAAAATAAGAGCACTACGAGGAGTGTTCATATGCACTGCCCGGCAAATGGGAAATTTATATACTACCAGTGTTTTTACTTTCAGTTGAGATAACATGTGTCTACTTTTACATGGGGTGATTCATTGCTATGATTGTAAGAATAAGTAACTGAAAAAATACCACTTAAAAATAATATACGGCCGCCTATGTCAAGGCGGCAAGTGCAAAGAGAATTCCTGCCCGAAACTTTTTATGTCGGTTCAATTGGGATTAGAAATACTATAATAGTAAATGTTATATATAGGGTGTTTTATAATTGTATGCTGATCCTAAAGGGTGATAATCCTTGGATTATTTCAAGAAACATTCCTCATCTAAACATGGATCCGCAACGGCTTTATTTCTGAAATACAGGGGGTTGAAATTTAACAAAAATATAAGTTTTTCCAATCTCTTTACAACCGCTCTGTATTTTTTGCAATTTCGGCCATGCAAAGAACACATTTTTTTTTCAGAATGAAGGTTTTTTCAATTTTTATCAGTGTCATCCCGGTTAACAAGCCCAGCAACATTTCAAATCAACATATTGATACGTCACTGTTTTTTTATAGATATTATTTTAATAATTGTCTCCTATCTTCCCATCAAAATGGCCTGAAGATTTTTATTCGTCCGGTTCACGGTTTTCGATTTAAAAAATGGAATGAGTTAATTTGCTTGTCGCTTAGTCTCAATTCCACAATTTGTGGTTACGATAGCATCTGGACAAATTTTTCATAATTTAGTTTAAGTAATGAGTATTCATAAAAATGTTTTTTTATTTTCGAAAACTTATATAACTGGTGATTTTTTATAGAAACTGTGTTTTTGTTTTTTCGGGTAAAAAATCATGTTTTTGTCTCCTGTCATGATTATATACATCAGTTCATGTTTGATCCGTAAGTTTAGAAGGAATTGAAGTGTCAATCAAGATATAAACATGACGAAAATCCAGCGATTGGTGCACTATTTATCTTAAGCAACTTCAAGTACGACCATCTTGTGATCAATAAATCATGATTTATTCATGCACTCACACAATAATCGGCATTGACTTTTTTTTAAATAATTTACTCTCGTGATCTATTCAACCTTGTTCCATCTTCATAATGATAACCAGTAACATCCTCAAATGATCTCATGAGTTATACCATTGTCTTGGTAATTATTGTGATTAATCGTTGATGATCGTTCCGCTTCCCAAGGAAAAATTGATTACGTAGTGCAATTGAAAGCACTTCCAATTTTTCAATAGGATTGGAAAATAATGTGATATTTCCTAGCGTTTATTAAACAGTGTGTCCCAGCTATGAATTTGCATGTCCCTTATATCCAAAATCGTAGAAAACACTGAAAATCGCTCAGACACGTCGATTTTTATTCTGAGGGTGAACTCTTTCACTTAATACGTCATTATTGTGCTATCAACCCCCTCACCGCCAGCACCCCTTACTTCACAATCCTCAATAGAACTACCATACTTGTGATACATCATTTTGAAGGGGATCCAATCGCAAACAATGCGGTGTAATTCGCTGACACTAATAATTAATAATTCGCTATCAGTTGGTTCCCAAATCACTGTTGGAACCACCACTTATTAAAACATAGTATGCTTTCAGGAATAATAATTTGGAAGGTAAAGCAAATGTTCGAGAAAATAACTTTTTTCCCATGTGTTTCTGAACACATATCTTTGGTTAAGCCTTGGTATATTGATATATTCAATTCCTTTCATCAATCGCGTGAAAACTGTCGGAAATGGTTTATACTATACAAGGAATAATAACAATTGTAGCTACAAATAGCAATTGTAGCTCTCGGATTTTCACTTGTGATACCACTAGAGGTTACATTATTTCCGGAAATATTTTCGAGCTCATGAATATTTTGAGAATTATCCCGAGTCGAAGACGAAAGATAATTTTCTAAATATATTCATGAGCGAGAAAAAATGTTCGGATATAATTTAACCTCGTGTGGTATTCGGTAAAAAAAATTCACACCAGATTGTGTTTGGAAATTAAATAATTTTAGAATTTATTTTTTGACTCTCAACAATGCCAATTTTTTTTCATCGACAAGACACTAGCAAAACATAGAATGTTTTGATTGACTTAATTGTTTAGTTACCATGGAAACTAGGTGAAACCTTACCTTAGTACTTGAGTTCCGAATCTGTCAAGCAGCACTAAGAAATCCAAGTCAAGCATATGGAGGCAGTTTACAAACTTTTGCGTATGATTTTGATGGAGTGGATATACCTGTGGAGGAACTGGCGAGTATTCTTGAAGACTATGGGTTCACTATGCGGAAAAAGAACTATGAAGACTACAAGGAGAGTGTAGTGAAAGTTTTATAGAATTCCACAGCCAAGCAGCTGCAAGAGTATTTTTTTAAAAGGTAAGTACAATCGTAAATTTAATCCATTTCCTGATTTAGAATTTGAAAACGCAAGAGCTGCAAAAAATGCTAAGTGTCGGAAGTTATAAAAGGACCCAGTCAACAGAAAGACAAGTTCATCTGCATTATCAACAGACGAGTTGAAAAAAATTATTGAGCTTTATGATGAAAACACCCCGGAGGGATTGCAAAAAAAGTTTTTCTACATCGCTGCTCATGAATTGGCCTGGAGAGGGAATGAAGGAGCTGCAGCATGCATAGAATATTTTGTGGTGGAAATTGATAATCAATGAAAACCAATAGGTCGCATTGAATATAATCCCGTTTTCTCTGAAACTACCCAAGACGGTCCAAAAAAATGGCTGACAGTAAGTGGTTAGTACCAAACATACTCAATGAAGAAATATGCCCAGTTAGACTTTACAAAAAGTTAACAAGCAAGCGAGATCGACTCATCCAAACCAACCGTTTATTCCCCAATCCTAACTGGCAGCACCCCAACTCCAAAGGTTGGTACAAAAACAGTCCGGTTGGACAAAATACGGTCTCTTCCTGGTTCAAGGCGGCATCATCAATTGGAATTGACGTCAAAAAGGTCAAAATAACAAATCACTCTGCAAGAGCCACTGCTGTTTCAACTTTAGCCAAAATAGAAATTGGTGAACAGCAATTAATTAAAATCACAGGACATGGTAGTAACTCAATAAAATCATATCTGCAGATAGATTCGAGTCACCATCAGGAAATAATTGATGCGGTGAGGTCTGTTTCAACTTCTGTAAAGTCAAGTTATGAAGCTCTAAAGCAAGAACGAGCCACCGCTTTCAATCAACATCCTGCCATAATTTATAATAATTGCGTTTTTCATATAAACAATAATTACAATAGTCAAAATGATATGAATAATTGATTATTATTTGAATATTTTCTCATTTTATAGCTACCTGAATTAAAAACTAAAAGCTGATTCTTATTATTATTTTTTTGACTACAACAAACAAAGAATAGTTGAGAATTCTCTATTCATTTGAATTCCATATAGGTTCATGAACAAATTTATATAGTTTACGTCGCAGTTTCGGCACCAATAGATTCCTAGCCTATAAATTCTTAATTTCTATCTATTAGAGTTGCATGAGAATGCCAGTTTACAATGTAACATATTATATTCTTTGTAACATTTTATATAACTTTGGTTAAAAAAAATAATAATTTTATAAATTTTTTAGGTAGGTACATATTATAACAGATGCAATTTGGGCACCAATAGATTCTTAGCTTATAAATTCTTGATTTCTACTTATTGTTGTTGCATGAAAATACAAGTTTAGAACGTAGCATATTATATTCTAATATTTTATATCAATTTTGGGTTACTACGAATAATAATAGATTATCATTTTATAAATTTTTCATATAGGTACATATATACATATATAGATTAAGTGTGCTCTTCAGTTTTGGCAGCAATGGCTTCTCAGCCTATAAAAATTTTAATTTTCTTCAATTTTGGCCTACTACAAGTGGTAGAAAATGAAATATGTATTAGTTTTTTATATAGGTACATGAACAGGTTTAGTTTCGTCACCAATGGATTCTTAGCCTATAAATTGTTGATTTCTACTCTTTGTCGTAGCACAAAATCACTATTTTAGGACGTAAAACATTATATTTGTTTATTTTATAGTTACTAAGAGCTACTAAAAGCGTTAGATTTTTGGGGAAGATTTAATTTGCTCACAGTTTCGGCGCTTTTAGCCTATAAATTATTGAATTCTACTTGTTGTAGTTGTATGGAAATAACATTTTGAGATTGAACATGGTTCATTTTTCAATTTTACATGAGTTTCGAGTGATTACAAGTGGTAGAAAATTGCTTTTATGCGTTTTTATAAATTTTTTATACGCGCTTTTTTGCACAGCATTCATAACCAGCATCACCGAACATCATAGGGGGCTGCGATCATCGTATTTTGACAGTACAAAACGTCAGCAGAAACTCTTATTTTGTGGTAAAAAGAATATTGTGCAGTCAAAACGAACGCAAACTTTTTTGTTTAAAAAATGTATCGATTTGAAAATAATGCTGCATGTAAAATATGCATAAAAAATTGTCTGATGTAATGATGAATCATCGTACTAAGTTTTATTTACCCGCATTGATGGAAGATTGTGGTTTCCATTTAAAGGAAGGTAATTTGTTTCAAATTATTCAGGAATATTTGCTTCTAAACTACTCAAAATTAAAAGTGCCAAATGAAAAAATGGTGAATAAAATAGTGTCTAAATATTATATATATTTTATTAGACATATATATTTAATTCATTTAATTCGAAGTCTAGCTTTTTCGCCTTTGAGAAGAAAGGAGGTGTCCGATGAATATAGAAAACATTTTAACTATGTGAGTAATTGAAATGTACCAAAATTAAATAGAGAAAGAAAAACCAGTATTGTCAAAAAATATTATTCTGTGAAATGAAATTCATTCAGGGTAAAACGTTATCATATTAGTACGTGATACAAATGATGCATAAGGCCATGGAGTCAGGATCAGAGCAAAATAAAAAACATGAGCAAAGTTTATGAGAAATGAAGAGGTTGCTGTTGCAGTTATAGGCCATGCAGTGATGTATAGCATTCAAACTATGAGACAACTTGAGACTATTTCTTGAGTTTCCAAAAGCAGCATACACCGAGTTCTAACAGAAGCAAAGCTACATCTTTATAAAATACTTAAGTACGTCTTAATCTATGCATTTTTTTTAGAGCTTCGTTTGTATGAGGTCTTTTTTTCCTGTAAGTTATGAGGTATTTAGTCTTCTATTGAGGAGACCATCTAATGACTAATTCATCCGCCATCTTGCAGTTGCCATCATCAATTTATAAATTTGAACTAAAATCAATAATTCATAAATTTCGACCCCAAAAAACCCGACATACCAATTTTGAATAGAATCGGATCATAAACACAAAACTCCTCCGCCATTTTGGAGCCGCAATCTTAAATTTATAAATTTTGACAAAAAATTCTTAATCTCCGACCCCGAAAACCCCTAAATATCAATTTTGAATCGCATCGGACCATGATTACAAAATTTGTCCGCCATCTTGAATTTTTGAGTTTTGAACAAAAATTCACAATATTCGATCCCCGCAAACCAATTTTGAATCGAATCGTACCATAATCACAAAAATTGTCCGCCATCTTGGAGCCACCATATTAAATTTATGAATTTTGACAAACATTCTCAATCTCCGACCCCGAAAACTCTCACATACCAAGTTTGGATCGAATCGGACCATAATCACTAAACTCGTCCACCATCTTGGAGCCGCCATCTTGGATTTATGAATTTTGGCACAAAATTCATAATCTCCGACACCGAAAACCCCTACATACCAATTTTGAATCAAATCGACCATAATTACAAATCTCGTCCGCCATTTTGGAGCGGCCATTTTGTTTTTTCTATAACAAAAATTAAATAATGCATTGTCACCGGAATTATGAACCCCTACCAAATTTCAGCTCAATCGGATGTCGGCAAGTGCTCCAAAAATGGATTAAAAATTTTGAACCGGAAATAACGAACGAATGACAGAACGACATACGAACGAAGATAAAAGCTTGAAAAAAAAAACAAATTAGTGGCGCTAACTTGACGCGGCGCCGTGTTTTTCGTTGAAATGAGCTCTGATGGTATTTTCCGATAGATATGGAAGAGTTCTGGAGTTCTTGATTGTTTTTTAAAACAGTTCTGTTCTGCCGAAATAAAAAAGTTATCGAAAAAAATTATTTCTGACTTTCGAAGACCATCATTTTGGAAGAAACAATAACAGATATTTCAGTTCTGATGGGAGTTCTGAGTAGCACCCGGCGAGTTCTACAAAATATGTCAATCGAGTTTTATCGAAAATACAAAACTTTTCAATTTATCAGCTATCAAAGGGGCGCATTCGAAAAACCCACATTTCAAATGAAGACAGAAAGGAATGTCAGTACAGTTCTTCTGATGGGAGTTCTGAGTAGCACTCGGCGAGTTTAAAAAAATATGTTTAATAAAAAAACCCAAACTTTTTTATTTATTAGCTATAAATAATCAGGTTAGAACTTCGAAAAGCTATCATTTCTAATTAAGACAGAAAGGAATCTCAGAACAGTTCTGATGGGAGTTCTGAGTAGCACTCGG
Source organism: Gonioctena quinquepunctata (assembly GCA_018342105.1). Lineage (NCBI taxonomy): Eukaryota > Metazoa > Arthropoda > Insecta > Coleoptera > Chrysomelidae > Gonioctena > Gonioctena quinquepunctata. The sequence continues at coordinate 70,378 of JAFIRS010001462.1, read as the reverse complement.
CGAATTCTACAAAATATGTCCAATCGGAATAATTCGTAGTAGTAGGTCAGCTGAAACGGAAATGGATTTCGATCTTTTAAATATTCATAATGACATAGTCTTATTACAAATGTATCGTAAATTATATTGTTTAACCTTGAAGAGAATTACCCTCAATGATATATCATGCATGAAATGAAACGGATCATTTTAGCAGCAAAGCCCCTTAAAAATACTACCTTACCATATTAAAAATATGTTAAACCTGTTGATGCATACAGTGGTAGTCACTAACCCCACTAGAACAACAGAAGAGTACAGCACCAAGGAGCAAGGAGCAACAAAATGGAGATTTGATCTCATAAGAAATCATACAGTGTCCGTTGAATAACAATACTGATGCTCAGGCACAAGAAATGCTTCTAAGAAAGAAATTATTGTGTAATGGACGGAAACTCGACATGACGATTTTCGCAAAACATTCAACCAACTGAGAGGTCAGCATGTTCAGCAGCCGCAAACGTTATTTAATGAATTGAGTCAAAACACTGATAATAGCCGGAACGATTTGTATATTAGATAATAAAATATCGTGAACACGTGTGCCTGTGCAACTGTGCGCGTCAATTAAATATCTTCGCATTCAATCAAAAAGCGCTAATTCAGCCAGAGAGGCGAATCATTTTCATAATTGGAGAATGGTGATACGAAATGTTAATTTCTTGAATTCAGCAACGCGTAATACCTGATAAAAGAATGTATGGTTTTTCAATAAAACTCGATAAATATAATTTGTAAAACTCGCCAAGTGCTACGCAGAACTGTTCTGAGGTTCATTTTTGTCTTCAAAAAAAATTTTTTTTTCAATAAAACTGATTAACATATTTTGTAGGACTCGCCGAGTGCTACTCAGAACTCCCTCCCATCATAACTGTTCTGAATTCCTTTCTGTCGTCATTCGAAATGTAGGTTTTTTGCATACCGCACCTCATAAGAGCTGATAAATTGAAAAGTTTTGCTTTTTCGATAAAACTCGATTGACATATTTTGTAGAACACGCCAAGTGCTACTCAGATCTCCCTTCAGAACTTGATCATATCTCATTTTTTCTTCCAAAATGATTGTTTCCGAGAGTCAATTTCTTTTTATTTCGGCAGAACTATTTTCAAAAGAGATCAAAAACGTCAGGACTCTTGCATATTTATCAAAAAAATACCACGAGAACTCATTTGTTCGAAAAAGACGGCGCCGCGTTAAGTTAGCACCACTAATTTGTTTTTTCAATTAGAATCCACAATTTGCTGGGACTATTCAAATTTTGTATCATAACTCTATCAATCCTACCCAGGACTATTTTTTTTTCTTAGTTGTTAAAAAAACAGAACTGAAAAGTTAAAAATAAAAATAATAAAAAAAACATTTTTGAAGACAAGCTTTTACACAAATTTACTAAAAGAGAAAACAATTTTTTTCATGGTTTGATCTAGATTATTCTGTGAGTTACAGATTCAAAAGCTTGCCGCTTGTGTTAACTTGATTACTCTCGTTTCGGACGTCCATCGTCTCAATGGATTTGAAAGGTTTTCACCTTTCAAATCCATCAAGACGATGGACGTCCGAAACGAGAGTAATCACATTATAGGTAATCTTGCGCGGCAAGGTTTTGAATCTGTTACTCACAGAGAAACCTAGATCAAACAATGAAGTAAATTATTTTTTCCTTTTTAGTGAATTTGTATAAAAGCTTGTCTTTAAAAATGTTTTTTTTTTAGTTTAATTTAGCTTGCAGGTGTTCATAATTCCGGTGACAATGTATTATGAAAAGGAAAAAACAAAATGGCGGCTCCAAGATGGCGAACAAATTTTGTTATTATGGTCCGATTCTATTCAAAACTTCAAAACATGTTTTCGGAGTCGGAGATTATGAATATTTTGTCAGAATTCATGAAATTGATTTTTAAATTTTTTCCGTTTTTAAAAATTGCTATGGGGGGTTTCCAGGGTCGAAGATTATGAATTTATTTTCAAAATTCATAAAATCAATATGGCGCCTCCAAGATGGCCGATGATCTGTGTTTATGGTCCGATTCTATTCAAAATTGGTTTGTGGAGGTTTTCGGGGTCGGAAATTATGATTTTTTTTATCAAAATTCACAAATTCAAGATGACGGACGAGTTTTGTAATTATGGCCCGATTCAATTCAAAATTGTTATGTCGCAATTCTTGGGGTTGGAGATTATGAATTTAGTTGAAGATTATTGATTTTTAGTTAAAATTCATAAATTGAAGATGGCAACTCCAAGATGGCGAATGAGTTAATCTTTAGAAGGACAAGATAGCTCAGAACTTACAGGAAAACAAGACCTCATAATAACGAAGCTAAAACAAAAATTCATACTTAAGTAGTTTGAAGCATAAAATAAAATAATTATTAAAAAACCTGTTTGAAGACAAGCTTTTATTCAAATGCACTGAAAAGTAAAAAAATAATTGCTTAATCCGTGAGTTATAGATTCAAAAGCTTGTATTCAAACTGAAAGCTTTGCGCGACAAACTTTTGAATCTATAACTCACGGAATAACCTACGTCACACATCCTAAGCAATTATTTTTTACTTTTCAATGCATTTGAATAAAAACTTGTGTTTAAAAAGATTATTTATTGATAATATTTTTATTCAATCGGTTTCAATAGCACTTTCCGATTTTCTCTGTAACTATTGTACCGATTTAAATATTAATTTTTGCGGGCAAACTCCGTCTGCCTATTCTCCTTAAAAACAGATTAGGTTATTTGACATTTTTGTAATTATGTATGTTTTTCCGCGACCTGGATATAATCAAATACTCAATAGAAATTCAACTTTGTTTTAAAATATAATTATTACTAGTACAATTTTCAGAGGGTAGAGAGGGTGGGTGAAGTTAGCGCCGCGACTTTAAAATCATAATTAATGTGTAGGTTTTAACGCATTCTTCAGTCAAACTGAGGAATTATAAACTCAATAGAAATAAGAAACTATATAAATAAATTTTAGAATCTCATAAAATTTCTATTAATATATCAAATGCTATTTTAGTATCATAATTTTGATGTATGTATAAATCTTCAGGTGTTTGGTGATTATTATAAATATTATACCATTATGTAAAATGTATCTTCATTTCATTTCTGATATTGGGAAACGATAGTTTATGAATACATTTTCTCTTTTTGTTTTACTCAGTGATTCCAACTAAGAACTTGTGCAGATCCCCATAATGAAATTAAATTTTCTGAATGAGAATATATACAAGTATAATATTGATTCATTGAAGAGCTATGATTGGTGTATCTTCTAATTCTATGGGCATGAAAAGATGTTGAGTAATTCACATAGAATGTAATATTTGAGGAAGTCTGAATTGGTTGTATAATAAATAAAAAGCTCCAAGAGATATATAATAAATATCATTGAAAAAAAGAGCAGGTCCCTGTGGCACACCACCACTAATTCTTCTACATTGACTCTCATAGTATTTGGGTACAATGAGAGTTGGTCGTATTGGTACAAACAAATTGTTGGCGATTATAAAATTAAATGTGAACCAATAATACATGATACATACATCTGACTACAGCATGCCATATTTTCGGTTATAATTTTTTTCTATATAGAACAAAACATCTCGTTACACTTTTTGGTATGTCTCGATTCAAGAAAACTATACTGGTGTTCGAATAAAATATTATTCTCTTCTGAATACTATGTTTTTCATTTACTAATTATGTTTAAAAAAATAGAATTCAGGGAGTTATGAGATAGACACTGGGTCACATTTTGTGTTGAAATGACTTACGCTTAATGAGGACAATACTTTTTTCAAGGCAATTTCGGATTTTTACTGGAATATTTGATGCAAGGTTCTGTCCAATTTCATGAAATGTTGTAAAATATTTCTTCATTACTGGTTATTATTAAATAGCTTGCGGCCTTTTACTTTGGTTGTTGAGTTCAATGTTCAATCTATTTCCTTTCACTTTTTTGGCATTTCCGATTCTATTTCTTATGAGTTATTCATTATTTTCAGCCTTGGGGGAGTTCACGATTAGAATGCGCGATACTCTACACTGAGAGAAACTCAGTTTCTTGTTAATGAATGGGTTTATTCGAGTATGATTTGTTGAATATTATTATTGTCATTTTCTTGTTTTCTGTAAAACCTAGTTAATGTAACCTTGTCATTTGTAAATGTGTCATTGACAATAACAAACTATTTGGTTCAAGCAAATATCTTCAATATAAACTTTGTTATTTTGCTGGAACAATATATATTTTGTCACAAAATTATTCATTATTGACAAACTTTCAGAAAATATAGGAAGCTATGGAATTGTTAAAATAATAGGTGATTGCAATTTAATATAAATAAATCATTTCTTCCGATGCGTGACGTCTCATCATTCTGCGCAAGGCAAGTTCGAATGCGTTTCGTCTCACGATCACTCTTTCGCCATCTTTTTAATGGATATTGCTGCACTAATCGGCCTTGGATCTTAGATGTAGTTCCAGCGTGTGTGAATCAGTTGCGGTTAATACAACGCATTATTGAAAGCAAACGGATTGTGTAATTGCAGTATTTACTTATGAGGTCTGAACCCATGAGGTGGAGTTTAGTTTGATTCGGGGTGTGATATGTGTTAACTCATACGTGTTGCAGAGGGAATACTAGTGTGATCCGAATCTGAAGTCGCTATTATAAAAAGTACTGAAAATCGGAGTGGGCCCAAGGATATTTAAGTACATGAAGTTCTTAAATTAATCGTTTTAGACCACAAGTGTGATAGTTTGTTGAAATCGTTTTATCGGGAGGGACATAGAAATGCCAAAATATACAGGTTTTCCCATTAATAATTGTGAATCTGATGTCACGTGACCGAAAACAAAAAGCTCATTGGGTAACATAGGTATCAGCTGAATTTATATAAAAGGGTCCTTGTTCGTACCTTATTTTTTTTTAAATAAAGTTTTGTTTAATTCATTGAGTTTTTGTTCTCTTCCGCAAATGGATAATAGGTCAGAAATGTCTATATGAAATCTTAGGAACGTAGTCGGACATGACTGTTGGGGTGACCACCTTCAAAACATTTAATAAAATTGAGGTAATTAAAACTAATTTTATTTAATGATCAACATATCCAATTTAATGGAAATAAAATACAATAATGTCAGGGAATAGCAGCATATATCACCAAGAGGTTTTGAAAAAGAATACAGACTAGGTGGCCCTGTAGTAATGAACTAAACATTTCAGCCATTTGTTTCCAGGAGCTTAGACTTACAGGACAACTTGAAAACAATACACTTTTTCCGCAGTCACTTGAATTGTTTCACGAGTAAGTGCAAAATCTAGGTATATTCAATAAGAATCCCAATGACTGATTCAGACACCGAAACTTTCGGGAACTTTCCGCAGAATAACCTGTTGAAAGGACTCTTGAAAGAAAAAGTACACGAAACATTCCTACCTCGAAATCGTCGAATGAGGGTACTAGACTTCCAAAACAGATTACTGCCAGAGGGTAGAGCCAAAGTTTTATGTATGTTCGGCAAGTGGATTAGGAGCTTATTCTCAACTGAATATTATAAGCTGCACTTCGAAGTTGACATGAATTCGCGATGAGTGCAGATTAATGCAAAAAAACGTTTAAAGCAGGATGAGGATTCATTTCCCACATTTGGATTTATGACTATATAAAAATAATATATTAATGATAATTATGTAGTATTCTGGTATCATAATGGATGATTACATGAAGCACATGTCCAGCTTGGAGCTATTTAACGTGACCAACAGTAGACAGAATGCCTGAAAGACAGGATCATAGGAATCAGTCAGTGCGAATGATTAATAAGATGAATTGAGTTAATTCAAAAATTATACATACTGAATAATTTGAGGGGTAGTAATTTGAAATATGATAAATGAAATTCATTCTTACTGCCTATTGAGTTAATGTACCTATATTTAAAAATCCAGATTACGAGACATTAAATGTGATTTGAGTCCTCACTTCACTAAATGATTTTCCCTAAACTGGATATACAACACCATTGTATAGCGAAGCACGTGTCGTGGTTTTGTTAACCCAGTTTGGTGAAAATCATTTAAGAAGTAAGTGTATTTTTTTACCCGACTGCGGCAAAGCCAGAAGGAAAGTTATGATTTTAGATGCTATGTATGTTTGTTCATCTGTTTCCGCATACCTTCTAAACCACTCATTATAATTTGACAAATGAGGTATCGTTAGAAGCATCTTGATTGTCCGCTGGTTGAAGGCTTTGTAACGTCACACTAAGTTCAATATGGCGCCCTCTAGAGGACATAAAGTCAAGAATAAAAAAATATATATGTGCCGTGTTGGGTATCAAATGAAAAGGCTTAATTAGCTCGATAACTGCTTATAATTTATTTATAAATTCACGTCTCAGATGTTCGTTTCGGCTATGAACGTGATGGGTAGTCGATTACTTTATATTTTTTATTTCATTCATATAACGTATGTCCTTGGATAGGTGACGTGAAAAAAAATCAAAATGGCGAATTTTGAGCGAAACACATTTTCTTTTCCAATCGTACCAAATAAGGTATCGCACAAGGTTTGGAAGGTGATTACAAAAATGTATAAAACTTATTGGATTTTGAAATTGGAATGAACAATTTTGAAGGAGTAAATCACATGGATGACTCAATTGTAAATGAATAGAGCCGAAAATAAGGGCCAAACAATTCCGTAACATATTATTACAGTTTATTTCACCCTGCTTTGTGTTTTTGATGCTTTGAATTGCACGAAATCAATATGAATATTATCTTTGAGCAGAAATACGCCAATGATAATAACGGCTATGCGCGTATTCAGTCTAAATTAATGCACCAACTTTTATAGAAAATTAAATTTTCTGGGAAACTATTAATAAAAAAAATTCTCATAGGGTTCCAAGATTATGGCGGACACTGTATAATAATTAAAACAAAATGAAACATTGACTTAAATGAATTGAAGAGCGGCACTGCACACACTTTCATGGAATATAAAACCCCAAAATAGTTTAAATAAAAAAATGAGTTCAAAAAATAAAGGCCGACTACAGAAAAAAGCGCGCTCTGAAAAGTACCAAACAAGAAAATATTATTTTCCAAAATTCTTATCTACCAACCATTCAATTATTTGTCGTCTAATGAGTAGATAACTTATGTATTTCAATTTAAAACATATAGTGATGTTCAGAGGATAGCCGTGGTCACATGCCACCTTGCCTTAGGATAGGAACGTCTAGGAGGCTCTGCATAACCTATATTTATATAAATAAAATATTTATTATATAATATATATATTATATATATATATATATATATATATATATATATATATATATATATATATATATATATATATATATATATATATATATTTATATATATATATATATATATATATATATATATTATATATATATATATATATATATATATATATATTATATATATATATATATATATATATATATATATATATATATATATATATGAACAGTGGGGAATAACGGGGATCTTCAGTCAGCACAAGTGTTGAACTATGAAAAACTCTTTAATACGATGGACCGAGCTTTCGTTTCAATTTTGAAACTTCTTCAGGGTCAGTAATCTGAAGATTCCCGTTATTCCCCACTGTTCATACCAATTTTCAGTCGTTATTTCTAAATTTATATATATATATATATATAAATATATATATATATATATAATTCAAATTATTGGATTTACCTAAATTATACCCTAAGATGTATTGTTGACTAAACAAATCTTAGGGCCAGGTGTTTCGTACTTTTCAGAGCGCGATTTTTTCCGTATTTGGGTTTTCGTTTTTGAACTATTTTTTTTATGTTTAATATGGATTTTCATCAAGTAACGACCGCGAAATTTGAAACAAACCAATGCTGAAGTATGGAGCTGGGGACACAAAAACAAAAAAAAAATAACCATGAGAAGTAATTGTTTATAGCTAGAAATATCATAGAACTTTTTAAGACAACATACTACTTTCTCTCATTATGACTCATTTATTTATTTTTGTCAGGCGCTGTAATATTGAGCTGCAATATTTATAATGTGAAAAACTATTTTATTTTTATTTTGGAGGCGCGTGAGAAGCGTTCCGACATTGAACGTACCGATGAACATTTGCAAAACATTACAAACACTTTTTGTAATACAATAAATTTTTCAAACTATGTTCATTTTGCTGTAATTCTAATGAAAATTATCTATTTTCGTTGTTATCCTAATTCTATAGAGTACTACGTCATCGAAAATTGAAGGAAAAATATTTTTTTTACAAAAATTTACAAATTAAATTATTTAATCTGTATTTTTGATAGAATCGGGACATTTTATTAAATCTCGAAATTGAAATTTATCGTGAATACGTTAAAAATAGGTGAATTTTGATCAAACTATATTTTTATTTGAAAGTACATTACTGGTCTTGCATTTTTGACTAATCTGTTCATATACAGTGCGCGGCTGAATTATGGAACAAATTCGATATTTCGCAAGCAATATACTTTTGACAAAAATCCTGAAAGTGGTCGATTTTCGTTTTTAAATGCCGATTTTTGAATGTATATTCAAAAGAGGTTATGTCACTGTTTTTGACGTGGTGACGTAATCGGTTATTTTTTTAAATTGAAATTTACTTCTTAAATTTTCAAACTGATTAATGATAATGAATAATTTGATTTTTTGTAAGGTAAAAAAATAATATTTCTTTCCATAAAAATATAAAGTTAATCCAACAAAAATAACATTTAAAAAATATTAATTTTTGTTACCCTGTATAAACAAATCAAATTATTCATTATCATTGAATGCAGTATTGAAAGACCTTTCAGATGAAGTATAAGAGAATAACTTTATATCCAACAAAAATACATTTAAATAAAATATTGATTTTTGTTCACCCTGTATAAACAAATCAAATATTTATCATCATTGAATGCAGTATTGAAAGACCTTTCAGATAAAGTATCACAAGACATCTATTTCAATTTAAAAAAATAACCGATTACGTCACCACGTCAAAACCAGTGACATAACCTCTTTAGAATATACATTCAAAAATCAGCTTTTGAAAACAAAAATCGACCTCTTTCAGGATTTTTGTTAAAAATACATTGCTTGCGAAATATCGAATTTGTTCCATAATTTATCCGCACACTATATAATTAAATGTCATGACTGACTCGCTCACTGATTGACGTACGATCAACGCCCAGACCAAAAATTACGACAGCGTATTTCTATGATGACATAAATAACCACTAAGAAAGGTTTTTTGATATTCCCTCTCTGAAGGGGACAAAAGGGGGTGGAAAGGGGGTGAAAGTGAAAGTACCGTTAGTTTTGAAGTAAGTGTCATGGAAATTGGTACTTGGACATTTCTTTTCAATTAAAAATCACTTCTTTCCGGGTTTTTTTTAATTTAACCCCGAAGGGGTCAAAATTGTGGTTGAAAGTTTGTATAAGTAGTACCGTTAGTTCTTTGGAATCAGGGTCATCGGTATTTGAGGTCTTTGAAACAAATGAAGAAATACATGTATCAGTGTTTTCCGAAATTCAACCCACAAAGGGGTGAAATAGAAAAGAAAAGCATAAGAAGCAATACAAATTTCAAGCGGAGGAAGTCGCTGGTATAGTTCATCCATTATCAACTGCAGAAGCATAAAAACAAGTTCTCCAGTCTTGCGGCCGAATCCTTTGAGCAGCAGAGGCGGGGATAACTAATTTTATTCAGATATTTAAATATTTAAAAAATATGTGTTAAAATAAAAAATTATGCCATAAACGAGGAAGTATGTATTGATAGACAATCGGATCAACATAATTTCTTTTTCCCATGATCGAAAAAAGTCATATTTTCCATCAAAACACAATATGTCTATAGAATATTTCAAAACCTTCGAACAATACGAAATTTTGCAGTTTCTTTCAATCTGACTTCCAAAATATCAGTCTCCTTCCGCTTTCGTAAATGCCAATATTGTAAACAATATCTATCCAACGATACTTTACCGATATTGGTAATATAATATGAAAGATATGTCTTTTTTGTATAAAGTTTCAGTTGAGACAATGTTCCGTCAGTTTTATTATATGGTTATTCAATATTATATATTCATATATAATAAATGCACCATTTTTGTCCGTGGTGGTTCATTTATAGTGATGGATATTTTGGTGAATATACTTACTTACTTACTTATCTGGATTTCAAATAATACCCTGGACAGAGAGTTGGTTGGTGGGCTCCGTGATTAGGTGGACAATTTTTTGGGAAAATTTTCGGACGTCAGGTGTCTCTTCGAAAAGCTGCGTTTTTGTATACGACGGCGGAGAATACTGTTTGTTTGAATTACATTTTTGAAGCGTCGGGGGATAAATTTGTATGAAATTTTGGGATAAAGTGAGTTTTTCGTGAGTTAAAATGGGTGATGTTCAAATATGGGATTTTCATTGCTTCGGTAGATCGAAAGGTAATATAAAAATAATAAATAAATAATAAAAAAAATAATAAAAAAAAATGTTTGTTTGAATAACATTTTTTAGGCGTCGGGGGATAAATTTGTATGAAATTTCGGGATAGAGTTTTTCGTGAGTTCAAATATGCGATTTTCATTGCTTCGGTAGATCGAAAGGTAATATACAAATAATAAATAAATAAATAAATAAATTATAATAATAAAAAAATAATAAAAATAATAAAAAAAATGGAAAAAAAAATTGAGACAACTATTTGGTAAAATTGGATATCTGCGACAAATCTACTATAGGTAATTGCAGAGCTTGTAGGACAAAACATAGTCTGATGCTTGCTTTTATTCTACTGTTGGGTGAACCATATGTACAGAAATTATTCGTATTGATGCCAATGCATAAAAAGTTTCATTGAATTAGGGAATTATCGGTAAAATAAAATACAAGGTTTCTACGGGAAGTACGGATTGTATTTGTTTCAATAATAAAAAAATTAAATATAAAAATAAAAGTATGAGCTCTTTTATTGAAATAATTTGACGTTGATTGGTGCTTTGAAATGTATCGCTTCCATCTATTTCTAAAGCTATATATGATTTTATTTTTTCATTTTATTTTATTGATATTATTTTATCGTTGAATTTTTTTCACGCTGTTTTTTTTTCATTCGATAGAAGTTTTAAAGTAATTTTGTGTATAATTTGAAACTAGAGTAAAGAAAAAGAAGAATTGATTTCAATATAAAAGTTATCTTAATTGAGAAGGAGAGTTTATCTAATTGTTTTAGTATATTTAGAGAAATTTCACTTGAAGAAAAATTAATATTTTATTCATTGAAAAGACAAGTTATTCAAAAAGACCTCGCATATTAAGCCGAGGCCAAATTTTTGTCCTGAACGACATGTGACTAAAATTAACCAAAGCCTTACAAGAATTTTTGAAATCTGTTAAATTAAATTCAAATACTTTTGAAAATTTTGGAATGTGTCGAACAATCTTTTTTTTGCCGTTCCGCTGGTGACAGCTGCCCGAATGAAAAATATTATGTGTATTATTTTATCATCATCAGAAATAAAAAACTAGATAGTGTGACTTTATTGGACATCAGAGAAAGATAGTGTTAGTAAGTATGAATATTTTGAAAAGGGAAACATTCTCAATTGAATAATGAATAGAAATATTTTTCTGTGAATTGAAAAATCCACGAGAAAAATGAAGTTATTTTTTGTGAATGTCTAACAGAAAACAACTACTTCCCCGGCTAAAGCCACGCTGGACATTGACATCTGATAGATATTCTGAGGGGACCCTAACTCAAAATTACACATCTGATTTTATGAACATCCTGTTTATATTTTCAAACAAATCTATGATTATTTTATATCCTTTTTTTAAAAGTACGGTATATTGTTACCAGTATTACAATGGTGACAGCGTCAAGAAAGTGACGAAAAGATAAATTTCTCCTTGTCAGGTAAAGTTAAAGTTAAAGGTATTCTCTTTTTTTCTATATAAAACAAAGAAATGGTCCCAAAGACAATTTCTTCCTGTTACAACTGGTGATAAATTGGCGGAATATTTACTAAAATTCATTGAAAAGAAAAAAACAGTCAATAGTCAACTGACCTGTTTTACATGTGAATAGACTGTGATTTTAGAAGGGGAGAGGCATTTCTTTTGTAGTGCTTCAAATCATTTATCTTTCAACATTTGAAGAGCCGTAACTAATGAAGTATTTGAGAGTGCAGCGTTTTCTATTCGGATTCGCATTTGTTGGAAAAACATGTTAGTATCACCAACACTTCTACTCCAGATCGATATGTGTACTACACCATAACACACAAGGGTACGAAAGTTGATTCTAGGAAGAAGGAAAAATATGAACAAAATTTCGACCCACTTACCTAACTCCATCAGCGACAATTTCAACCCTCCGTTATGCATGAATCGTCATACGGCGTAACAAGGGAAACTGCCGCATCGACGTTCGATACAAATATATAGGGTCTGAAGTTCAAAATCTAATTTTCTCAAGAATACAAAATCGCAATATTGAAACTCTTGAAGGTGAGTTATACGATGTCGCGAGACCCAAACTTGATCGAATGGAAGTTCGGGAATAATTTTATATCCGAAACGACATCCCAATATTACATACACCCACATATAAATATAATACAAAATGTGTATATACCTAGTATATATGTATTCTTTATGGTTTACGGTTGGATTGATATACAACTGCGATATATCTATTCGATAAAGAAAGGTTTCGATGTTTCCTGATAGAGTTTCGAACTGGAACGAAATCGAAATCACTGGAGTTGTTTTCCGATCCAATACATCGAAGTTTTATGCCGAGTGTTATGCGGCAAGATTACAGTTGAGAAGTGTTCCTCAGGCAATTCACACGTTCTGGAAAAAATAATCATGGAAAAACTTCACTTTCCATATTGTCACACAGAGTGTAGAAGGAAGCAGGGTTCCTACATACATCCCTAAAATAAAACTCCAGAGTTATTCAGGTTTCTCATGACGAATAAAACATAAATTTTTCTGATCAACTGGTAAATATCAACTAATAGACCGATCAATAGAGCTGATTCTGTGCGGAAATAGTACCAGGAAACCGACTGTGCCATCATAGGAAAGACGATCCATATCCTGTTATATTTCTTACTCGCAACTATAATTGCTTAATTTAATATAAACATTTAAGAGCAAAAAATCGTATTTTCTTTAAAAGCTTTTATTTAGTTTCACCTGTCTCGGTGACTGTCTGTAATCAAATCTTGCAAGTTAAATTTGTTCCACTTATAGTTGCCCAATTAAGGTGAAATTTGTCAGGTGTTCATAGTTCACATAACAATGAATTATTGATTTTTTTCAGAGAAAAAAACAAAATGGCGGCTCTAAGATGGCGGACGAGATTTCTGTTTATGGTCCGATTCGAATCAAAATTGGTATGAAGGGGTTTTCGGGGTCGAAGATTATATTTTTTGGTAAAAATTGATAGAATCAAAATGGCGGCTCCAAGATGGCCCTCGACCTCTGTGATTAGTCTATTCAAAATTGGTATGTGGAGGTTTTCGGGGTCGTATATTATGAATTCAGTCGAGGATTATTGATTTTTTGTCAGAATTCATAAATTGAAGATGGCAGCTCCAGGATGGAGAACGAGTTAATCTTTAGATGGTCTCCTCATTGAAGAACTAGATAGCTCAGAAGGAAGAAGGCCTCATAATGACAAATTCATTAACAAAAGACTGCCGTATCATCTGCAAAACCCAGAATAGTTCCTTACGATCGCATTTTCAGTAGACTAACTATAGAAATGGTAAATAGTAGAGGGCACAAGACCGTGCCTTAGGAAACACCGTAAGTAACTGTCCTTGGAATACTCACCATCAATGTAAACTACCTGTTTTCGATTTCAGAGATATGATCTCAACAGGTCGTGCGATTTACCCCGTTTGCCAATATTCTCCAGTTTTTCTAGAAGTATTTTGTGACATACAGTATAAAACAGCGGGAAGACATTTCTCACTATCTAAATGATTTGATTGATTATCTCTGAGAAAATTCAGGCCGTTTAATTGGTTTAAAAATAATGAGATAAATGGTCGCTCATACATTTTTCAAATTTTAGAGAAAGCATTTTGTCTGGAAATTTTACTGATTGAACCACGAAAGCGAGGAAACTTCCTAGGGGCTAGTTTTTTCAGACAAAATTTATGAATTTATGCGTTAACGAATGATATTTGATGAGAATGTTTTTCTCCAAAATCCAAGGAATCGTTTTGAATACTTTCCGCTGTGTTTTGTATTTTCTATCTGCTTCGTAAAACTTTTTTCAGGGTTATGGCCTACCTACTACTAACCGCAAATCAGTCAAATCATGAAGTAATTATTCATAAAAATTATAATATAAATGATCATTAAGATCAACAACAATATTATTGAGCATAATTTGAAATTAAATATTATGTAAAGATATTTTTCCAGGACTGTTTTATGATTACACAATTGTTTCTTCAATTGAAATGATATACATTATATAATAATAGCTGTGAATAATGATCATTGACTGCTTTCTAACTCACTCGAAAACCTGAGAAAAATATAAATTGATATGAAATGAAATATTTTTTGTTGCGGGAATTGATTATGACAAAAACCCGTCAATAACGAGAATCGAACCCGAATGAGAATTTAATGTGTTGACATATAATTTTGACAGGAGCTACTGTACATTTATCGGTATGAAACAGCGAGAAGACATGTATCACTATTAAACTGATTTTCAGGACGACAGGAAGTTTGACTGAACGCAGTAGCTTGGGGCAAATTTGTATGAATTTTTTCATTTTTATTTTTTATTTTCAAATATCTGAAGGTGAAAAACCCAGAAAACCATGTTGAAAAACAATATATCCTCAAAAAACTCAATCGGTATTTACAAGGTTCTTTTATTGTGACACACATTGCTTGTTATACGTTCAATATTTTAGTTATTCCGTGAGTATACTTCCTAACCTACGTAATTGAAACGGGATATCTGATCTATCGATAATTTCATTCTTAATGAGTAATGATATCAATGGGGGACGACCAGCTCCAGCAATTATAACCTACCAAGACTTTTTCGCCCAAAAGGACCCAATTTGTTCTCGAGCACCGATTTTACACGACCATGAACTACGTACTGGCCGTCTTGCAGGTACCTCCTTGACCTCCTGAAGGAAGCGATGATGCCCTTACATTGCATGATCTCTTCCAGGAAATAGAGCTTCCGAAGCATGTCTAGCTCCTTGCTGTTGGCCATTGATCTCTCAATGGCTCAAAAAACACATGAGGGTGAATTGTTTTTACGTTGCCAGCTCTTCAAGAGCTTCTGTGCATTCGTGGACCAGTTCAAATAAAGTTCAGTTATGACTCAAAGCCGTAAGGATAGCCTGACTGCCACAACAAACTTTTATAATATATATATATATATATATATATATATATATATATATATATATATATATATATATATATAAATATATATATATGTATATATATATATATATACTAGCGGACCCGACAGACGTTGTCCTGTCCAAATTTCTATGTTCCCTAAAATGTTTTTCCCGAAAATTTTCCCGTTATCCCATTTTGCTGTTACCCCTTTTTGTCTTTACCCCGTTATCCCGTTTTCCCGTTATCCCCTTAACCTGTCATCCCGTTATCCCGTTTTTTCGTTATCCCGTTATTCCCGTTATCCCGTTTTCCTGTTATCCCATTTTTTCTTTATTCCGTTATCCCGTTTTCGCTTTATCTCCTTATCCTGTCATCCCGTTTTTTCGTTATCCCGTTATTCCCGTTATCCCGTTTTCCTGTTATCCCGTTTTTTTTTTTCGTTATTCCCTTATCCTGTCATCCCGTTTTTTTGTTATTCCGCTATTCCCGTTATCCTAAAGAAAAAAAAATAGGGGTTGATCGTAGAAGAGTAATATGAATGAATTAGGAGTAATATGAATTTTTTTATTCAAAGTCATGACAAAATAAAAAAAATCTTACCTAAAAAATAGGGGTTGATGGTAGAAGGGTAAATGTTGTATCAAAAAAAATAAAAACAAAACATTTTGTCTGAAAAAAAAAATTAAGGGGTGGACCACCCTCAACATTTAGGGGGATGATTTGTGAATCTAAACCATCCAGGGCGCATACAAAAAAATTCATTCAAATCGGTCCAGCCGTTTAGGAGGAGTTCAGTGACAACACACGTACAGTAGAATTATATATATAAAGATATATATATATATATATATACCAAAATTTTGGAACCATATGGGAATTTTTTTTATTAATACTTTCTCAGAAAATTTCATTCTTCATAAACGTTGGTGAATATGTGCATAGCCGTTATTATCAGTGGCGTGCGGCTAAGTGGGAATCGGACGATAATCACTATAGAGTAAAGTGACATGACTACGGAAAATATCGAAAAATGTTATTGAAAAAAGTTTTTAGCAATTGAAATATATTCCCAGTTGAGTCCAAAAAACAGTAAGGGAAAGATAATGAAATAAAGCCAGGATCCTTAAAAAAGAGTTCAATCTTTATTGGAAAAATATTGATAACCACAAAATGAATATTTATATTGAGTCTTCGTGGGTAGGTGTACCTACCCAACTGGATAAGTGGGAATATTTTTCAACTGCAAACAATTTTTTTTTAATTATTTTTCGATATATTCCACAGTGAATTAAGAATATCGGTCGATTCCCGCTTAGCCGCACGCCTCTGATAATAACGGCTATGCGCGTATTCAGTTTAATTGAATGCACTAACTTTTATGAAGAATGAAATTTTCTGAGAAACTATTAATAAAAAAAAATCCCATATGATTCCAAGATTTTGGTGGACACTGTATATATATATTTCTGGACCAGTTCTAACCTATTTCAATATCATTATCTCCAGGATAGCGTACACCTCTACTTGTGGTGAGGAACCATTTTTCTTAAGTGCGTTTTCATTTATTCTTTCTTTATAAAAGTTGGGACCGACGCGACGGCAGGCACAGCAGGATATCAGGAGGTATCTTTTGATATTGGATAACTTAATAGTGGCGATTATTTGGAACTACCAGACGACTATTCCATGAAGGATTCTAGATTTAATTACTGTCCTGTAGAGCCAGTGAAGTAAATGAGTTATACAGTCCCACTTTCTGCCATATGGGTTGCTTCCATGGAAAGCCGTTACTTTCATCTTTTCAGTTTTTGGTTATAACCGCAGGCAGTTAAGTGTTGTTGGCATAATTTCTATTTTACGTCGTGAATAAAATAGACAATTCACTTCAGATACTTGGAACTGGCTAAAATAGTTGGACTTAAGTATATATATTTGTAATGAAAGAAAGAGCCATATGAAGGGGATAAGATATGAAATGAAAGGCATAAAGCACAAACAAAGTCGTCTCCACAAAAGGTTCAATATAAATTGAAACAATTGGTAGACCGACAGGCGAAAAACAACTACTTTCCTAGCAAATACCACGCAGAACGTCTGCTCTCTGGATCTCTGGCTGGTGACTACTCCGTACTGATGAGGGCCAAAAAAGCCTGAAACCGGTATGCCGATCGTTAGGCGGACACGACATAAATTAAACATAATCGAGCTTATCAGAAAGAAACGTTTGCGAACAATTTCCATTTATATGGAAGTTTGCGTGGATTGTCAGGTGAATATCATTCAACGTTCTGCGTGGTATTTGCTAGGAAAGTAGTTGTTTTTTGCCTGTCGGTCTACCAATTGTTTCAATTTATATTGAACCTATTCATTTCATATATATATTTGTGTTTCTGTAACTGAAGCAAAGCTCGAAAATAGGTACCTACGTTCTTTCAAATATCGGTAGCGATCCTGTAATGCTCGAAAATTGTTTCCTATGTGGAAATGAGAGCATTTACATGCACCCAACAAATTGAAATCACACCTGAAAACAATCCTTTCAATTCATCAATATCATAAGTGCTACTAATAACTGAGGTTGAGCCCTTGAGATCATCATAACTTTTCGTTCCTGAGCCCCTCACCAAAGAAAGCTTAACAGTTTTTCGAGGTGGGCAAGAAATATTTGAAAATGGTAACCGGACTGCTCACCAGACATTATCCTCTAAGATATCTCCATAATAAATGGAATCTCGGGTCTTGAATAGATGAAGGGTAAGAAGAACTAATATCCCCTTTTTTCTCGAAGTTCGGAGAGGCTGAGGAGTCATTTCGACTCCCCAACAATATACACTATATCTAGTCGTCCCCCAACAATACCGCTACAACAAAAACAAAAATATCAATAGAGCAGATATCCTATGTCAGTTACTCCTTGAAATATTATTTGACAAAAATGCTCATAAGTTTTGAACAAATGTTGCTCATTACTATAGTTGTGTGATTCATCTAGTCCATGTTACCTGGTGAGAGGGCCGGTAGCAACCAAAAAAGAATTTTATCGTTCTACATAAATATTCCTGGCCCATTTGACGCATATTCTCCACCTAAAAAATATGTTTGTCCACATTAAAAAACTATAAATTTTGCTTTTGTTCAATTTCTCATCAACTACCTACCCACCCACTGAAAGTCATGTATGGGAAAAAATGGGCTTTATTCACACTTGTCACGGAGAAGTTTTGTAATATAAATGTGAGTGAATGCTGTGATTAATGCCTACACCAAGATATCCGAACTCCAAAATATCCACGTTTTTTATTTCTGATACAACACACATATGAAGTCATGACAATGGAATACAAAAATTAGGTCCCACAAGAGCATTCGCAGAAACCCTGTATATATCATTCGAATCTCTGTTGTTGCACGTCCAAACAATACAACCTAGATGCAATCAAAATGTAAGAGCATTCCAAGGAGTCTGTGGAAATTTTTAATATTGCATAATCTCTCCGGAAATTAACTTACTAGATGCTATTACAATATGCATATGTAGTACATGGAGGAACTATGATAATGGTCAGAAAGCAGTTTTTAGAATGTTTTCCTTTCGTCAATATTTGTAAATATGACAACCTGATTGTAGAAAAACAGTTTGAATTTTCTATAAGTCACTCGCAAATGTATAATATTTACATACTGTGTATTTATAGACCTCCCTCACTAGATCTCAAAATCTTTATAGAACGACTAGAATTCTTATTAACACAATTACCCCCACTCGCATCTATTATTACAGCCGGGGACCTCAATATAAATTTTGCGAATAAAGCGTCTACTGATACCCGAATGATGATAAAGCGTCTACTGATACCCAAATGATGCTAGACTGTTTCAATTTAGTAATGCATGTAGATGAACCCACTCGTGTCTCTTAATTCTTATCTACTATTATAGACTATGTCTGCAGGAACATAATTGATGTAGTATGCTCTATTACCAATCCTGGACTATCTGACCATGAAGCAGTTACCTGTTTCATCCCAAATAAATTTGAAAAAAAAAACGAACACAAGGTCAAGATACAAGGGCGAATTTTCAGCAGAAGAAACCATACCAAATTTCTTTGTCAAAAATGGATTGGAATTCCATACATATGGCTGAGGATCCAGTCAACGCTTTTCAGAATTATGTTGTAGAAATATTCAATGAAGCATTTCCACTACAGAGAATAAGGAAAAAAATCGAAACCTTGGATTACAAGAGGACTAAAAAATTCTTCCTGTAATTTACGTTGTCTCCACACCATTAGAAAATTCCACAGCAATAACATTTTCATCATATCTTACTTCAATAACTACCGTCGTATCTACAAACAGACTATTAAACTATTCAAATATTTGTACTACAGAAATAGATAAGACCAAGCAGTTAACAAACAAAAATAAATGTGGACAATAATCAATGATTTGAGGAGCAAAACAAAAAATCGGAGTCATCCATAAGTAAATGTTTACATAAACTCTTTGAACCAATATTATTGTTCTATAGCATACAAATTAACTCACAAAACTTCTACGACAGTTGATCCTCTCGATCTTCTAAACAATGTAGCTCCTCCAATGCACTCTCTATTCTTATACGACATGGACTTGTTTGAGCTTAAATCAGTATTAAGTCATATAAAAAACAAAAATTCCTCAGGCGAAGACCACTCATTAGCCAAACTGTTGTCACAATTACCTGATGAAGCCCTAAGTGCCCTTGCAGTGGCCATAAATAAGTCTTTTCCTTCTAGCCTAAATACAGCAATAGTTATACCCCTTCACAAAGGAGGTGCCACTGATGATCCAAACAATTTCCGGCCTATCTCACTATTATCAACACTATCAAAAATCATCGAGAAACTGGTGAAATGTAGAATGGGTTTCTTGCAGAGACACAATATATTGGCGCCTGAACAGTTCGGTTTTCAAAACAACAAGGGTACAAATGATGCAATCTTTGATTTTTTCGAAAGAGTGTAGATGAGCCTAAATGAGAAAGAGACCGTCGCAGCTATAATCCTTGATATTTCTAAGGCTTTCGACTGTGTGAGTGATGAAATACTATTGAAAAAGCTCTTACATTACGGTTTTCGCGGATCAACACTAGACTGGATCAGATCTTACCTTATTGATCGAAAGCAAAGAATTATACTAGGCAGCAATACCTCTGAGTTAGAAAACTAGTCGGTTCTAGCTCGGTTCTAGGTCCCATTCTCTTTCTCCTATACATTAACGATATAGCCAAGCTAGATATCTCTGGACACCTCACACTGTTTGCTGACGATACCACAATCCTCTGGCAAAATGAAGATCGTATTGCTTTGGCACAAACTATTCCTGCAGATGTAGAAAAAATCAAACTGTGGTGCGAAGCAAATATGCACAAAAACAAATTTGGTCACGTTCAAGTTCGATTTAGAAGAAGTACTCTTAGGTCCTGAACTGATTTGAAGCAAGCCTGGAACAAAATTTCTTGGCGTACACATTGATAACAATCTGAAGTTCGAGTCTCATATTATGACCCTAAAAAAAAGCTGTCCTACGGTTGCTACGTTGTCAATGTAATATCCCGCGAACTTGGAATGTCGGCTTCTTTAACGGCATACTACTCATTCATTGAGTCTCACTTACGGCATGGAATTCCATTCTGGAGTTCTTGCAGTCAGGTTATATTCCAAAGTATATTTGTTCTCCAGAAACGAGCTTTAAAATTAATTTTCAAAGTAAAACCGCGTGAATCTTGTAGGCCGATTTTTTCAAACAACAAATTACTGACGTTATATGGAATTTTCATTCCAGAGAAAGCTTGCTTGATACACAAATACAGGGAAAAATTCACTAACTCCAACTCTAACCGATATATACGTCAGGAAAAAAACTTGCTTTACCACTTCCCCCTTGTACTCTTACGAAACAGTCTTCGATTTACAGAAGCAAGCAGATTTATAATCATATACCGAATCAAATCAGAAAAATTAACGATATGAACGAGGTTTCCGGAAGTCACTTAAAACACTTCGCATGGGGAAATGCTTCTACAATTTGGAGGAATATCTTGCATACGCATTCTAGTCGTTCTATATTCTGTGATATATCTTACATTTTACTTTGGTTATGAGCTCTCTGTAATTATACAATGTTCTATTAGAATTAGTGTTTTCATCTACATGTGATCGTAATGTATTAAAATATCAATGTACATTTTATATTAATTATCATTAGACCACATTGGGATAATTTTGACTTTTTCGACGAAAAATAAAGTTTATCTATCTATCTATCTTTCTATCTATATCAATTGGGAATCGAACAATATCCGGGTTTATACAAAGTTTTTGAGATATTCCTATTCAGTTATGGTAGAAGAGCATAGAGAGTTCGTGGATTAAATGATTTTATACCTATGAAGTAATAACGTTTTTTATCACTTCCTAATAACTTCAATCAGTTCTACATATGATAGTATATATAGTAGAATCCGAAACAGAATTGTTTATAATCAAGATGAGAAAAAACAAATAATAAGGTTTTAAATATGCCGGAGTTGATTATGGATCAAGCCTTTGTACTAATACGGAGCCTGAAAGTTTCAGTAACAGTATTTTTAAAGTAATCGAATATATCATTAAATCGTGTTTAATTTTTTTTTGAAAGAATGATTCAATGACAAAATGGCTTTCGATATATAGAATCAACATAAGATTTAATTTATACACCTATATCCGAAATACATACTCTGTATATTTGTTGATCTTTCGAAAGCAATATAAGTTGATAAAAAGTTAATTGTCTAACAGACTATAACAGGTATGTTCGAATGGGATTATCATGCCCACTCTTTTGTCCTTACCAAATTGTAGCAGTCAGTTATAGAGATAACTATAAAGAGGGTGATATTTCCCTTGGAAAAAATAACTTGAAAACTAATTTGAGCGGCTAACTAAGCTTCCACCCTGTATTCGGTTTTAATTCATACGTGAGTTATACAATTCATGTATTTAACTGATTTCTCAAATTATTCCGACTAAAAATAGGTACATAATCCCGACAAATTTGTGCATTTGCGCACCCCCTGTCGAATTTTCTAGTTATTTCTAGCACAACCGGCAATGTAATAGCCTTCCTGCATGCTTTTTTAGTAGGGATATTTGTACAATTCACTTGAACACGTACTAACCCTACCACTACACCATGTATCTAACAAATCCCTAACAGAGAAACAGGGGAATCCTACCGATCGACTGCGGTCGTAAAATTTCGCAAATTATCGGCACTTGATTGAACAATCTTTCCTCGGTAGTTCGTTATAACCGAGTTTGACTGTATCTTGCCAGTGACTGAAATTATCCATCTAATTTGTTATTGTAGTATATTCATTTGCTATTAGTGAAATCGTTCATGTACTTTGCTAGTGTATGATTCAGTACACGTGGTGAGAGTTTGTATGTATTTCTTATACCTGAGTATTATATAACTCACAAAAAATTACCGCCTCAATCCTAACTAAAAAGTGTAAAATAAAAAAGTTAATATAAATAATGATATTAGATTATTACCGTTTCATAATCCCCACAAAAAAGTAAAAAAAAAGTTAAATGAAAAATGTTAAAACCCGACTACGTAAAAAGTGTACTTTAAAAAAGACGGAAACAAGATGACCAGAAAATATTGTCAGAAAATTATGTTTCAAGAGGCAATAATATATCTTCATTGTTAAATTGAAGAAAATGCCTTTTTTATTTCACAAGTTTTGACAAATTTATTATTCATAACTTAACTTAATTTGGCGCACACTAACAATGTGATATGACTAACTTGTCATTATGACACTGATTACTGCGTACTGAATTCAACTCAACTGAACTCTGAATAATAATGATTAACAATGTGATATCTTCTGTTTTTGGTACCTGGATTATAAAGTAAATTCTCCCCTAAATGCACCGTAGGAACGCAGAGTTCTCAACACTATTATCTTCATGGTTTGTGCAATTAATTAGCCTTTATTTATATGCTCCGTAACTTCAATAATCATATGTATGTATAGGATACGAGTTCATTGCAGACGTTTGAAATTTTTATGGATTTACTACCGCGAAAAAAATTAATTCTGACATTTCTAATGAGACTATATTATGTTATTTATTGGCTTCATATGTGGGTGAGGCTTCCATCTTCATAATTCAATCTTATTCAGTAGATGGTGTCAAATCTCTATCAAGTTTATGATTATTTTCAATTAGTCACCTTCGCGATGGGTTTTTTAATGTTTCTCAACTGTGATGTCACGAAAGCTATATTATACTTTGCCTTCAGACATACACTCCAGTTACAATTTGATTTAACACATCAATTTGAAACTCCTAGATATTCAGTATTATACAGAATCGTCAACCCTTCAGAACCATTCAATACGGTAATCGACGAGGAAAAGTATCAGGGCCCCGTCAGTTTTGTCTATGATACCGTGAGTCTTCTTAAAACAAAATCTAGGAGTTTAAAAAATGAGAGTGAAATGAAAAAAAAATCAAGTGATGGTTTCCGAAAAACAAACTTACGCCAAATATGGAAATCAATCTGAATATCTGTCAATTTCTTTCTGAGCATGCGGCTCACATGATTGCGATCCATTATTTACCTAGGCATAGGAATTCCAGAAATTGAACTGATCAAGTATTTAGTATCATCGTGGATAATATATTCGAAGGGATCACCACTAATAGAATAAGCCTTATATTGTGCATGTTTTGAAGATTTGGGAAGATTTATAGATTCCATCAGCTCAGAGTGATATATACAGAGTCAATGAGTCAACGGTTTCTGAGGTGGACAGGGACAACCCTTTGGATGAGTTAAATAGGATCCAGAAGAGGGCATTGGGAATCATTTTTCAGAAAACATGAGGTATCCTACGGATTTTTGCATCTAACATATTATTGAATAAATTTAAAGAGTATCAACCATCAATTTGAACCATTAGGACTATCAACACGCAACGAGGGTGGAAATCTTGAAATATGTTTCGTTGAAATAAAGACAAAAATGAGCCAACGTAGTCGTTATTGTATAAGTGCGAAGTTATACAATAATTTCGTACTTCAGGTGAAAAATATTCAAATATTCAAAGAATTTGAATTAGGATTGAGTAAACGGATCTTTCGTGTGGATCGATACATATCCTAATACAATGTACTAGGCAGAAATGGAATTCTTTGAAACGACGCTATCAAAAAGGACATTTTTGGAAATTATATTCCCGAGAATCACAGCCCCTGGACTTGATTTCCCGAAATCATCATTTTCATGGAATTATAAGTACACATTTCATAACCATATCCAATCATAGCGGAGAATTCTAATTAATAATTACAAACAAGCCAAAAACAGCTTGCTTTCGGGAACTCTGCCTGTTCATATAAATTCATATGCATCCATTGTACGCATATGTTGATGAATAAACATTATGATTATTATAATCAATAGGAGAACTAATACAATTAGGTTTACCTACAAGTTTGCTAATGGTTGCTGTGATAATTATATAGTCTCAATATTTATCGTTGAATTCAATATAGATGAGTTTCAGTACAATATTTTAAATCACACGTTCTCTATGACTCTCGGATAACAACACCTGTTTTGATTGGAATATATGTTTTGATTTTATGTTATAGAAAATACAATTAATGTGAACAACTAACTAGGGCAAGGTTTAAAACACATTTTAGATATCTTGACATGGTTTTTTGGGTAACTTTCTACAATCTGAAAATGAAAATATAATCAGAAAAATCTATACAAGTGTAGAAAGGGCAATCTAATTAGTTCGCCCCGATAAGTTACTGCGTTCACCAGATTATATTTCTTATAGAAAAGTTATTTAATTAATCAGTAACTTGCCGTATTCTGAATTTGCCAATCGAAAAAATAGTAAGAATTCAAAAGATACTTCTCTTTATAGTTTTCGATTGACATTTCGGGGACTATATCTGCCCCCGTTCTCAAAATCTTCAGAATCTCCTTTTAATTGTTTGAATAATTTGTTTTTTTCTCTTGCAGAGTCTGTTTTCGATTTTTCAAGTGACGGATGTCAATTGAGATCTGCCAAAAAATTTGAGTGTGACGTATTGCTCATTTGATATATGATATAACTCCTCATCATTCTGACACCACTATCTGGAAATGGAAATAGTTTCATAAGGAGATCTCCTAGAAAGTTTTTTTGATAAAACTCTGGAAATCGTGAAAAAAATATTAAAAAATTACATCACTGAAGTCAAGAACAAAACTGGATGTCAGCGCCATCATAGAAACACTCAAACTATGTACAGAAAAAACATATTTCCAATTCAAGAACGAATTTTATCAACATAGAGTTTGGTATGGTGATGGGTTCTCATTTTTTCACCCATTTCAAGTAACATATTCATGGAATTCTTTGGAGAAAACACAATCACTGACATTGAAAACAACAATCCACCAAACAACCAATTAACACAACCAACAGGAGTACTCCCACCACCAACACATTTCACAACCAACATAATACCTTATGTCCCCGGATTATCTGAGGAGATCAAACGGATAGGACGTAGGTATGATGTGACAACATCATTTAGAACAACAAACACACTGAGATCTATACTAACACAAACAAAACAAAAACAAGCCGAAGAGAGTACCAAAAACTGTGTTTACAAGATACTTTGTTCGTGTGGTGATAGTTATATAGGTGAAACGTCAAGACCATCAGAAGTGCGCCAATGTGAACATCAGAGTTACATCAGAAATCGAAAAAACCGGAAAAATTGCAGAACACATCCTCACATCCGATGGCGATCATACGATTGAATGGGATAGGACGAAAATCTTTATGAAAGAACCACATCAAGAGAGGAGAAAATTGAAAGAAACAGCCTGTATTCTTTTTTCCAATAACAACGCTTTTCAACAAATTCTGTTGAAATGGACCATGCACGGTTACCTATATATATATATATATATATATCAACTGAGCAATACGTCACTCTCAAATTTTTAGGTAGATCTCAATTGACATCCGTCATTTGAAAATGCGAAAAAGACTCTGCAAGAGAAAAAAACAGATCATTCAAACAATTGAAGGAGATTCAGAACGGGAGCATATAAAGTCCCCGAAACGTCAATCAAAAACTATATAGAGATCTTTTGAATTTTTACAATTTTTTTTTGATAGGCAAATTTAGAATACGACAAGTTACTGACTAATTGAATCATTTTTCTATAGTAAATATAATTTGGTGAACGCAATAACTTATCGGGGTGAACTAATCAGTTTGCCCTTTCTACACTTGTATAGATTTTCCTGATTATATTTTCAGACTGTGGTTACCAAAAAAATAATTTCAAGAAACGTTGTTCCTCCACAAAAATCACATTCATTCAATACATTTTAGATCATTGCTAGTTCGAATTATGCAATAACTTATAACATATCACATGCGAGATGGAGCTACGGTTTTGTTGTAACCCACTACTCGCCCCTCTAATTGAAAGGATAGATGTCTGAGAAACCGGGCCGTGCTCTATAGTCATTATTCCTCTCATCTCAAATAGACTGACTATCTATCATTTTTAGTTTGCTCGGTAGTAAACAATGCATTTCGTTTCCAGCGTATTGTGGCGGTGGCGATTTGCACGAAACTTGGGCACGGTCCGGTCTAGTGAGCAGATACCCTTATGAATGCTTCTGGGCAAATTTTTTAAACGGTTATATTCAGCTCGCTTTGTTTGTGTCGAATCTAGTAAATGAAATTTTACCCCCTTGCTGTTGACCGATTGATCTGTAATATGGTACACACCTTTAGTTCTGATGACAATACAATTATGTGTATTCAGTATCATTGTAAATCCAAGATAGCCGCCGCCACAAAATGGCGGATTACATATTTTTACAACCCCCTCAATATGGATATCAAATGAAAGGGCTCGACTAGTAGAATACAGTACATCATAAAAAAAATCCAAATCCAAGAAGCCCGGTACAAAATGGCGGATCATAGAGTTCAGACAGTCAATACAACCCCCTCAATACGGATATCACATGAAAGGGCTCGACTTGTTGGATACAGTAAACTATGGAAAAATTCGAAATCCAAGATGGCGTACGCAACAAAATGGCGGATCATAGACTTTAGACAGTCAATACAACCCCCTCAATAATTATAACAAATGAAAGGGCTTGACACCGTCAGTTCGGATTGACTTTGGAAGAAACGGCTACTACCTAATACTAACAATATACTATTTGGAATGAATTTTTATAAAATGTTCGTGAAAGAAGACAATACGGTTACATGTGCGTCTTGGATTTCTACTTTTGAAATATTTTCATTTATTTCAATAATCACGAATTATTGCTTTCGATAGAAGGTGTATAATTCAATGTTATTCAATTCATTTGGCGGTGTTTTCGTCTAACCTCCAATTTACGAGTTTCGATGAATTCATTGGAAGATTCGTTTCTGCTGGTGTTCAACCTTTTCTAGTTCACATAGCATTTCTTGGAATATCAGAGGACATAAAAGTATACAGAAGTACGACCAGTGAAACGAGGAATCGCTGACACGTTCTATCTGACATACACTACCTCGAAGATAGTGTGGAGAAAAATCTAATCTGGGATTCACAAGTGAGTATTTGCTTTCGTTTTTAACCGACGAAACCAAAAAGGAGGAGGTTGTCTAGACGACTCCTATATTTTTTTTTTATGTATGACCACGCATAACTTTTTACTGAGACGTCCGATTTCGATCATTCTTCCCATTTGAATTTGAAAAATGAAATCCACCCCTAAGGGTAGCAAACTGAAGGATATTGATTACTCACCCTCCGAATTCTGGTCCGTTAACCGATTCTATAAGACATAACTTGGTACTGGGTTCTTCGATTTCGATGATTCCATTTTTATTGGATAGGGAATACCTCATAGTTGATCATATTTGGATTTCGAATGGAATTATCCACCTTTACGGGTAGAAAACTAGGGGATCATTGATTTTTCACTTGTGAACATTGGCACACATATGTAGTTGACAATGACAGATCGCTATTGTCATTATTTTTGTTCTCCTACATTCGTCAAAATCGTTATATTTTATGAGATGATGGAATGATATACAAAGTAATGAAATAAACTAACCATAACAACAAAAATAATTAATATTACAACAAATAGTAAAAGTAGATAATCATATTATTCAACTGGTAATAGTTGGAGTGAGGTGGATAAGTAAGTATTTTGAAAGTAATAAAAAAACAAGTGGGTAGTAATTAGTAGATTTCAGCCACAAAAAATTGAAAAATAAAAACTTTTTAACAAAAAATTAAACCGACGAAATACGGAACTGAAAAGTAAAAAATCAAATAAACCTCCTTAGTCTCAATAACTAAGCTCCTGAACTAATGTAAGTAACCAAAAAAGTTATCAGAATGTCACCGCGCAACTCGATGCCATCAATTTACGCCTTACCTTATTCATTTGCTTGTGTGTTTGGCGCCGACTCAAAATTAGTTACTAACATTAGTTTAGGAGCTTCGTTATTGAGACTAAGAAGGTTTATTTAATTTTTTAATTTTCAGTTCCGTATTTCGTCGATTTAATTTTTTGTTAAAAAGTTTTTATATGATTGTAATCAGTAGAAGCTAGTCTCACTTGTGTGTGCCTTCACTGGCTCATATTACTGTGCCGGAAAATATTAAGTTTCATTTGTTTGTCATCCGCAACCTAAGAATCAATCATCTGATTCAGGTGCTATGACAATAGATCTACACTATTGATGGTCATAATATACTCCACATTAGGGGTATTATAACAATGACAACTCCAAAAGATGCAATGGACAACCGCATGAATAATTCTACCAAATATATCTTTATGGGCGTCATTAACAGACACATTTTTATTGTGTTCCTCCAGTGGAACAAATTTTTTCATCGGCGATATATCATCGGTCGTTTTGTTGAATATTATGTTACCACATCCATTACTTTTCCCCATTCCCATTCAAACCCAAAATTGAAATTACAAAGCTAGATTTTGTCATTCATCCATTTCAGTTTGTTCATAGCCAATGACCATTTGCGGTATCAGTTGACGTAAACTCCCAACAAAAATGAACAAATAGAAATTCCCTCTGAATTTCCCGCCCTGTTGATTCCAGTTGTGGTCGCGTAATTTTCAATGAATGGCCTATTTGTCCTGATATTTTCAACAACAAAAACTATCCAAGCGTTTCAGTAATGGATATTTGTATATAACGATGTTAGAACTACTTGATGTGGATTGTCAAAAAATAACTAATTGAAAACCTTTTTGAAGGCAAACTTTTAGTTAAGCCGTATACTAATACTTATAAAAAATAAGTTTAAGTCTTCGCTGACAATGATTTAATTATTTTTTGTTGAATTATTAGGTTTCAAAAAGCTTGTCGCGATAAGTGTTGAAAGTATGTACTAATTAATTTGATTGGGCAGTGATTAGTTGGTAAGTGAAAGCTTGTCGGAGTATTTAATTTTTGCAAAGTATTCAGAAAAGTAAGTAACAATTAATTTCATTGGACAATGATTGATTGGTGAGTAACAACTTGTCGAATAATATATTTCATTACAATTCGCACAACAACAATACCTAACCTCAAAACATACAAACTATCGATAATTGAAAGTATCGATATTTAGCTGAGACAACGAGAAGCCTAAACTCAACTGCCATTCAACAAGGATACCGCTGTGGCGTATGTATCAGTAGCGCACAGTGGCGTTATAAATACAATTATATTTTTTATGATTCCCTTCGTAGCTTTATTATTTTGTGATATAAATTGATGAATTGTGTATTATAAATGAACATCTCTACAATGAAATAGGTGCCGAACAGTAAGTTGTAATTATATCATTTAAACATAAGATCCGCAATTTGCAGATGTTTTTACATCCAACATAGCTATTTTATTTGTTCAGCAATAGTTAATTCACAAAATTTGCCATTCTATTAAGTTAATATCGAAATTTGAAAAAGTAGGTTATGATGTTACACATATGTTTTTTTACAAAAGCCTGGGGCGCTTACATGTTCGGCATTGGCTTTCGCCTAATTAATGTTTTTTCAATAGTCATTTGCAATAGAACGAAAGCTTATGATTCCAAAATCTGGGTTTTTGAAACACTTTGATCACGCTGGCGCAGCATTTTGTAGCCACGGATTTTAATCGACGATGCGATTTCTATGATGTGGGACATATATTTATGGAATTTAAGATAGTTATGATCGGTAAGTTATGATAGATGAAAAAAGTGTTATTATAATTTGTTGATGTTGCAGGATCCGATGTTTCAATACACCAAGACTGAAATTGGGAGTAATTTGGAAAAAAAACGAATTATACACTTACGGTCCTGAATGTGGCACTGCTATTTCAGTACACCGATTTCAATCACGCACTAGCGGCATGCATTTGTTTTGATGCTACTTGTCTTTATTTTGAATGAACTACAGTATTATAGCCTCCTCCCCAGATATTCTCCAGATAGACCCCTGCGAAGCAGAGACAAGATAATTGATATGAACCATCATCAACATGAAAAAACGCTCCATTATTCCTCAACAATGCCCTTCTTCCATTCCGGTATATGAAATTGCCGTTCTTATGAATAACTAGGAGACATCAAGTGAGTACAAAACGTAACCCGACGTGACGACAGAATGAGCGATTCCCTCTTCCCGTGCAGCGAAACCGTTTGTAATTTGTAGACAAACAACAAAACCAGGTGGTAATTTCTAGTCGACAACGTGAAAGCTAGCTGGTTTTCTCATTTCTTTTTGTGTGTAGCGGCCAAGAAAAATTCTCGCTCGACTTTTACCCGAGAGAATCGCTTTTGTTGCCGGATAACATTGTTCTCTTGAACATTATATGTATTCGCGAGTGTAACGTAACATATAAATTAGTTGGGGTTGGCGAGCACATTTCCACATTCAAAGGGCTCGTGTTTTTACCGTATCCACGCATTTAATAAATTAGCATGAACGTTAAGTTCAACAATGCCAGTACTGGAATTCATTTCTATTATATCCTCTCTTGGTTTTATAGATCATTATCAATATATAAGGGATTTCAGGGAAAATAAATAAATGTTCAGAAGGCCCCACACATGCACACATATATCCTGGGAGAAAGTATATTTCTTCTTGGTTCAACGGTCCACAAAGTGGAGAAATCCGATGGCGATGTCAGTCGGAAAGGTAGATATGTTAATTCCACCTTATATTTATATACAGGAAGACCCAGGGGTGATGCAAGCTATCGCAAGGGGGTATTTAAGGGGGAAGGGTAATTATAACCCCCCCCAAAGAAACTGCAAAATGTTCAGATTGTTGATATGGCTTCCACATCTCGAATCAAAACGTCGTGGCCGCTATTATCGCTAGGCATGTTCTCATTAGTCTAGTCAAGTGAATATTAGCAATGGCTCATTCGATTCGGGAAGGCATTCTGAGATAGATATATTTTTTTATTTTTTCCGCCGATAAGAATTTGCAATTTTTTTTTCAAAAACAAAATTTCCAAAAACTATTGATGATAGAGAAAAACTCCCTATTCCCGGAACTCTATCTCAATTATTTATAATTTTAATTCAACGTTGAAATATGCACATAAAATATTTTTTTCTACTATTAAATATGAATTTAAAAAAATATGGTATCATTTGAACACTTGAAAGAATGTTATTTCGCTGGAAATATTTTTTTTTTCATTGTTAATCAAGAAGTTTTTCTGGAACCGCCGATTTTATTAAAAACCAAATTGTTCACAGAATGACTCCATTATTCTTTGCTTCCTGGAGCACATTTTACATGTGTACCCGATAATATGACGCTATAAAATTGTTTAAAAGTTGATTATTATATTAATTATGAATTTATAGAGTTAACAAAATATGAGAAATCGAATAAATATTGTCAATTTTTTTTATTGGTATTTCATATTATTATCAGTTTTATGTCTGACAAAGGCATTTTACAATGTTTGAAATAAATACGTTATTTGTTCATAGAATATTTATAAACAAATATATAAGTTGAATATTTTTCAAAAATTGCTTTTTTGCATTAGGTTGTTGAGAGTATGATTAAAAAATATATAATGTCAATCAAAGTTTGTTTATAACTAATTGTTAAGTAAATAAACAATTACATTATTTATAAAGAAAATCTTAGTAGGTAGAGAATAGCCAATGGTTAATTTGAAAAAAAATCCCAATATATTATTTAAATAAAAAAAAACCTTTCATAAATTATTATATCACAATAAACTCTCAGCAAAATGAAATTTTTTTTGAAAAATAGTCAATTTATCCGTTTGTTTATTCCATAAACAAACTGCGCAATTTTCATAAAACGTTGTAAAATGCCTTTGTCAGTCATAAAACTGATAATAATGTGAAATATAAATTGAAAAAATGACAATATTCACTCGATTTATCATATTTTGTTATCTTTAAAAATTTATAATTAACGAAATAATAAACTTTTGAACAATTTTATAGCGTGATATTATTCAGTAAACATGTAAAATGTGCTCCAGGTGGCAGAAAAATTATGGAGTCATTCTGTGCCCAACTATTCGGTTTTTAATAAAAATGGCGGTTACAAAAAAATCACTTATTACGTTGAAGGACACAGGGAAATCCGAAATTGTTCTCAATGTGATTCAGACATATTTGTATCTTTGTCTTAACATTCATAACTCAAAAAAGTATTCTCCTGAGTATTTTTGGAAAAACATCGCACTAAAATAAAATACTCGTATCGTAATTCCAAAAAATAAAATATTATTCTAATCTTTGGAAAAAAATCGCGTGACACAGCAAATACAAATAAATTAGTTTCTCATGGCAAAAACGACGCCGCGCGGCGTTGTGATGAAATTGGGAACGTCAAATTCTGGCTGGTGGAGATTTAAACCGATATTTTCATATTCTCTTCAGAAATTGATGAGTGTGTCAAATTTTACAACAGCGGCCTACTCGATAATTTTGTTTTTTAAAAAAATCATCAACATTTCTTATTTTGCAACAAATATCGCAATTTGACAAAGTAGACCCCACAAAACCTATTTTGGCAAAAAAGCTCCCAAAAAAATGCCATGCAATGATGCAATAAAACATAGGGTGTTGCATTTGAAAACGTCGAGCTATTGCCATTTGTAATTCGTCATTTTCTAAAAATCGTAGTGGGCGATGAAACATCGACAGTTCGCCTTCATCTCAAAAGATGCGCTAGAGCCTGAGGAATCTACTGGAAAAATATTGATTGCGTTATCTTGGATGGTTATGAAGTTATTCATTTTTCTGTGAGTCTTTTCACACATAAATTGACATAACGGCGAAACAGGACGAGAAATGATTAACTTCTGCGACACGTGATCAGTAAAATGCGGCTTATCGGTAAGCGGTGAGCGGTAAGAATAAAAAACAAAGGAAGTAAGTAAAAAAATAGTTGTCTTCTACAGGAGACCGGACATAAATGAAAAAATATATAAATTTTATTCATTTTTTGAAAGAAAAGGGCAATTTAGATTTGTTCTTCAAACAAGTTCAGTTAATCGTTCAATTTACAGATCTTCATACATCAGTTTAGTAGAAACAGTGATCAGTGATCTAAAAGTGGAAGTGAATATAAAGTAAAAAATGATAGGTAGATACTTATGCAACACTGATATCATCAACAAGTTTGATATATTGCATATTTTCGAAAACAGAAAAATAATATGTATATAATTCCAATCAACATGATGTCCTGCTATTCAAACATCAAATAAACATAAGATGGAATATTTATATATTACCTAATATCTTATATCTGTGATTTCGTGAAACAAGATTGCAAATAATATGATTTTTTAATTACTCTGAGGACAGGAAAAGAAAGCCCGATAATCGCTTTCTAATTTTTTTTTTGTATACGGTACCTTCGTAAAGTACTCAATGAATTCATTTTTAGGCAAACTATCCATTTCTGAAGAATCTCCTGAAACAGATCGATTTTTATTCTCAATTTGCTACATTTATGAGGGAAAATTGAATATACAGGATGATCCACGTTTGACTAATGACGTCCGCGTCAATTATTTCAAATGGAACACCATATACATTATTTAATTTTTGGAATCTCCATGGAAAGCTGATTTGAAGAATATATCACACACAGTGCGTCCGTTATATTCAGTTCTCTCGTAAAGTAGTGGATAAATTCGTAAAAAATTAAAGGAATTTTTTTTTCATTTGGGAATTCTTTCAAATTTAATTATTACATACATAATGATTCGTGTAGGAGAAATGACGTCATCGGTAATTTTTCATTACGGTATGTGAAAAGGTGATTATGAGTATGGGTGAAATGAAAATAAAATTAAAAAACTATTTGAAATATGAAAATACTAAATTTAATAAGAGTTTGAGACTAGCAAAGTGTATACACTCTTGTTTCAAAAGGAAAGTTGAGAAAGAAGTATTTTTCAGTGTATAATTTTTTATTTAATTACAAAGCTTGGTTAAGCTGAGCGCTTTCGGCTATTTGCCATCATCAGAGCTTCAATCTATGACAGAAAAAAGTATTGAAAATTACATTATACAACTCAACAAAATACATATTGTCAAATTGGGGTGAGATTCCATCTCTCAAGAGATACGAAAACATAGTGTACATAATGGATATTACAACATAAAATGAAATAAAAGTAAATACGTGTTCAGCCTTTCGACAACAAACTGAGTTTGGTAGGAAAGAGTGGCTAACTTAACGGTAGCAGTAAAATCAATTATAAATATTAGCCGTATCACGTTAAAATAAAATTACGTAAAATGGCAGATGGTTGACAAAATAGATAAAGACTTGGAATAGAAGTAGTTCAATCCTCTTGAGATTCCCAGAAGTGTTTGAACATGCGTTTGAAATTACGGTTTAGGTGTATCTGTATGTTAGAGCAATTAGTACCATTATTTTTCATTTCGCGTGAAATTTCTAAATCTTCAAGTAGATTCATTCTTTTGAAATTATAATCAGATATATTATGTAATATTCTAGTGTTGGATGTCGGTGAGAAGTTATGATTGTTGAATAGAATATGAAAACCGAAATTTGATTTTTGAGGTCTTGATAGATGTTCTTTTATCCGAAGGTTCAGAGGTCTGATAGTTCGTCCAATATATGTAGTTGGGCAATCAGCACATGTTAACTTATAAATTCCGCTTTTCATTAATATATCAATATGGTCTTTTGTTTTGGAAAAAAGTGAACCTATGGTTTTGACGCATTTGAACGATATTTTGACATTGTCGACTTTGTTCGTGATAATTTTAGCAATGTTATTAGAGACAAGACTTAAGTAAGGTAAAGATCTGTAAATAGGGGAAGAAGATTGGTTATGGATCAGAGGGTCAGCTGAATTCAATCTTGCTCTATATTTTATTTTGTTAATAGTTTTAGGAATGATATCAGGGGAAAAACCATTATAAGCCGCTAATTGTTTGAGGATTTTGACTTCTTCCTCGAAGTTGGTGTTGGACATAGGGATGTTTAGTAATATGTGGGTGTAGCAATAAATATAAGACATTTTTTGTTGTTATGGGTGGTTGGAATTGAAAGGGATGAGATGATCTGTTTGTGTAGGTTTTCGATAAATGGAAAACTCGAGCTTTCCATCGAGCTTTTCTATTTTCAAATCTAATTGTTAGTTTCTATTTCCATGGTGAATTGGATCTTGGGATGTATGCTGTTAATTGAGTGCAGAATGTTCAAGGCATCTAAGGGAGAACCATCTATGAATGATAATATATCATCCACATATCTAAACCAAGAAATAACGTTATGGAGGGTAGGAATGTGTTGGATTTCCAAGTTGTCAAGAAATAGATCAGCTAATAGTGGGGATAATGGGTTGCCCATGGCAAGTCCGTTGGGTTGTCTGTAGAATTTATGGTTGAAAATGAAAGAATCTTGTGATAATAAACAGAATTTCAGTAGGGTAAATAGATTATCAATTTTATCGGTTTCAATCTTGTTTTTCAAAAGGATATTATGAATAATAGGTATAAATTTAATGACAATGATAGCTTCAAACAACGATCAAATTGTGTACCGTTTGCTATCTGACTATTTCCATTACTTGACAGTCATAGCGACCAGAATTTTGTTTTTATTGCTAAATAGTTTTTTTGAAGTAATTTCTTTAAAGAATAGTGTTTATTTGCAAAAAAAATATCACAAAATAAAAAAAATCTCAACCGTTTTCAGCAAAATATAAAATATATACATACATATACATACACATATATAGACAGACATATACACATATATAATAGTAAGTACATTCAAAAAGATAGAGAATATAAATTTCCAATATGGTGGAATATGAAATGACAGATTAAAATTTATAAATATTTCTAACAACACAATTTTAAATATATTGATAATACTAGACATGAATTATAACTTAACATTGACTAATCGTAAATTAGACTTATTAGGGTTGAAGTGCATCTCTGACTATAGTTACAGTTTCGTAAAAAGCAGTGAAGACATTATAAAGTGTAATAGGATTCATATAATTCGAATACAAGTAGGAAAATTTGTCAGTAAGTATTCACTTGACGAAATCGTGCATGAATTCCGAGGTTATGGTTTTCATGTGACATTTCAGGTATTTCCTGAATGTAAGATTTGATCGACTTTCCCGAACTGTCGGTGGTAAAGTGTTATATAATTTTGGACCTAAATAATGGTAACTTTTCTGTCCAATAGATTTATGCTTCCAAGGACATTGAAACGGAATTAGTTTTCTGGTATTATAGGAATGGGTGAGCTTCACAAGCTCATTTTTGTTCTTGTGCTGTCTGATATTACTGTTTTTATAATATAGGTCAAGCACATCTGATTCAGCATACAAACGATCACTTGGATCTCTTGAATTTTTTGATTGAATTATTTTGAGAAAGCGTCTTTGGATAACCTCAAGTGGCCGAAGATGATTTTTAGATGATCCTCCCCATCCCAGTAGACCGTATGTAAAGTGACTTTCAACTAGGCTGTGATAAATAGTTTTTTTGTGTTTGAGCTCAAGAATATCGTTTAATTGCCGGAATTTATATGGAACAAAACGCAATTTCTTCACAACGAAGTTGATGTGGTGATCCCATAACATATCTTATCGTTTGTCGATACATTATTGAGTAGTAACTTTGTCATTTCATGGAAAATTATAAAATTGAATGAACGTGAAAGAATTGAAATTCTTTGCATGATAGGATTTGGAGATACAATGCGCATCCAAAGAAAAATTATTTAATGCAACTCATCCTCTTCGGCAACCTATTAACCAAAGCGTGATGAGCAAAGTTGAGTCAAAATACTGTCAATTTGGGCATGTCCCTGAACTTCCTAAATCTGATCGACCCTCACCACCAGAAGACGATCAGCTCAATGTTGTGTTGGCAGTGCATGAAAATCATCACACAACACTCAACCAATTGGCGTCTGATTTCAATTTGGCAGCGTCCACAAAATTCTGAGAAAAGCAAAGCACCATCCTTATAAGGTACGCATCATCCATGAGCTGAATTAAGACGAGTTTGATCGGCGAAATCAATTCTGCGAACAACTGCAACAGCTATGCAATAATAATAATAATTTTGTAAAAAATATATTTTTTTCTGACGAGGCTACGTTTGTTTTGAGCGGCCACGTCAATAGGCAAAATTGCCGTTATTGGGCTACCGAAAATGGATGATGGAGTATCACACTCAAAATCCACAGAAAGTGAATGTATGGTGTGACATAGTCAACGAAAGAATTCTGGGTCCCTATTTCTTTGACGTGAACCTGACTGGTGCAATATATTTGGATTTTCTTCAACTCGATATTATTCCTGCACTAATAGCTTTGTATCCAGATCTAGAGGAACCTGATCTTCCGAGAACTGATTTATTCTTCCAACAAGATGGTGCATCTCCCCATTATGCAGCAGCTGTCTGCGACTATTTAGATGTGGTGTTTCAGAATCGTTGGATAGGGAGATTGAGTGGCCAGCTAGATCTCCAGATTTGATACCTCTTGAATACTTCTTGTGGGGATACTTGAAGAGTAAAGTGTATGTTGATAGGCCAGAGAATTTAGAAGATTTAAAAACAAGAATTCGTCACGAAATACCTGTATACCTCCTGACGTTAATGACAATGTTAAAAAAAAAACTATTCATCGTCTTGGCTACTGTCAGCTAGCAAACGGTGCAAAATTTCAATATTTAATTTGATCGTCGTTTGAAGCTATCATTGCCATCGAATTAAGTATTTTCATATTTCTAAATGGTTTTTCTTATTTTATTTTCATTACACCCATACCCATAATCACCTTTTCACATTCCGTAATGGAAAATGGAGTAACCATTAAAAAAAAAAAACTATGACGTCATTACT
Source organism: Gonioctena quinquepunctata (assembly GCA_018342105.1). Taxonomy (NCBI): domain Eukaryota; kingdom Metazoa; phylum Arthropoda; class Insecta; order Coleoptera; family Chrysomelidae; genus Gonioctena; species Gonioctena quinquepunctata. The sequence goes on along the minus strand of JAFIRS010001462.1, from coordinate 31,322 downwards.
CCTACACGAATCATTCGGTATGTATTAATTAAATTTGAAAGAATGCACAAATAAAAACAAAATTCGACTGCCTCGAGTATTCTTTCCAAAAATTATTATTTTAATTTTTTACGAATGTATCTACTACTGTAAGAGATCATTAAATTTAACGAACGCACTGTTTACAAACCCTATGTGTGATATATTTTTGAAATCAGCTTTCCATGGAGATTCCAAACATTGAAAATTCCATTTGAAAAAATTGTCGCGGACGTCATTAGTCAAACGTGGATCATCATGTATATTTATTTTCCCTTGAAAATGTGGAAAATTGAGATTAAAAATCGACCTATTTCAGGAGATTCTTCAGAAATGGATAGGTTGGCTAAAAATGAGTGTATTCAGTACTTTACGAAAGCACTGTATTTCTTTTTGACCTATGAAATAGTTTTTATGTTATATTTATTCGAGAATAGAGTTTTGTCACTTTTTCAGGATTGCCGATATTTCAAAACATTGCAAAATAACCTTTATCTATATTATATTTTATGTATTTACTACTATTTACTCATTATAGAATGTGGGTTAACCAGTACTCGAATCCAAACACACCTTCGAGTAGCAGCTCTGAGTTTTTTTTATAGAAGAACGAAAGTGCTCAGACGCACTATCATTGAATAGAAACTACGTTTCCATTTTATCCACACAATTTGAGAAAAAACTTCAGGAATACATAGGTACGCTTATACAGGTTGGTCTATCATTTGTTCTGTATGCATTTTTGCACATAATGCTACGGAACAATGGATCGGCGTATACAATGGGGATATACCAATATTTATGTTGGCGGTTTCACGTTCCAACTGGTGCGATATGTTTTCCATTTGTTCGAAGAATGGAACAATGTATCGGTAGACCACATCCTAGCACATTGGTACGCCGCAATCGAATCCGTTATTATCGGATATTTTGTTAGGAATACGTGGAGTAAGTAAGGAATATTTTTGTTCCATTTCAGGGTGACATGGCTCATTGAAAATAAAAACAAGGAACACGTGGAACTCAGTACACGAGATAGAAATGAAACTTGTTAGGCGATCTTAACCTAGATATATATACAGTGCGTTCATAAAGTGTGGAACCGCACGATTAATTATTTTCGGAGGTAAAGCTCGAACATATCGATTTTTAATTTTAGTTTTCTACTTTTTTTTAACAAAAAATATGTTTTACCCCCACTACCTTACGAGACATGACGTCATCGATAATTTTTTTAAATGGAAATGGTATATTTTTATATCAAAATTTAAAAGCCCTAATTTTTCTGAGTTCAACTATACCACATACGTCATATGTAACATTTTTGGTTACAGTATACTGAGTATAAAGAAAACAGGTGCTCATATTTCTGTCATTATTTATTTAGCAACGAAAATATTGAAAGTAGTCAGTACATAGTAAAAATAAACAAATAACACATTCACAACAAATGCTCGGATTAAACTCCTTGGGTTGGGGATATTATCGAACAATATATGATGAATTCTTGTGTAACGTTTGACAACATCGACAATTGACAATTCGTTGAATTTCTGTTCGAATTCTCTCTTTAAGGTCTTTCAAATTGGTAGGTCGGTTTATGTATACTTCACTTGTGACAAAAAATCCATAGGAGTTAAATCTGGGAACCTAGCAGGACATTCAATATGAGCGCATCGTCCAATCCGGGGATTGGAATCTCTTACCACTAGAGCATACTGTGGACCAAATACTAGAATCTATTTGACCAGGATGATTAATGTGTAAATGGAAATGTTGCAGTTAAACATGGAAATTCATTAAATTTGTGCAATATTTTGCTTAATGTCGATTTGCTCATTGGTTCTCGATCAGAAAACTTTTTGCATTAAAGATGTCGCATACTTCTCTTACGATCGCCGTAACCTGAGATCATCAAAACTTCCATTCGCTGTTTTTCTGACAGTACCTATATCGTAATTTCAAGTGATTTCTTTTAGGGTAATATTTATCAGAAAGATTATAAATCGATATGCTAAATAACAAATCAATTCAATAACAACAACTTATTGTCTAGTTGCTAAGGGCTTTCAGATGTTTCCATAGCCTACTTGAGGCTTGGAAATATACTCGAACTAACTACTGAGTAATTTTCAGGTATTCATTGCAAAATGAATGATGAAATAAATATTAGGAAATATGAGCACCTGTTTCCTTTAAACTCAGTATAGTGTAACTTAAAATATTACATATAACGTATGTGGTATGTTTGAACTCAGAAAAATATGGGCTTCCAATATTTGATATAAAAATATACCCTTTCTATTAAAACAAAATCGATGACGTCATATCGTGTAAGGTAGTGAAGTTAAAAATAAATTTTTCGTTAAAAACAAGATAAAACTAAAATTAAAAATCGACCTGTCCGAGCTTCCTCCGAAAATAATTAACTCGTGACATAATGGAGCGTTTTCACACTTTATAACGCACTGTATATATATATATATATATATATATATATATATATATATATATATATATATACACTGTGTCCGTAAAGTATGGAACAAATTTATTTTTAGCTAAACAGGTCATTTTAAGAAATAATCCTGAAACACGTCGATTTTTTATGTTAATTTACCGTATTTCAAAATAATAATCTGATATACAGGGTGAATTACGTTCGGGTAATGACGTCACCGTCATTTTTTTTAAATGGAACACCCCCATTTTGTCTCAATTTTCGGATTACTCTAGCTGAGCTGATTCCAAAAATGTATCACATGTTGATTCCAATTGGTACAGGGTGGACAAAAATACAATAGTTTTGTGTGTGCTCATAAAGTAACGCGTAACATTCTTTATTAGGTAAATTAACAATATTATCAAAAATACTTATTGTCTAGCGGCAATTGGTTTAAATGTAACACCCCGTAGTTTGCTACATGTTTAGAGTAATAAAAATGAGCTGTTTCCAAACATGTTTGGTACTTGTGGTCTAGCAGACAGAATATGACAAAAAATATTTCTTATCTATTTATAAAAAACATAGTCGTCTACTTTTTTGGGAAATGTCATTATTTGTTTAGTAATTTATTGATGTTCAGTGACAGTTTAGTACTACAATATTTTTGGTATTCGTGAATATTCGAATGATTGCTTAGATTTAATTGGAAGTAGAAATGGAGTTAAGTGTAAAACAAAGAATTGAAATACTTATATATATATATATATATATATATATATATATATATATATATATATATATATATATATATATATATGAGGGGATATATGAGGGGATATTTTCGTGACTGTTCGATAATTGATGTAGAAATTAGTGGGAAGCAGTCAATGGTAGACCAATTAATACGATTTCTTCGTTTTTATGTCGAGCTTTCGAAAATTTATATTTTCTTCTTCAAGACGTAACTAAAAGTTAATACATGATTATATGATGGTATTACATAATTAGATACTTACTAACATGAAATTCAGAAAAAATAATACACAAAAAGAAACATCTGTGTTACAATTTAAAATGACAAGAGAAATTATGATTACTCAGTCACATGTCTAAATTATATAATATGAGGGGATATTTTCGTGACTGTTCGATAATTTATGTAGAAATTAGTGGAAAGCAGTCAATGGTAGACCAATTAATACGATTTCTTCGTTTTTATGTCGAGCTTTCGAAAATTTTCATTTTCTTCTTCAAGACGTAACTAAAAGTTAATACATGATTATATGATGGTATTACATAATTAGAGGATACTTACTAACATGAAATTCAGAAAAAATAATACACAAAAAGAAACATCTGTGTTACAATTTAAAATGACAAGAGAAATTATGATTACTCAGTCACATGTCTAAATAATCGAAATACCAAATGAATGAGATACAGAGTGAGAATATAAAAATGTGAAAGTATGTATAAATATAAAAAATAATCATTTCAAAGAGGATTAGGTGTGATATTTTCTTTATGTTTTTTTAATAGGTATGTATATATTGTACTGAGGTCATTAATATATGTTCTTCTATTCATTGTTTTTGTCATTGTTGTTTATATGAACCATTTCAAGAAAGAGACGCTTATTGAGATTTTGTTCATTATCGAGAATTTTGGCATTAATATAGTCAATTACATGATCTTTATCTATTACATGTTCAGCAAGGCAACAAGATCTCACATTTCTTCTACAGTCACTTTTATGAGAGGTTATTCTATCTTTGAGCATTCTACTTGTCTGACCAATGTATACTTCATCACAGCTGCTGCAAGGAATTTCATAAATTATATTTGATTAACTTTTTATTGGTATAGTAGAGTTTTTATTTTTGAATATATTTGTGATATAGTTTTCAAACTGGTTTTAGCTATTTTGACATTGTCTTCATTTTTGAACAATTGTATAACAATTGTGTCAAATTATCCATATGTGATAAAGATTTATAAATTGCAATTTGATCAGTTCTTGGTGATTGGTTTGAATTTAAAATAGAAGCAGATATGTATTTTCTAAAAGAATGTTTTGAAGTTATTTCAGACACTCATCTCTCAAGGATGGATGAGTGACCTTAACAACTCTATTTTTGAGGTTATTAATTAAATTGAGTTTGATTTTCACGGGATGGTGTGAGTGAAAATTTAAGAAACGATTACTATTTATTGGTTTTCTGTACCATCTAGTAATGATTTTGTTGTCGATGGTTCTGATTAGTTTCAAATCAAGGAATATATATATATATTTAATTTATACCGGCTGTCAATGTATTCTTTGCACAAGCCCAGGATCCCAGCCAGAGTTCCGAGTTTGAGAGATCCAGTATGGCAGCGGTGTTAAATTCCAGAATGGGATTTTTTTTCAATATTCCATATTTTCCCATCACTTCCACTTCTACCGGAAACTTGAGAATTTCAAATGGAACACCCCGTGTATTTTTACATTCTTGGATGCTCGAGACGATTCTATGATCACATAGTTTTGAGAGGAAAATTGGAATATTTGATGTTTCAGAAGCATTTTAATTTTTGCATTTAGAGTGCATTGCATCCACTTTATCCAATTTTTTTCAAATGATATCTTTTGGACACACATTCCTTAGATTCTAATTCATACGACGAACCCTTTGGTGATTTCGAATCGGAAATCGGATGGATAACAATCCTTATACACTCATAATTTGTCGAATAATTATGAAGAAATTAATTGGGGTATATCGCTCATTGAGTATTCTGTGGATACAAAATTCAATGACACCGAATTAAAAAATATCAACATTCATATAACAAAAGTTTATAATCCGTTCCAACAAAAAAAAAACTACCCATAATACCAGGATTAGTTGAACGAAATTAAATGTTCGACGTGCATTCCGGCAACTTCCTGACGTTTTCTGACTCCATCAACATAGCAGGATTTATGCTAGCAAACACTTCACGAATGCGATTTGGTGAAATTTCAAGTATTTGTGGCGGAAACACTCGTTCTTTCGCATAATCCAACACAAAAACTCTGAAATATTGAGATCAGCTGATCAGGCAGGCCAACATACAGAAATAAGGCGGCGGTTACATTAGATGCGAATTTGAACGTAAAATTGGTCGTTCGAATTTGTAATAGTCGTCAGAAAAAAATAAATGCATATACTGCCTGCCATGTTTGTGGTTGGTTTGCATACGACCATTTATTGCGAGTTCGTATGAATTTCAAATACGACCATAATATTTAGTGTTTTTTGTCAGTATGAATGGAAGTTGTTTTGCACCCGTTAAGAAAATGGACTGCGAAAAGTCCAGGAAAGAAGGTCTTTATGGGATTAGAAAAACAAGTAGTATCATAACACATAGTTAAATACAATATTATGGGAAAAAGTGTCAAATCAGATGAAATTAGGAGGTAGGTATTTCCATTTTGATAGTGTATTAACTATAAACATTATCGAAAATTTGAGGATCTAAAACAATGACACTCAATATTCTCTGAAATATTGTCATATGTCGATTGTGTCATTCTGGTATACTCAAAAAAAATATATATTTTTTTCTTCTCTCTTCAAATCATTATATTCATCATTTATTGTCATCCCAAGAAACTATTACAGATTATAATATAGGGATAGTCACAAATACAAATGAAAATTCAATTTATTGAATAATCTGAGCTAAAAATAATGAAATGGTTGAATTCAAAAAACGTAATATAATATGATGAAATATTCATTCATTTCTGGATAAAAATAGTCATCAACCCAGACACTTTTCGTTTTTTCCAATAATAGATAGGTCAGCAATGGGAATGTTTCAAGAAAACGAAAATATCTGTGACAAAATTCATGATCACTATTGAAGTACAAATTGCCAACTGCATTCGTACGTAATGAAATCATCCAATATAACCACATTCATCTATAAATGTGTACCATTTGGTTTGTGAGAATTCGTACGACCAAAATTATTCGGTTCAGTAAATAGTTCATGACTCGGATGGTAATATCAGAAACAGCAGATGGAGTCCATTTACAATTCTTTGATATCATTCTGGAGGAATTCTTACACCAACACATCTGCCAAAGGACAGGGCACAAAACCCTATGAAAGTGGCTTTCAAGAAATTTTGATAATTCTTTGATATTTTGTTTGGTTCAAGATCCTACACAATTTTGGCAAGTTAAAAGACGATCGTATGATCGGGAGCGCCGCTAGACGGCGGCAAAGTTAATAATTCAAGATGCATTGCTATGGTATTTTCCATAGAAAAAATCAAGATTTCTTTGATTGCGATTCATTTTGATGGAAAAATCTTATCAAATCAAAGGTCAGTAATATTCAAAAGTTTACAGTGACTACCAAAACTCAATAGTTTGAGTAATTACAAGTAGACAAGGGGATGAAATAATAAAAACAGTTCGAAATCAAAACACTCAAATCAATAACATGACTTACGTATTGCAATAACATGAATGAAAATACAACAGACTGGTCACTCGTTCACAGAGTTTCTGAAGCATACCGCTGATAATTGGAAAATCGGAAAGCACTTGTGGAAGAAAGTGAAACTGCTCATTCTGGAAATATATGCATTTCTTCTCGAAATTGACAAGATTTGAAAGTGATCAGAAGTGGAAAAATTCATTCGTATGCATAAGCATGAGCTACAAAAAAAGTTATAACCGTTATTATACCAACATCGAAAATAATATTTGAAAATAGAAAACCCAACTTGAAAACCTGTGCTTCTCTCCAGAAGAGTAGCTTAACTATCGACAATATATTAATAACGATGAAGAAAAATGTTTTTTCATTTGGGTATATGAAATGGAATCTATTACTTAAACTATTTGAGGCATCGGCTCATGCCTATTTGCAGCATCAAATATGGACTGCAGTAAATGTGTTGGTGGATACTTTATGCGCTCTTTATGTCTAGAATATCCCAGGTACCATAAAGCACTTGAAGTAATATCCACTCGTGGGATTTTTATTCCCATTATTGAATTCAATGAACAAGTAATGTTCCACAACATTTCTGAATCTGGAAAAAATTCGGATCCTGATAATATTTACCTGTTCTCTCAAAGTATCAATTTGAATTTCATTTTGATTTTTCTCTGTTGAATATCTCAGATATATGAATGAATAAGGTGCTGATTTGAGTTGATATGTACCCACAGTCAAGTCTCTCAAGTATTTCATTGTTAAATGTGGGAATTCTAGAACATGATTTTCATCCAGGCGATTCCACTGGCCATTTCTTCGTCGCATATGATCATTGTCAACTCGTATTTGGAGATTGTTGACTTGATTTGATTTCTCTATAAGCCGTATCGCAAACTGTTCATCCATCCCAGCCATTTCTATAGTTGGGTGGTATTTATTTATAATAGCTCCGCATATGGCAAAGAACTTGAACATTAATTTAAAATGTCCATTTCTACTCTCCACTATCCATCGCGTTTTTGTCACTAGACGACTATGATTTGCTTCTTCCGTTGCTAGCTGATTTTGGCCTGGTAGCAAAAAACTGGGCATTTTATGAGATATACCTAAAAAATATTCTGTTAATAAACATCCATAATGTTGACGGTTGGAAGTGAAAATATACCCAAGCCTTCCAATAGTTGAACAGCGTCTCTGTAACCTCAATCGACAACAAATATATCGCCCTCTTGAAACCACGCCCTTAAACCATCCATATCCCGCTCAAACTCATTACGTAAAATTCATGCATCATTGTTTCGAGAATCGGCAGAACACGGTCCTTGAATTTCTAAGATAAAGCCATCGGGAGCTACGATTATAGATGGTTTAAGGAGATGGCGTCCCTTATGGGATGAGAATGATTGTCGCAGCTTTTAGGGATATAGCATTATGTTCCATCAATATATACTATCGCTTTGCGTTGTTCTGGTTCATTGTGGTATAACCGATTAGCTAAAATATATGATGAGCGATAAAATCATCCCTATCGATTGAACCAAACCCAATATTCTCCGGGGCGAATCTCTATAAGAAGGACTACCGTACATTGTTCACACCCATGCTAACTGCTTGCCTTGAAGTGTACTCGAACAGAAGTCGAAGAAAGTTATCAGATAGACCTTGCTTGAGCTTGCATAAAAATGTTAATAGATCCTTCCTGCTTATGTAACTCAAATAACCATTGGTAAGAGTAATTGGGGTACAATAATCGTAAAGTCTTTCAAAATAGTTCTTAGATAGGGATGTCGTAGTTTTCAATTCTTCATGGGTGGAACTGTCGTCATCAGAAAACTTTCACTCCATTTTTTCCAGCTTGAAGAAGTTCGCATATTTCCGTACCCTTTAGATTCGATGGCTCATTAACAAATTCGAGTCCTGTTATAAGTTGCCTTAGGAGACGACCATTTTCGTCAAAATGTACTCTACAACTACATGTACCGAACGGAACAAAAATATTTCGCACAATAAAAATATGTACTCTAGCTGTCAATGGTAATCTCACTATGCTTTCATATTCATTACATATCAAGCATATTCGGGTAGCGGTTTGTTTCAAATAATTGATTCTTAGGCAATCTGGATCATTTTCTGTTTTCATAATTTCATCTTGAATTGATGTGAAACAATTCAGACATACCCCGAGTATTATTGTTAATTCCTTCCTCTTGTCTATCACAGAGCGACTACGAGTAATGGCTATGATTCTTTTTTCTTCATCTTCCTCCCGGTCAATTCTTTTCTATTGTTGTAAGCACTAGGAATATCACATACGTAACACCTATGAGCATATGCCATTATTTGGGATTCTCTAAGAAGAAAATGATTATCATATCATGTCAAACAAAATGAATAAATGAAATATTCATCAACATACACAGCCTCCTTCGAAAAACGCTAGAAATATTGAGCAGTTTGAAATACCCTAAACCTAACTCTGAATCTACTGTTATTTACTTAGACTGTATTTCATACTGTACATTATAAATTAATACTATAGTTTGCCATGCGGCTTCTATATAAAGATCAAAGCAAGTCAACTATGAAGTGACTCGACTGTGGATACATATGAACTCAAACCAGCACATTAGTAGTTCTAATATAGTAGAGAGAAAATCAGAATGAAATTGAAAGGTATTCATTAAGAGAACTGGAGAGTATTATTAGGCTCGATTTTTTCCAGATTCAGAAATGCAGTGAAACATTACCTCTTCATTGAATTCAATAACGGGAATGAAAATACCACAAGTCGGTACATGCGCTCATATACCAAGTGCTTTATGGTAAGTGCCCAGGATATTCCAGACACTAAGAGCGTATAAAGTATACACCAACGCATTTATTGTAGTATATATTTGAGGCTGCAAATAGGGACGAGTCGATGCCCCAAATAGTTTAAGTAATAGACTCCATTCATATACCTAATTACAAAAATATTTTTTTATCGTTATCAAAATATTGTCGATAGTTGAGCTACTCTTGTGGAGAGGAACACAGGTTTTCAAGTTGGGTTTTTCATTTTCAATTTTTTTTTTCGATGTTGGGCACTTTGTGTAATAATGCATATGATTTTTTTTGTAACTCATGCTTATGCATACGAGTGCATTTTTTCACTTCTAATCATTTTCAAATCTTGTCAATTTCGAGAAGAAATGCATATATTTCCAGAATGAGCAGTTTAATATTCTTCCACGAGTGACTTTCCAATTTTCCAATTATCAGTGGTATGCTTCGGGAACTCTGTAAAGGAGTTATCAGTCTGTTGTATTTTCATGTTATTGCAATACGTAAGTTATGTTATTGATTTGAGTGTTTTGATTCCGAACTTTCTTTATTATTTCATACCCTTCTCTACTTGTAATTACTCAAACTATTGAGTTTTGGTATTCACTCTACACTTTTGAATAATACTGACCTTTGATTTGATAAGACTTTTGGATTAAAATGTATCGTAATCAAATAAATCTTGTTTTTTCTATGGAAATTACCATACAAATGCATTTTGAATTATTCAACTTTGCCGCCCTCTAGCGGCTCTCCTAATCATACGATCCTCTTATAACTTGCCAAAATTGTGTAGGGTCCTGAACCAAACAAAATATAAAAAAATTATCAAAATTTGCTGAAAGCCATTTTTATTGGATCTTTGGATCTCATACCCTCGGAGGAAACTCTGGAAACCATCAATGGTTTTTCTGAAGAATACGTTAATCCCGGTATAAGGATTATTTCATAGGCCCCTCCGCTCTCCATAGAACATTGGAAGGGGAGAGTTTCTTGAACTCCTTTCGAAATGAAAAGCCATTGAAGAAAGTTCTGTCTTTAAATGAGGTTTGTGCACGATGGTGCTTCCCCCTCCATTTTCCTGGAACAGTAAGGGGATTGGACGTTCAGGGCCGGTTGTCTGGTATGCCTGATTACCGGATTTTAACTCACTGCATTTTTTATGGGGTCATCGCTAGAGCTATGTTTATACTAATCCCTTATGAAATGATCATATTCTTCCTCAAAGATTTATGCAAGAACGTTAAATTATTACCCAAAATAAAGGAAGTTTGATCATATACTCTAGTTCTATATACTCCGAATCAATATGTTTTCAATGAACTGAGGAATTTCGACCAACTGAATACAAAAAACTTTCCAACAACACATACGGTGCGTCTCAAGAGTCCCCTCCCTCCCTCTTATTTTTGGAACGATTATACATAAACAAGTGAAATTTGGATACTGAATATTAAAGGTTGTAAACTTTCCTACTAGTGATGATAGAAGACGAAATCGTCAAAGATGACGTCACAAGGCCATTCTGACCAATAATTTTAAATGGAACCCTACGACAAGCGACACCTCTTTTGAAAGGTATCGAAAAAACCTATTCAATGATACTAATTTAGTTTGTGTTTATGGCAGTTTTGGCAACTCGCTTTTGAAAAACGCAAAGCTGTGATGAATTGAATCAGTTGATACTAAAATTCAAAATTCAAGCTCCGCCTCTGGATAGTTGTCAAATGAGCTGACGTTTTTGTTGGTCTCCCTAATTCGACGTTTTTGTAATTGTCCAAGTTTTTGTACATTTGATAATTTGTGTATTGTTGATCGAACGTTTAACTGTTTTAGCAGCTTTTGGTACTTTTAATATTTTTGTACATTTTAATAATTTGTTGAACTGTTGTGAGCCGAACGTTCAAGTGCTTCAAGAAGCGAAATGGTACGTGCTTTAGGTGATAAAGTAGCAGCGATCCTAATGCTTGGTGAAACTGGACAAAATATTCATGCAGCAGAACGCATTTTTAATGAGAGGTTTCCCGATCGCCCCGTTTCGAGGACTTAGTTAAGGGAGCTTCTTCGTAAGTTTGAAACAACGGGTAGTATTGATGATGCGAAACGATCTGGCAGACCACAAATTTCTGATGAGAAAAAAATTTATATGCTGGCAGAAGTAATAGTTAATCCCACTTCTTCAACAACTCACGTTGCATCTACCTGTTAAGTCAGTCGAAGTACAGTACACAGGGTGTTGAAAAAAAAACAAATTTCATCCATACAAATTAAAAATGGTTCATCAACTCTCAGACGACGACCCAGACCGGAGACTAGAATTTTGTGAAAATATGGAAACTTAAATTAACCAACAGCCAGACTATGTCAAAACAATTTATTTTAGTGACGAAAGTACTTTATATCTAAATGGAAATGTAAATACACAGAATGTGAGGTACTGGAGTGACGCAAATCCTCCCCTGTTTCGTGAAACACATACCCAATTTCCCCAGAAGGTGAATGTTTGGGCAGGTATCCTGGGAAACCACATCGTTGGGCCTCTTTTTTTGAATACCAATTCAACTGGTGAGGTTTATCTGGAGCTGTTGCAAAACGCAATAGAACCGTTAATCCTTGAAATTTTGGAAGATAATCCAGATGAATTCGGCAATTTGGAAATAACATTCCAACAGGATGGTGCTCCTCCACACTATTACGGTGCAGTAGGACGGTATTTGGATGAGGAGTATCGTGGTAGATGGATTGGACGACGAGGTTCAACGAAATAGCCAGCTCGATCACCGGACCTCACACCTTTGGATTTTTTTCTGTGGGGGTACCTTGAATCGAAGGTTTACGCCACTGAACCCGACAATATTGACGTTTTAAAACAACGTATTGTTGCAGAATGTGAGGCTGTTTCCGCAGACACATTTGCAAAAGTACGAGAAGAATTTAAAAATAGGATATTTCACTGTATGGAAGTGAATGGAGGTCACTCTGAGCAATTTCTTCAAGTAGATACTGATTCTTAAATCTGTAATTAATATCATACTGAATGGAATTTAAATCGGATCCCACTATAAAAGGTAAGGTCCCCGTGATCTTAACTCGTACAAGTTACAAGTTTTCATTAACTTCTCAGGGTTGGTCAAACAACTGAGGAAGCGGTTAAAAACAATTTTACAATTTTTTTGCTAATGAGCCATTAAAACTGCCATAAACACAAACAAAATTAGTAACATTGAATAGGTTTTTTCGATGCCTTTTAAAAGAGGTGTCGCTCGCCGTAGGGTTCCATTTAAAATTATTGGTCACAATGGCCTTGTGACGTCATCTTTGACGATATCGTCATCTATCATCACTAGTAGGGACGTTTACAACCTTTAATATTCAGTTTCCAAATTTCACTTGTTTATGTATAATCGTTCCAAAAATAAGAGGGGGGGAGGGGACTTTCGAGAAGCACTGTATATCCACTGAAAATCCTTTTCGACATATCCTCGTATCCATATTTTCAACATAACTTATCTATGATTCAGATGTTATCAACTGAATATTTGATGACTTTGTAATAAATAAAGTGTTCTTTAGTGGAAAAACTTGAAATTAAAAAGGAGTGAATCCAAAAAAAAAATATAGTGAAAGTGTTTGTTTAAAATTGTTGGGCGACTCAGGAATGTTTCAAAATTTCATTGTCTGTGCCGCGTCCCAATTTTTATCTTAAAAGGACTTATCGGTGTCATGTTTCTCCATCAGCGATTGGAATTGAAAATCAGTTTTCTGCTCCATTGGTGGCTTTCAGTTGTAACAAATTCTGTAACAAATGTCTTCGAAATGTATCTACTTTTTTGTTATTGGATGAAAACTATTTTCTTTCAACGACTTCAACGCCCTATATCTTGAAAAAAAAAACATTTTAGGGCATATATTTATATGATATCATCCGTCATTCGTTATTTCCTATATAAATTGTATGACTATGAATTCTGTGAGAGTATCAATTTTTCAAATCTTATTTCAAAATATATTCAACACGGTGCATTAAAACAATATATGGTTTCGATTTTGGCGCCATCTCGAAGTTCCCAGTTAACAATTATGTAGCACTCAGAATTCCGAGTAATGCGCCATCAACTAATTAGTATACATGGACAAACTTCTGGAACAGTTTCCTCGAACACATCCACTTCAAGATATATATTGATGACATATTCTCGGAGGACTCATATGCCTTACGCAGACTCATATTAATCACAGACTTCGATATCGTCTGTGAGTTGTGAAGTTCGTATGATTATGGTCTTGTAAAGCCATTACATCTAGAAGTTATCAGAGAAGCGAGAAAGTCGCTGGAGGTATCTGGTTAAGCCAACCGAATCTCTATAATAGTTCGTTCCAATATCAATTAGGGACGAGAGAAACTTGAATTAGATACCAGCGTCTGAACAATTATATCGTCGACATCCCCAATATACGTGCGAGAACCGTATGTACATACATACATACATACATCCCAAACTCGATGGCCTATTAGACATTTCTGGAAAACGGGACATAGGATTATTTGGAAAATTTGGTTTCTTAGGTACTTAGTTTTGATCTATCTATTTTAAATATTTTCAGCGCTGCGACGTTGCCGCTTATATTGAAAAGTAGCAACAACTTTGATATTTCAAATAGGACACTCTATATATTATTACATTTCTCGCTTTGCTATTGCTTTTAGATTATTTTTGTATGATACTTCCCTATTGCTATCTCCAGTGAAATTCTGGATGTAGTTTGACAATGTCCTGGGTATTAGTTGTGTCTAGGGAAATTCTTTCTCCATTATACAGGGTCGTTTAAAATTTGTGATTATACCGATACATACAAAAGTGGTGAAAAGTGCATTTTTTCAAATGGAACATCCTGTATATTATCAAAAATCCTGAAAGACAATTGAAGTTTCTTTCAAATGATGTTTCATGTTCCTTTACCTAAATAGTCAAAATTACCGCATATGAATAGAAAAAAATTCAGAAGAATTGAACGGAATTATGCTGTGTTTGGGAATGTTGAAGCACCAAGAAATCAAATCAAGCCTATAACTGGAGACGAAGTAAATGAAATTAACGTCTTGGGGTATTTCCACGCCTACCCTCATGTATCATGAAGAAGAGCCGCTGTGGATTTAGGTATGACCCGCACTTCAACATGGAGAATTTTAAAGAAACATAAAATGCAGGATTATAAATTCATCAAAGCTCATGCCCTACATAGAGGTGATCCTCCAAAACGTGTTGATTTCTGTGAATGGATTTTAACATGGACTTATGAAGATCCAAATTTCCTTCAGAAAATTATATGGACGGATGAATTTAAATTTTCGAGAGAGGGTTCAATCGCAAAAACAATCATTTTTGAGCTGCAGAGAATCCCCATTTTATAAAAGAAAGGGGAGTTCAAGAAAAATTCAGTTTAAATGTGTTTTGTTTACTAATGAATGATAAATATTGTATTCATGATGAATTCTGGAAAATATATGAATATCTCGAGAACAACAGTAAGCGACTTTTTGGACAATTTGCCGCTTCATGTATATCGGACTTGTTGGTATCAGTTGGACGGTGTCCCCCCTCACTGTACACGAGAAGTGAGCAGAGAACTGACTACAACCTTTGAAGATTGGTGGATAAGACGCTTGGGTTTACAGCCTTGGCCACCGCGATCCCCAGATCTAACTCCTCTGGATTTTTGCCTCTGGGGAAAAATCAAACAGATTGTATATGAAACACCTGTGAATTCAAGGGACGAATTGGAACAGAGGATAAAACGTGCTTTCGAGGAAATTCGGCCAGAAGAGGTTCAAAGAGCAACAACCAACCATGTTATGACTTCGATCCACGAATGTTTGCGTGTAAATAGTCAGCACTTCAAACACATGAATTCGCGATTAATATGACCTTCATTTGTTTTTTGATTGAAATAAAATTGAGTTCTACTTAAGGTGAATCATGATTTCTCAACAGGCATAGGTAAATAAATGACTTATGGCCGTTTTTCCTTATTGCCTACAAGAACGTGTTTTTCAGACACCCTGTATGGAATATGGTCAAATCATTCGATAATACTGAAATTAATCAATATTTTCTGGATGAAAGTTGAGTCCTGTGTGGGCAACAGATAAGGAGGTATTTAATATTGCTTGAACGTCATTTTTTGTGGAGGAAAATCAATTTTTCACTCGATTTTTTTTGGGTTTATAACCTTCCACAGCCTAAAGAATAATATAATTGATATAGAAAATCTATACAAGTGTAGAAGGGAAAACTTGTATGGATTTTCTATATCAATTCTATTATTTTTTAGGTTGTGGAGGGTTACAAACCCAAAAAAACTCAAGTAAAAAAAATATTGGAATTGAAATTGGTCCCATTTTGGTAGCAGAACAATTACAAAATAATCAATATTCGATAAAAGGTAGAGATAGGTATACGACATGTTCAGTAAAAGTTATTTGTATTTATCAGTAGAATTCAAATACGGAATGAAATAGTGGGTGTTTCCCATTTGAAATTAGAAAGTCGATATTAGTTACAAGCAGATGTGGCAACACTGCAACCGTGAAAATATTTCCTAGAGGTAGATCGCCATCACCTATCGTGGAATACAAGATTTCAAGTACTTATGTCCCAGATCTCCAAAAACGTCTAAAAGGACATCGAGTTTATAATACCCTGTATATTTATCATTCTTTGTACAATCAGTTCGTCATCTCAACAGTCACACACTTCAATATACGACTGAACATTTTGCATGTTCTTGCTATAATTTGATCACATTGACCATGAAGAATAAACAATTTCCATTTCGATTTTTTTCTAATCAAATTTACGTTAATGAACGCGCAAACATTTTATTATTGATGACATTTCATAGCTACCTAATACAAAATATGGCAAAATAATCCAATTTTTATAGAAACTTGCTTTTATTTCGGAAACTTGACTATTCAGGTATAGGAACATGAAACATCATTTGAAAGGAACTTCAATTGTCTTTCAGGATTTTTTATAATATACAGGATGTTCTATTTGAAAAAATGCACTTCTCACCACTTTTGTATGTATCGGTATAATCACAAATTTTGAACGACCCTGTATAATGGAGAAAGAATTTCCTCAGACATAACTAATACACAGGACATTGTCAAACTACATCCAAAATTTCAGCTGTCTTCGGATCCAAATACCGCAGTAATAAACATTTGATTTAAACTATGTTTCGCACAAAAATTAAGGATATCAATGAATTTCTCGAAAACCACTGGAGATAGGTAGAGGGAAGTATCATACAAAAATGATCGAAAAGCAATAGCAAAGCGAGGAATGCAATAATATATAGGATGTCCTATTTAAAATATCAAAGTTGTTGCTACTTTTCAATATAAGCGGCAACGTCGCAGCACTGAAAATATTTCGGATCGATAGAACAGAACTAATTACCTGAGAAACCAAATTTTCAAAATAATCCTATGTCCCGTTTTCCAGAAATGTCTAATAGGCCATCGAGTTTGGGACACCCTGTATATATATATATATATATATATATATATGTAACAAATTGATTATTGGGGTACGCAGCAAAAGAAAAAGTGTACTCTTTAAAGTTTGTCCAAGCTTTCGGAATGTTTTATTTCCATCTTCAGGGATACTACAATGAAGAATTGAACAAATAAGTGTGTCATTCGGACCTTAAGGTACTAATAACTTACATCTTTGTTGAGATTAGTTTCTATGTTGTTTATGAATGTTCTTCATGTAGTACGGTGGAATATAAGTCCTGAATTTGAAGTTGGCAACACATGTTCTAAATCGTCAACTAATTATACACATTAAAATTCATTGAAACGATACTAATTGAAATATTAAAAATATAAAGTCTGAAACATGTGTATCTCGAAAAAGTACAATAGGTTATAAATTGTGGGAAAATTATTTATTCACTCGTCATATGCTTTGACAGTCACTGGTACCCAATGAGGGTAGTACCAACTGATATGAAATGGTTTGCCATTATTGGCCAAAGTATTTTAGTAATTTTCTTGTTAGTACCAACTGAAGGTTGGGCCAACTTGAAGATATATTAATAACTGGTAATGAGCTCAGATTGATTTGTGGAAAATTCTGTATTTTCCATTGTTAATAAAAAGGAATAAATTTCACTCAGGAGGTTGACATCCGTTTTTTTGTTCATATGATTTTTTTCCTGTGATATGAAAGCCATTTCCAGAAAAGTTCTCTTGGCAGTGTGCCGTTCATTAGTTAATATTTTTACTTCATCATAGTTCATATGATGGTCGAATTTGTTCACGTGATCTGCTAGAGCACATCTTTCTGGATGGTGCCTGCAATCACTTTTATGGGATATTAATCTCTGTTTTAATAATCTTGCAGTCTGACCAATATACACTTTGTCACAACCCTGGCAAGGTATACTATATATAACATTCCTGTTGTCTAACATTGGTACTTTGTCTTTCACTTTGGAATAAATAGACTTAATTGTAAGGACTGTTTTGTTCGCTATTTTGATATTAACTATGGTTTTGAAAAGTCTAGCAAGTTTGGGTGAAATATCTCTTAGGTACGGTGAAGAGGTAAAAATACTGGGGACAATATTGATAGTAGTCACTGTGTTATTATTCGATATATTAAGATTTATATGCCTATGTTGTGGCTCAGTAATAGGTGATGTGTTGAACAATATACTTTTTATTAAACTTGGAGGATAAGAATTGTCTAAAAAGAGATTTAAGAGGATTTTAAGATTTTTATTATGGAAACTTACATCTGAAATTCTCAGCACCCTGTTCTTCATCTGCTTTACCAGATTTACTTTTACCGAATGTTTGTGATAGGACAGATAATTTAAATATCTTTCAGAACTGCAATCTTTCCGATACCAATCTATCAGTATTTTGTTCTCATTGGAACGTACGAATCTGGTGTCCAGAAATGGTACGGATTGTTCGACGTTTTCAGTTTCTATAGTAAACTGGATATGTGGGTCATAGTTATTGAAGGTAAAGAGAATCTCATGTCTACTATCCTTTGGCATTGCCAAAATATGTTTATGTTTTGGCAAATAGTGGGGAATAACGGGGATCTTCAGTCAACACAAGTGTTGAATTATGAAAAACTCTTTAATACGTTTCAATTAATAAATCCAATTAAAATATGAACAAAAAAACACATATCGAAAATCTTAGCAAAATCTACATTTATCTTTTATAAATGGATTAAAACTGATGATTCTCAAAGAATATAATATAAAAATGTACACACCCACTACATATTTTATATTTTTCTGACGATTAATCATAGGTAGTAATTTCAAATCCTTCAATGTCACTTGAAACGTCAAAGCTATAACACCATTCCGACAAATGTTTACATATATTTTACGTTATTTCTAAAAGTTAATGTTCATCAATAACCATTAAACTTCCTTCTTTTAAGTATTTTTTCTCAATAATGTAATTTACATATTTAAGGACCCTGAAGAAGTTTCAAAATTAAAACGAAAGCTCGGTCCAACGTATTGAAGAGTTTTTCATAATTCCCCACTGAAGATTCCCCACTGTTCATCCCAATTTTCAGTTGTTATATCTAAATTTATTATATATATATATATATATATATATATATATATATATATATATATATATATATATATAGATGTACACGGTCATTGTGAATCCCGTGAAGCATATGAACGAGACGCAGTTTAGCCCGGAGTAACCTTGTTAGTCCCGATATCGGGCTCAACAAAGTATCACCCTGTATCTCTTCACTTGGTGATCAGAATTGAATGCAGGTCATTTCCCCACGTTTAAGATCGGGACACACAATATACCATTTCCATAACCAACATACGCGATATAGTTCTTTGGTTCGAACTGTAGGGGGCGCTTTCCGTATATAGGGATATACACTGTAGAATTATATACTTCCTTATAGAGCCCACAAACTTTTGTAGCGTTGTGTAGCCCTAAGTTTGACAACATCGCAATCGCTGCCTTCATGAATGTAATATATATGAATTGCTGGATCCGTGATCTGTCCTAGCGCAAGGAGTAGTTCATAATTCAATATAAAAAATATGTATCTTTCATTTTTCAGATTGAGGAATTTAAGTTTGAAATAGTTACAATATTTGAAGATATATTTACCAATAACTTTTCTAAGGGGAATTTTGTGCGATCAATCCATCTACAAAAAGGATGGTTGGAAAAAAATACAAAATAACCAATATTGGCTTCAAAGCCTTATTCTTCAGTTTTCATCGTAGATTTAATTTGTGTGCATCAAACAATGAAAATACATTTACACTGATGTAGACCATATAGGAAAGACGGTCTACCAAGAATATTAGGCAAATATAATTTCCAACTGAATAGCGATATAATGATTCCAACCATCGTGAAGATTGGATATCAAAATTCTCAACAATTTCATGTTTTTTTTTGTTATTAGGTCCACTTACATTAATTGATAAAAAGGGGGAAGGAAAGAACAGTTCACCTATACAAAATAGGTTGAACCACCTCAAATCATCACATTAAATTCAAGCCCAGATGAGTCTGTTGAGGAAAGAGATTTTGCATTGTATACAGGGATTACTCTCATCAGTTCTGAATTGCAGAAAAATATATACACATAAAGTTCCGGTTCATTAATTTATTTTTTCAATCTTAGAAAGCTGCAACATCGACAATATTGAAGTAATAACTCGATGATATGCATCTTTTTGTTGGTAATTCAATGATCTGGTTGAATATTCAGTGGTACCATATGGGTACCATTGAAAGAATTATTTGTTCTCTACAAAATCTGATTTTGTAATGCTTGATTGAGATTATCCCCTATTTTATTTGGATGATAAAAAATATTAATATCGGGAGGGTGCTTAGAGATCGATTGTGAATAAATGACAAAGAATTAAAATACAAGTAGTATATATTTCGTCCGATTGAATTAAAATATGCAGAAATATATGATGCAAAAAAATATATCGGAAAAGCTAGTTTCAGGAACAACTAGAGATAACAAAATTGAGCTTCTCAGGAAAGTAGGCAATTGTTTTTTTTTGTGCATGTTTTTCGACCATATATTTTTTGATATGGGAAACGAATCAGAACCAAACAAAAACTGAACTATTTGCTGATGAGTGCTTAATATTTTTTGGGGTATTCCAATCACATGAAACCATTAATTCTCATGGCATAAAAACTGAAGAATCTATATTTTCACAATTATTATTTCCATGGAAAACTGTCTAGAACAATCAACGGCAAATTTTATGTGAGCAGTAGTTCGTAGAGTGATATTTTTTTCTTCTATCGGATAGTTTTTATTATCTTTTGAGTATTGATATTGAAGAAATATTGAACAGAAATTTATTATCCACTTTTTTCCTATCTTACTTCCAAATTAATATTTATAACTCCGAAATTTCAGAATAAAATATCAATTTCATGAATATATGAGATATAGAATTTGTTGTTCCTTCTCTTCTCGCTAAGGAAGCGATCGACTATACAAAAAGCCTGAACAAACAATTGGATGAGAGATTGGTCATCTTATTTTTACTCCATATTTGTCCCTGAATGGAAGTAACATTATATTCTCATGAAGTTCTGATCGGTGCTATTTCATGAATTATTCATGAAAATAATGTATATTATGTGGAATAGGATTCAATCATTCACAAATACTTCCCGAAAACTCGGACCTGAAACAGTAATAGGTGTTTCTTTGTAGAGGAGAAAAACGCAAGGAGTTGAATATTTCAGTTTCTTATGAAGGGACAGCTTTTTTTTTGATTCTCAAAACTTTCAGAGAATTTTTCATCTATTGATATTTCATTGCAAAATTTTGGAGAAAAATATTCGTTTGGGAGTAAAACTTGAAATTATCGAAAAAACAGTTTTGGTTCAATATTTTTCCAACGGAATCATTTGCTGAATGATAATGGAAAACCTCATTGAAAAAAATAATTATATTTCACTCTATTTTGTTTTTGTTTCATTTAAGAATTAGCGCATTAACCACTAGAGTTATTAGCGCAACAATACATTACATTTAGATTGAGTGGAACTTATTAATATCTGTTAAGAATGACATGAGATTAATAACATTATAGTTTCTTCCCAAAGTTTCATGTAGATTTTAAGATATTTGGTATTTGTTTCTTGCTTCTTGAAATTTGGGACAGATTTCCAGGATATTCTTCACAGACACTGTTGTATTACACACTTCACATATTGTTTGTTGAGAACGTGACAATAGGTAGTCGTGCGGAAATGTTGTGTGGCCCAATCGTAGACGGCAGAGATTTGTTTGATGTTTCCTCCATTTTGGAGGGTGACTCCAGGGTTTTACGGATGTTTTTATTTGCGCCAGTTTTGAACATGACTGCTGCCATTCTCTTTGCCATTCTTCAATTACTTCACTTTTGAAGAATGATTTCATGTCTGAATTGGTTGTTCTGGATATTATCTTCGATTGATGGTCGTTTATTGCTTCTTTGGCTCTCTCATTACCAGCAATCCCAATATGAGAGGGGGCCCACATCATGATAACTTTTTTCCTGAGCTTTTGAATACATTGTAGTTCGTTTTTCATCATAAGTAAGATTGGGTTGTCTGTGTATATTTGTTGCATACCCTTAAGTGCGCTCAAAGAGACTGATACTATTAGAAATTTTTCATCGGGGTGATTCTTCACGAAATGTAATGCTTGTAATATAGCAAAAAGTTCAGCGGTGTATATTGAATTTCAATGTTCCATTAGGTGTTACTAGAGCTGCGCCAACTCCCTGTTCTGTTTTTGAGGCGTCGGTATACAGTGCTACATAGTTTTGATATTCAGTCAATTTGTGGTGGAAGACGTTTAATAAAATTTGGGGAGGCGTTTCATTTTTGTTGAAAGCGGATATGGTGAGGTTACATGTAGGGACATTGATCAGCCAAGGAGGATACGAGGTAATACAATTCGAGAATACTGGAGGGAGGGTGAGTTCTAGACTTTGTGAGAGCTTATTGATTCTTTCGTAGAAAGGAAGGGCTGTTCTCGGGTGTCCTGTGAAATTTTGTTTGAAATGACTCGAGAAAACGTTATCATAGGTTGGATGTGTTGGTTTGGCAGCAATAGAAGAAGCGTATGAGGGACTTACGTGTTGTCGACGGTATCTTGAAGGGAGTTCGCTTGTTTCGCAGCAAATTGAACTTGTGCGGTGAGCACCTAATGCTAATCGTAGTGCTGAATTGTGAATGACGTCAAGTTTACGTAATGTAGATTGGCCTGTTGCTTGGAGAAACTCTTTCATTGACTTACAGAATTTGACTCTATTGTTAGATCATTTAATATTTTTTCTTACTTGAAGTCCCCTGAATGGGTTCATTCTTGGAGTATATAAAAAAACAATTAGCACATATGATTTTCGAACAAAAATCTTATATGAAATGAGTTTTCGAGTTAAATGAAATGATTTTTTTATCATATATTTCTTCAAGAATAATGTTTGATGCGATATTAGACACTAATGATAATGGTAATTTTTGGTGGTGGCACTTTCATCTTGCAAATTCAAATTGGGTTTATATTGTTTTTCTCAATATTGTACACACAGTAGAAAAACTTATTTATAGTTATGATTTTTGAACCCGTAAAATGGAGGAGTCACCTGAATAAAAAACACATTCATTATAAAAACACATTTATTGAATTTAACATTATAAAAACAATTCAGAATGAAATAGAATATTGATTTGTTTGAAAATATAAACAGGATGTTCATAAAATCAAATGTTGATTCATCTTCGACTGAAAGATAAACTTAAGTCACTATCTTCCATCGTTCAAGATAACCTCTTGTGAGGTATTCATGTAGAAAATGGAAATATTCTCAATTGAATATTCAATAGAAATACTTTTCTGTGAATCAAAAAATCCACGATAAAAATGTTATTTTTTGTGAATGACTAACAGAAAACAACTACTCCCCCGACTAGAGCCACACTGGACATTGAACTACATCTGATAGATATTCTTAAAAGGCCCTAACTGAAAAGAAAAAATCTGAAATTGAAAATTTGCCTTTTCATTGAGATGATTATTTGATTTTCTATTTCCGTCTTGATAAGGAACTCATAGAGATGAATGAGGCGAATAATAATGTTTTCCAAAAGAGCGTGCTCACCAGAAATCATTTGTTACATTGACACAAGAGAGGCATCGCATTCACTAGATCTTCAATACATTTTTGTCGACGAAAATCTGTTTCACGCTTCCACGATCATCAGGAAGACCGGAAGAAATGGAGAACACATTTTTGGAAGCAATCTCACTTTGCAAAGATGGAGAGTTAGAAACATTTTTTTCGGAGAGACACTTTGGAATCAGTGTTTTTTTGTCATTAGAACCTGTTATGGGGTATGATAGATTGATTTGTTTGAAAATATTAACAGGATGTTCATAAAATTAGATGTGGAATCATCTGCAACTGAAAGATAAACTTCAGTCACTATCTTCCATCGTTCAAGATAACCTCTTGTGGGGTACTCAGTTGAAAAGGAAAAAAACACTCTCAAATGAATATTGAATGGAAAAATTTTTCTGTGAATAGAAAAGTCCACGATGAAAATTAAGTTATTTTTTGTGAATATTTAACAGAAAACAACTACTTCCCCGGCTGAAACCACGCTGGGCATTGAACTACATTTGATAGATATTCTGGAAAGACTCTCAAAAGAAAAAATCTGAAATTTAAAATTTGCTTTTTTTTACTCATGTTGAGGAGGGAAACACTCTCAAATGAAAATTGAATGGAAATATTTTTCTGTGAATAGACAAATCCACGATAAAAATCAAGTTATCTTTTGTGAATGTCTAACAGAAAACAACTACTTCCCCGACTGAAACCACGCTGGGCATTGAACTACATCTGATAGATGTTTTGAAAAGACTCTCAAAAGAAAAAATCTGAAATTTACAATTTGCTTTTTTATTAACATAGTTATTTGATTTTCTATTCCAGTCTCAATTAAGAACTCATATAGATGAATGAGGCAAAGAAGAATGTTTTCCAAAAGAGAGTACTCACCAGAAATCATTTGTAGCATTGATGCAAGAGAGGCATCGCATTCAATACATTTTTGTTGACGAAAATCTATTTCACGCTTCCACGATTATCAGGAAGCCCGGAGGAAATGGGAAACACATTTTTTAGAAGCAATCTCACATGTAAACCTATCATGGGATATGATAGATTGATTTGCTTGAGAATATGAACAGGATGTTCATAAAATCAGATGTGGAATCATCTGCGACTGAAAGATAAACTTTAGTCACTATCTTCAATCGTTGTGTAGTGCAAGAGCTGATGATATATTCTTCCGAATTATCTGAGCAATATGCAGACTCATGTAAAGAAGTGAAGGATAGGTATATAGGAGTGTACCCTTGTTGAACATTCAAGGAAAAATACTCTGTTTGCCTAGTCTGATCAATATTCAATGAATTTACGTTTTATCGAGGGTAATATCATATGTGCTAGCGGTTTTATCGCTACTTTTTTTTTAATTTTTGAGAAGGCATTTTGCCTGGAAATTTTACTGACTGCGATTTGCGGTCTTATTATCTGGCTGCAAATTGCACGAGTTAAATTTCCTAGAGGCAAAATGCTTGAGGGAAAATTCCAAAGATTTCACGATTGAATCCTCTAGCACGATGATATTTGATGAGAATATTTCCCAAATAACATTTGAAACTGGATAAAATTATCAGAATTCATGTTATATTTGAATTTTCAACGGGAAAAATTACAACAATTTTTCTCGTTCTGAAAAATGAAGGAATAGAGTGTCCGTTTCTAAATGCTTGACCCTTGACTAATGTGGCCATTCCATAGTTATCTTTGGTCAATCTATCTTTCCAACAATTAATTTGAGAATATCGGAATTCATTCAGCTATTTTCAGTTTCGTAAATAAAAATATATTTTCTCAAAGAACTGCTGTGCTATTTGTTCATTTTTATTGCATACTTGGAAGTGTTCATCCACCCATACACTGAACACTGAAATACGTATGTCTTCTTTTCCAACGTGAAAAGTAACGAAACCCCCATAGAAATTTAAACCCCCTTTATCACCCCTTTAGGGGTTGAATTTCGGAAAACACTGAAACACGTATTTATGTATTAGTAACAAAGACCTATAATTCCAATTTTCATGAACTCCACTGTCACTTTCAACCTCACTTTAACCTTTAGTGTTGAATATTAAAAAAACCTGAAATTTGTGATTTATATTTAAAAAGATAAGCCCCAATAACAATTTCCTTGACTCCTACTTCCCAACTTTCACACGTTTTCTCCCCCACCCCTCCCCCCTCTTAGGATGGAATAAGAATACGCTGAGGTTCATATGCAATACTTCATAATTCTCACATATCTAGTTTCTCCAGATACGAGAGTTTTCCTGAACCTAACGAAAAATCCTAATTTTTGGAGCTATTAGGTTTTCTCATACGATAATCAACCTGATGATACAAAAAAAAATATATTCATCAACTTCAAAGCGAGTCGCTTATTATTAAACATAAACATTATGATGAATATGAATTATGTGCTTACCTTTTTGCCTTTTCTCAAGATATAATTTTGAAGGGTCATCGCCACAATCTGTTTTCCTCTGCTGGACATTTCCGCAAGTCACCGCACGCTCACTGATTTGAAATTCCTAATAAATATTTTGAACTGAAAAACGCGCGAGGCAGTAGAGGCAACGCCGCCGGGACACACAAAGGCCGTTTCAATATAGGCAATATACGTTTGGGATTCATAGCGTAGTGAAAGCATAATTGGCTCTACAACGTTTCAATGGAGTATACAAATGTTTAAACATTGAGAATTGTTACCCCTCTAAGTGTGCTTCGACGGAAAATGATGGAATGATGTCATTGCACTGGAATATAATCTTCGCCCATTCTGAAAAGTGAGGGTTCAAGAGCGACCCGTTCATTTGGTGGGCTTCACAAGCTACCGTGTACAACTATATATATATATATATATATATATATACATATATATATATATATATATATTTTATATATATATATATATATACATATATATATATAAATATATTGTTAGTTTTTTTCATTTTCATTAATTTAAGTTTTTGTTGCATATACTAATCATATCATTGTTTTTTATTGAAATATTACTTGAAACAATATATGCCTGCGATATATATCTCATGCTAGTAATACTTTTCAACCAATCAAAATCGAAAACTTTAAATATGCTTGCTCATGCGCAATAACAGAAATATGCCAGAATAAATATTCACAGGTTATTCTCAGTCTTTTTGATAAACAGAAGAATATTTACACTCAAAATAATGTGTTTTTTATAATCAAACCGAGAATGTTGCAGTCACATGAATCCAGGAATGTTCTGTGGTTAGTTTGAGGTGGATGTCTTGAAAATTCGGCTTCCTTACTGCTAATGACGTAAAAAGTTGGGACTCTAACCTCCAATTCTTGGTAAGTGGTTCCTTAGTAGATTTTGCTCCTGATTTGTTGCAAAGTTGATTGTATGCATGAATGTTTCTCAAATGCCTCAGTTATAAGCATTTTTCCTTCAAAATTGATTATTGAAATTTACAGTTCTGCTTAATTTTTCATTTTCCTTTCTCGACTCCTCTTATTCTTCTTCACCTTGGTAACCATCACTTTTTGTTATCTTTTATCAATTTTCACTATAAGCACCTTTTTTAAAACACATTCTTCAACTTCTTACCTATTACACTTATGTTATTTACAAATTTGATTTCTACACATAGTGCAATTTACAAATATTTGTTCAACGTTGATATTTTCTATTTTTCTATGCTCCAAGTTTATTATTTTGATCATTTAGAAGAAAAATAATATGACATTTGCCTTTTGGTTCTAAATTTGTAAACAGGATGTTTCTTGCATATAAATATAATGTTTAGTTGAATTCTGAATGTTTGTTTCTAACTTTGGATTTGTATATTTTTATAGGTTGATCCAATTGAATGAACTGATCAAACATAATGATGATAATAGAAAAACTCTATTGCCACCCTCTTGAATTATCTGCATCGACTAGAATATGGCTAAAAGTTTCCAATATGCAAACCGAACAGAAAAAAACAAAATAAAAACAATCATAGCAGGTATTTATGCAGTTTTCAAAATATCATTGTGCCCTATTTGTATTTTTTATTTGACATATATATCATATTAAAACAATATATAGGTATATATATATCTATATATATATATATATATATATATATATATATATATATATATATATATATATATATATATATATAGTAGAAGGAATTTAATGGACATAGCCCTCAGAGAGAAGTGATTTGTCGTTTTCTACCAAGTGTTGTTCATCTTTGCACTTCTCCACCGTACTGATGAGGGCCGAGAGCCCGAAACACGTGTCTACGGTTAACACTTCTCTCTGAGGGCTATGTCCATTAAATTCCTTCTACTTTGTTTTCAACAGTCCCCTCACTATTACTCTCTTTCATATATATATATATATATATATATATATATATATATATATATATATTATATATATATATATATATATATATATATATATATATACAAAACTAGGGATATTGGGGTAAGCAGCAATGAAAATCTAAACTCTTTAAGGTTTATCCAAGCTTTCGGAAATGTTTATTTCCATCATCAGGGAGAAACTTTGTTGAGGTTGGTTTCAATGATGTTAAACATATTCATCTAACATAGTGATATAAAAGGAAAAAAAATGTAAATCAAGGAATAAAACGAAGTTTAAAGTTACTACAACCACATTAGCGTTGTTTAAAGTTATATAAATATAACTGTGTACTCTATGTGGTGAGACAAGTGAAACTGACAAGTTAGGAATTAATTCCTAATATATTAAAATATTGAAAGAAAAGAATAGAACGATGAAAATAAAACTTAAAAAAACAAATTTTTATTGAATTAATAAAGCCCATAATATCCAAGCATTGTGCTGGCCTCCGACCGAATCTTACTAACTACGTTTTGCAGGTAAAGCTAAACAAATATCAACATTTCATCGGAATGACCTTCAAGTTAGTGGTTTGAGAAAAAAAAAAATTCGGTAGCCCGTTGGGCGAAATTCAGTCACATGGAATAGGGTGTAGATATGTGATGTGAAGATGGACCCTACTTTCGGAATAAATCCGCACTGAAAGAAAAGTCCAATATCCGCAACTCTTTTCGAAACTGCTCGTGAATTATTCATGCGGATCTTCTTTGGGTTGTTCTGAGAATATTGAATTGTATCAAGATTCATATATCACACAATACCGTCTCAAGAGACTTTCCGTGTAAAACCAAACAAGCAAAACAATATACGGAATCGAAATCGGAAAGATATGAATTCATAGTGCATAACAGTGTATATACGAAACTCTTCATGAATTCTTTGCAATTGAACAAATTCTGTTATTTATGGAAAATTGACATGAATGATTGATGACTGAAACTGGATATGGAATATACAGTGGGGACCAAAATTCACCCCCGCACCTTCTTTATTTTACATATTAAAAAAAAATATTGGACACAAAATATGTAGGGTTTCATTCGAACTCCTCAATATCTTAAGTTTGATTTATATAGGGTGTCTCAAAAAAGCGCAGCGAGTTAGTAGTTTACTTTTTCGAATGGGACACCCTGCATATAATTGGATTTTTGGATTCTACGTGAAATTCTAAGCAGATTTCATATAACATTTCCTATACCTAAGTTCAACAAATTCCAAGAAAAATGATAATCAGAACTGATCTGATTTTCTATTCCTCACGTTAATGGAGTAGGCTGTGCGCGCTAGGCGCGTCTGTCGTATCTATGGCAACGAGAAAACAAATCTTGCCTGTTTTCGCCATGTGTCAAATTATCATTAATATTTTGTGGGTTTTTTATCACTTTCCTCTACAAGTAATTTATCTCGTTGATTAATATGGTTCGTACAGTAGAAGATAAACTTGGAGCCGTTATCATATTTGATGATGCTAATGAAAATTACCAAGCATTTTCGATGAGCGGTTTTTGGAACGTCCGATGTGTTGAAAATGTCTGAAGAAATTGGTGGTAAAATTTGTTGTTATTCTTAAACGCTTTCTCAGTTGTTTCACCAACCCTCAGAAGTTGATGAAAACCTGTACGAGTTAAGATCACGGGGACCTTACCTTTTATAGTGGGATCCGAAATCACTCTTGGGGCCTTGAAAAATGTTTCAACACCCTGCGGGAGTCGAACCCGCGTCGGGTGGAAACAGTGGTTACAAGACTAACCCTCCTACCACTGAGCAACTGGACCCATAACAGAACAGAAATAATCACGGAAGTTCTAACTGAAATGTTGAATAACCCGCAATAATCAACTGAGCAAGTAGCTGAGATATGTAATGCTTCTGAAACACCATTTAAAATAATTTTAAAAACAAATAAATCCCATCCTTACAAAATTTCATTTTTTAGTTTTGCACCAATTGGTTGAAGATGATCCGAACCGGCGGCGACTAAAATTTTGCGAGACCATGAAAGAAGGAATTATTGCAACACATTTGTTTTAGCGATTAAATAACTTTTTACCTAAATAGAAGTGTAAATACCCCGAATCGTAGATTTCGGAGTGATGAGAATCCACGTGAATTCCGCGAGGAGCATACTCAATTTTTCCAGAATATTCATGTAGGGGCTGGTATTCAAGGTCCCATATTCTTAGGAGAAAATTTAAATGGTCACAGATACCTCCAATTGCTGCAAGACACAACCACTTCCAATATCAATAGGATTATTGCGCAAAACCCACATAAATTCAACTTGGATGTAACATTTCAGCAAGATGAAGCCCACACACTTTCCGGGGAAGAGAAATTACTTAGATAAAAGGTATCCAGCTAGATGGATTGGACGTCGAGGTCCAACAGTGTGGCCATCTCGCCCACCGGACCTCACACCCCTTGATTACTTTCCTTGGGGCCATGTGAAATCCGTAGTTTTTGAAACAGTTAGTGAGTTGTTAGATAAATTTCGTCGTCGAATTATTGAAGTGTGTTCAGAAGTAACACCTCAAACTATTTGTATTCCCACGATATTGTCAGGATGGATATAATCTCACATACTCCAATTCCAGGAGATCGGAAGAAATCACCGAAGCATCTTCTATATCTATGAGATCCTGGTACAAATATTTATTTGTTAAAAGTTACATCCGATAGTTTCTTCATTTTCCGAACTTCGAACGATTATTATCATTGATGCTTATTTTTCATAGATATACATGAAAAATGATAAAAGATATCCAGGTAGATGGATTGGACGTCGAGGTCCAACATAGTGGCCATCTCGCCCACCGGGCTTCACACCCCTTGATTACTTTCTTTGTGGCCATGTGATATCTGAAGCTTTTAAGACGGTTAGTGGGTTGTTGGATGAACTTCGTC